>SJYX01001854.1:261823-309747 GCA_006410675.1 Oreotragus oreotragus | reverse complement strand
TTGGAAGGAATGATGCTAAAGCTGAAACTCCAGTACTTTGGCCACCTCATGCGAAGAGTTGACTCATTGGAAAAGACTCTGATGCTGGGAGGGATTGGGGGCAGGAGGAGAAGGGGACAACCGAGGATGAGATGGCTGGATGGCATCACAGACTCGATGGACGTGTCTTAGTGAACTCTGGGAGATGGTGATGGACAGGGAGGTCTGGCGTGCTGCAATTCATGGGGTTGCAAAGAGTCGGACACGACTGAGCGACTGAACTGAACTTACTGTGCTCCTCCTCATTAGGGAGGACGGCCACACCCTTTCTTTCCTGGCGTGTATTTCTGCCTTATTCTGTGGTAAACTATTTCTCCGTGCTCCCCCACTTATTATGCTCTATCTCTGAAAATAAACTGTACCTGTTTTTACAGTTTTTGCCTCCTCAAAACATTTTTTGTTTTCAAAGGAGGCAAGAGCCACGGGAACTATTTCTTGCCTCCAGCTCCTGGTGCTCCCCTCACGGCTCAAACAATAAAGAATCTACTTGCAATGCTGGAGACCTGGGTTCAATCCCTGGGTTGGGAAGATCTAGAGAAGGAAATGGCAACCGACTCCAGTGTTCTCACCTGGAGAATCCCATGGACTGAGGAGCCTGGAGGGGCTATAGTCCATGGGTGTGAAGAGTAGGATACGACTCAGCGACTAACCCTTTCAGTCTCACTTTCTAGCCCCTGGTGGACTAGCGGCTAGGATTCTCGGTTTTTTATCCAGGCTTCCCAGATTTGACTCCTGGGCAGGGAACTAAGATCTCTCTTCAGGACCACTCACTGTTTCTTTCTGAAATCACATCTACAGGAGCCAGGCGAACAGAAGCCATTGTCAAGCCCATTTCATCAATACAAACAACTAAATAGTTGATAGCATCATGTGATTTCCTGTTTTGCTGGAAGGTCAAAAGTAGATGGGGACTCACTTGGGAAATGACATTTAAGTAAATAAATAATTCTCTTCTAGGAAACTATTACTATTTAGTTCTCTGCAAACTTTCAAATTTATTAATGACTAGAATGTCAAATCCTAATTAAATAAATGCAATTTTCAATATAAAAAACCAAACCTGTTACTCTATAAATGAACTCATAGACTACCAAGATATACTAAATATAGAAAATAACATTTTGTCCTTGTTTACACTGTGTACATGAAACAAACATATCCTGAAAGACATAAAATATCCTATCACCTTTAAGAAAAAAAGAGCAATATTTTTAAAATACTGAAGATGAGGAGAAAAGGCCTCAGAGCATTGGGTTTTTCAAAGTCTGCAATACAAATACATAAAAAAACACTTTCTTATATCCAACAACTTTAGTCCCAAAGAAAAAACTGTTGTTCTTTTTAAGAAATGGGTCTTCTTGAGTTATAAACTTTGACGCCATTTTGCATTGACGATCGAGCGTATTTTGTGAGCAGTGCACCAACGGTTTGTTTCTCTCCACACAAATCTCTGTGGGAATGATAAAAAAATTAATGAACAAAATAAAACAAAAAAACAAGATCATCATAAATAGTCTAGGGAACATAACACGATATTCATAGCACCAGCTCTTTATATCTCCCTCCCCTAAGTCCACCTTTCCAACAAACATAAGGGTGTGTATTTGTGGGAGAGATAAGGGTAAAGAGAGGCTACTAAGCCACAACTGAACTAGATACATCACATGTACGTATTATCTCCAACCTTCATGGTCAGAGTATGAGTCATGTATTATTTAACCCCATGTGAGATATGAGAAAACTGAGGCTGGGTAAAGAGAAGAGAGAGGCCCCAAGAGGTATGGGACACAGGGAGGAAGTGGTAGGGTTTGTTAGTGGATTTGGGGAGAAGGAAATGGCAGCCCACTCCAGTACTCTTGCCTGGAGAATCCTGTGGACAGAGGAGCCTGGTGGGCTGCCGTCCATGGAGTCGCAGAGAGTCAGACACGACTGAAGCAACTTAGCATGCATGCATGCATTGGAGAAGGAACTGGCAACCCACTCCAGTGTTCTTGCCTGGAGAATCCCAGGGACGGGGGAGCCTGGCGGGCTGCTGTCCACGGGGCCCCAGAGTCGGACATGACTGAAGCAACTCAGCAGCAGCAGCAGTGGATTTTGGGTCAGTCTCGCAAGTAGTGACTTCAGGGTGAACTTGTTCTTATGAGTTCTGACTTCTCCCAAAATGTTAAACTTCTCCCAAAATGTTAAGGCAGCAGGAAAAGGGAAGGTGGCCATCAGAGAGGGGTGGTTGCCTTACAGTCACAGAAGGGTACACAGCAGACCGCTCCTCTAAGAGTTGCAGTTTGCAACAAGAGCAGAGAAGTGATTCTAGACAGAGCAGAAAGGAAGAGAGACGACACATCCCCCACCAACCAGATCGGTACTTATGGAGAACGGTAAGCGGAGAGCCAGCCAGGACTTCAGAGCGCGGGGAAGGAAGCAGAGTCATCAGGGAAGACTCAAAACATAACATAGAACGGAAACCCTCTGCTCCCTGTTAGAAAAGAACAGCCCTCAAAACCCATTTGTAATGACGTACTTACTGAATATATGGAGCAATATCTTCTTCCGTCCACTTCTCTCTCAGAGAGAACAGACTGCTGAACCGTTCCTGATCCCCCTCAGGCAAGTCTTCCGCTTTCAACAGAAATATGATTTCTGGTCTTG
The DNA here is from genome assembly GCA_006410675.1 of Oreotragus oreotragus. Taxonomy (NCBI): domain Eukaryota; kingdom Metazoa; phylum Chordata; class Mammalia; order Artiodactyla; family Bovidae; genus Oreotragus; species Oreotragus oreotragus. The sequence goes on along the minus strand of SJYX01001854.1, from coordinate 307,062 downwards.
ACTGTCTATCTACCAAGGCCAAACCCTGTAAGCAAGGAGAAAAAGGAGAGCTCAAGCAATGGTTTAATGTTAAAAAAAAAAACTGACTCATTCTTTTACCTTATGTTGAGCTTAGCCCGAGGCATTTAAAACCTCAGCATCATGAAGCTGAGAAGCTTACAACAGCCTTTTTCATAAAAAAGAGCGCCTCTGAGCAGTCACTTCCCTTCCCTTCTCGAATCTGGCTTTTACCACCACCAGTTTAGTGAAGAGGCTCTAGTTCTAAAGCTCACCGTGAGCTGTCGTTAACAAGCCCGTGGGCCCTTTATTGGATTCATCTCACCAGCCCCCTTTACTTCGTTAGTATTGATCACTTCTTCTTTAAGCCTGCATCACGATTTCATGCCTTTTCTCCTGACCTGATGTTATTAATTCCCTGGGCCCCTAGACCACTCCTCTGTTTCGCTGTCACTGGCCTGGGTAACCTCCTCTAAACCTGTGACTGCCTCCACTACTTACTTACTTGCTAACGACTGTAATATTTGAACTTCACCCCAAATCCCTCGTCCAAGCACGAGGCCTCTTTAGCTGAACTTATATATGAACTCATTGTGTCTGCTGCCCAAACCTGCTCTAAGTCCCAGTATCCCAGGAAACCTAGGAAGTGAAAGTCTCAGTTGTGTCCGACTCTTTGCGACGCCATGGACTATACAGTCCATGGGATTCTCCAGGCCAGAATCCTGGAGTGTGTAGCCATTCCCTTCCCCAGGGGATCTTCCCAAGCCAGGAATCGAACCCAGGTCTCCCGCACTGCAGGCAGATTCTTTACCAGCTGAGCCACCAGGGAAGCCCAAGGGAAACCTAGGCATCAACCTAACTGTAAATGGGCCCAAGCGATCTTACTGGTGACAAATGTTCTACAACTAGACTGTGGTGGCTGGAAACCCATTAAATTTACTACAAATCCTTTACAAACAGGCAACTGTGATATGTAAATTATACTTCAATTAAGTGGGGTTTGTGGGGTTTTTGTTTTGTTTTGGTTTTTTTAAAGGATTTTTGTGATGGATTGAATGTAGAGTGCACCCTAAGGTAGGAAAATAAATTGTCTCCAACTTCGGTTCCAATACAGGCTTCATCTCACCTCGTAACCTGCTGAGTTATGGAGGTAATCACGTCACCACCTTACCTTAAGCTGATCAAGCCTCGTTGTCATTCCTTCGGGAACACTCTGTTGCCATACCTCCTGAAACTCAGCGAGATTGAATTTCACTGCGTTCTGAAGTAGCATCTGTGCTGTGGCTCTGCATATCTTATCTGCACTCAGTTCAAAATAAACTTCGCCTAAGGAAAGGGCAGCAGACGGTGCCACGCTGTCTTCTGAATTATACCACCGTCCCCGTTCCCTCAGTGCAAATTCACAGAAGGAACTACACGCAACTCATCTCCCACCCCCCACACAGAGATCTGAGTTTTAACAGGAAGACACTTCAAAGGCAGGCCAATTTTAAAACAGCAAGAGTTAAAACATCCGTTAAAATATTCTCCCAATCTTACCTTCCTCTGTGTATTTCTTTCCATAACATTTAAGACAGTGTTCAATCATTTCCCTGAAAAATTTTAAACACTTATTTGAAAAGTTTTCACAATTTTATGCATTAGCTTTCAAACACTATTGCTAACTATAAACTAAGATATAAATTTGAAATACTGGGACTCCTCTGGAGCACAGGTTTGATTCCTGGTAAGGGAACTAAGATCCCACAGGCTATGTGGTGCAGCCAAGAAACTTTAAAAAATAAAAACTAAAATATACTGGAAAGCTACGATGTGCAGGCCCCATGTTAAATATTTTTATACAAATCATGTGAGCATACATTTATTATAAAATAACTTACATAATTATTTCTTTATATTTTTAATGGCAGGAAAAAAATGACATTTGTTCTCCCCAGTTACCAAAATTCCAAAGTCCTTTTTAGTTGTATATTTTTCAGATTTCTATACAATATTAAAATATAGTCTATGCCCTGAGTTTAGTCCTACCCTGGATAATAATTTTCTTTCCTTTAAAATCTGGAAGGATGGGGAATACATACTTACTCTGGTTCCAATGGTCCAAGTTCCTGAAGGCACGTATTCAAAGGAACTTTGTTAAAAGACCAAGATTCAGAATCCACAAGCTGAGTTATATGATTCAGAAGTTTCATCTCATAATCAAATTCAAGAATCCTCCAATAACCTATAAATTCTCAAAGTTACATTTACTAAATAACATTCATTTTAAACAAATTTAATGTAAACAAATGAATTGACTGATAGGACTCATACAGTAGCAGTATACTCTTGCCCACTGCAAAAAAGAGATATGATAAGTCTTAACTTTCTTTATAAACAATGCTTCTGTTTCAGTTTCTCTCCCAATTGTTGCAAACTTGTGTCAAGGGAGGTCAGGTGGTTTTTAAAGAGTACTTTGCACATAACCAACATTTTGACTTTCTTTCCAAGTGCTTTAATCCTCAGTTATCTCATAATAATCTTGTTGTTCTAAATGGAAATGGGAAACCGGTAGCTGGTCCGGTTGTTTTCTTAAGAGGGTCACACAAAGGAGCTGAGGTCGCGGGCCGGATACTCCACACGGTGACCTCTGCAGCAGGGCGCTGTCGTGGTTACGCCCTCCCGCCAGCCACCCTGGAGAGCCGTTCTCGTGCTCGTGAAGAAGTCTATTCAAGGACTATCCTGGTGGTCCAGTTGTCAGGAATATGCCGAGCAATGCAGGGGATGTGGGCTGGATCACCAGTCGGGAACTAAGATCCCGCATGCCGAGAAGCAACTAAGCCTGCACCCCACGAGCTGAGGCCCAAGCAGCACAGCTGGAAAATCAGTGCACCACAGCGAAGGATCCCGTACAATGCAGTGAAGACCCACACGCCGCAAGCAACTAAGATGCCAGGCAGCCAAATGAAAGAATAAATATGTTTTTAAAAAAGAAGTCTAGTTCATTCACGAGACAACAGACTCAGGTACGATGTGGACCAGCAGCAAAACAAAGGCTGGGTGTCCAAATACAGATTCTCAACCCCCGTGAAAGACGGTGAAATGGCATCTTATAACCAAAGGCACTGTCACCATCTCTGGAGAAACAAATCAAGTGCACACCCATCATTTCCATGGGAGAACGTTCCTATTCTTATTCTGAATAAAAGCAACGTTAAAACATGGAATGTGTGATGCAAAACTGAAAAAGAGAACTAGGAAAAAAAATCTATGTGCACCCCCCCACCATGCACACACCAAAATATTACCCTTTCCCAGGCAATAAACAAGTGCAGAGGACTGCAATAAATCCATTTTCCTAGTCTTAACCTTAATATTCATGGTATCCCTATACCATAGTAATTAGAAGCAGGCCTCCACAATTAAAAACTCAAGGAACCACAACAAAGAAGTTAGTGCTTCCAGTTAGTTCTAAAGTCAAGTGCAGCTGCTTTGCTCAGCAGAATTGACCACAGAAGCTAATCTTGCTTGGAAGACTGTGAGTAAATTGAAAAGGGCATCCACCAAACCATGCCAATTTCCTCCTTCCTAACACATGGGTGCAGAATTAAGCTGCTTCTCTGGGCAAGTTTGAGAGGGCTGAGAAATGCACACAAACAGCTACTCAAGTGTTAATGTAGGCCCAGACACGGTGGGTGGGGAGGGCAGGGGTTGGGGGGAAGCTCCCACTCCACCACTCCAGACCAGAAGAAAGTCAAAGAACACTGAAGAAGACTCTGCTGGGCTACTCCATCAATCTCTTGCCGCTACTACTTTTACACAGGTTTATTATATAAACTACTTCACACTTATTCAAAAGCATGTTGAGTGATCACAAGAATAAGTAGAGCTTCCAAGCAGTCTGGAAATTCCATGAGTTAATTCTGAACCAGGAGTTCGAGTACCTGGTTTGATGCCTCATTCTGTCACTATCTTGACATGGGGCCCCGGACCAGTCTGTTTCCCTTCCCAGGCCTTGGTTTCCTCATCTATTAAAGACAATGAAGGGAATAGATTTCTGATATCTAAGACCTTTCCTGACCAAATGAGGTTCTTCTATTACCATGTACTCCTGTACTCCAAAGGAAAAGGCCTGTAAGGAGTGAATCAAGTCACTGGTCAGAGACTGACATCCTTGTTAGAGGTGATCACATGGAGTCTCTACCCCACACCCCAAAACACAAATATCGTCATCTCTGAGACCAGAAGAGGGCTCAATAAACAGCATGCAACAGCAATAAACAGAGGGAGATGTACAAAAGCCTCTCTCTCTCAAATGATGCCCAATCCCACCACTATTGGTAACAGGAAGTAATGCTACCTCCAATCTCACAGGCATTGAGAACTTGTAACTGGGTCATTATTTCTTCCTCACTTGCCTGAATTTGATCAAGCAAATCTTCAGTCGTATACTGAAACAAACAAACAAAAAAACAAAATGCATTTTAGGACAAAGAATTTTTTTCAGACTTATTGAATTTTGAGGGAATAAATACATAGGGACAGATAAGGCAGTATTTATAGCTTAATTTCTTTAGTTAATGTGTAATGATAAGTAGACAAAATCAGAGAATATCTTAGAAGAAAACACAGCAAATCTTTGTGATGTTGAATGTGGCAGTCGTTTCAGATATGATGCTGAAAACACAAGCAATCAAATGGAAAGAAACACATCATTTGGACTTCATCAAAATGAAAACTTCTGTACTTTCACTTGCCACAATTTTTTTTTTAAGTCAAGAAAGTGAAACGATAACTCATAAAATAGAAGAAAACATTTGCAAATTCGACCTGTCAAAGAGCTTGTGTTTAGATTACATAAAAAACTCTCCAACGATTTAACAATACAGTAATCCAACTGAAAATTGGCAAAGGGGTTTCTGTACAAACATTCTATATAAAGCCCATATAGAGTGACCACAAGACCCATCAATTTCACTCGTGTGTGTATCTCCAAGAAAAATTAAAACACAAGTTCACTAGACACTTGCACATGAATGTTCACAGCAGTGTTATTCACAATTATAATCAACAACAATTAAAAAGTAGAAACTAAACAAATGCTCATCAACTGATGAATGGATGCATAAAATATGGCACATTCATAAGACAGAGCACCCTTCAGCAACGAAAAGGAACAGATGGACCCTGAAAACAGCAAGCTGGTCAGAGATGCGCGCCCGGAAAGGCCACTTATCTGATTCTATTCATACAAAATGCCCAGAAGCAGCCTAGGGCTGAGGTGGGAGAGAGGAGAGAAAGGCGGGACTGAGAGGTCAGGGCTGAGGAGAGAGAGAGAGAAGAGAGAGAAAGGGGGGACTGAGAGGTCAGGGCTGAGGAGAGAGAGAGAGAAGAGAGAGAAAGGGGGGACTGAGAGGTCAGGGCTGAGGAGAGAGAGAGAGAAAGGGGGGACTGAGAGGTCAGGGCTGAGGAGACAGAGAGAGAAAGGTGGGCGGGACTGAGAGGGAACAGCTAAGGGGTATAGAGTTTCCGTGGAGGGGTGATAAAAATATTCTAAACTTCATCAAGTTGATGATCGCACAACTCTGAATTACACACTTTAAAACAAGCAAATTGCTTGGTATATGAATCAGATCTCAATAAGGTAGTGACAAAGAAAAAAGGTTAATCAGATCAACTTCTAATACAAATACGGTGGGAGGCGATAGGGGGACAGAAGACATGAGATTGACAAAATATTGATAAACGGTCAACAGAGTGAACACGAGTCTTTCTGCTTTGGGCTATGTTTGAACGTTTCATAATATGAACTTTAAGAAGATTGTCACCATTAAAGATTGTCATTATAGCTCTATTTTTTAAATTCCAATTAAAAAAATGAAAATAATAGTCTTACTTTTAAGTGACTGGAATCCTTTTCCTTTTCACTGTCAGGCCCTTCGTAGGTATTTTCCATCAAAAGTTTCTTTAACTTCTTTAGTTTAGGTCTACATCTTCTTAATTCCCAGTAGTTGTTAGAAAAACCAAAGATCTGGAGATTACAAATACATCATGATCTTTTAGGGGCCATTCTAATAGAAACCTTTACATAAAAATTCATCCAACGTATCTGTCCTCCATTAGAAGCAAGAAAAGGGAGCCAAGGCATTCTACTTTCTGCTGGGAAGGTGCTCATCCAGCCATCTGCCTGAGATGGCTGCCCATCTGCAGGTCACATCTGTTTAAATCTCAGTCAGGAAGACAGTGCCAACATAATGAGAAGGGATAATTAAGCTTCCGTTGTCGTAGCTGTTCAGGGGCTAAGTCACGTCCGACTCTTTGCAACCTCACGGACTGCAGCACACCAGGCCTCCCTGTCCTTCATTATCTCCCGAAGTTTGCTCAAACTCATGTCCATTGAGTTGGTGATGCCATCCAACCATCTATTCCTGTTGCCCCCTCCTCCTGCCTTCCTCATCTCAAGTGTGTTCTGGAAACTTAGAGTGTGCCCAGAAAAGAATGACCAGCAAGGTGACATTCTGCAAACCAGGTAGAAACCACAGAGGAAGAAGATATTTAGGCAGAAGAAAAGAAAGTAAAGCAGAGGCATCATCATAGTCTTCAAAGCACGCACAGATGTTACAGTGAAGAGGCAGCAGTCTTGCTCTGCGTTGCTCATGATGCTAAAATTAAGTAGATGTTAAAAAAGAAAGACTTCTATTCAATGCAAGAGCTTCTACTAGGTAGAACAGCAACTAATTCCTTACTGGACTTGAGAAATACTTAGAGGCCTGTCACTCAACTCAGGTGATAGTGGCTCAATGACGGGTAAATTGCTATTATCCTTCTCTTCAATCTCCAGGATTTGCCCAATCAACACCAGCACTTAGTAGGTAGTCAATAATTGCTTCACATGAAAGAAATGGAGAAAGGCCGAAATGGATTTTCTCTGGGATACACTGTAGCTTTAAGGCAGAAGGTCAGGGGGCGCGTCCACTCCCAAACCAGTAGAAGCCGTGATGGACGAGACAAGGTCCAGAGCCTGGTGGAGACGCCGCGGACTCGAAGCAAAGCTTAAGGACCAAAACAGAAAGACTACTGAGCTCGTGCACAGCTCACAAAGGGGCTGGACCCAACACACAGATGCTGGTGTGTGCTTTTGTGTTGAGGGAGAAAAGGAAGTTTAGTATGGACTTTTAACTCGTTGCCAACATTGAAAAATAAGGAGATTTTGCCCCTTAAAACCTAGATTTCAAGCTTCACTTGGACAAAAGAAATCAGAAGGTCTATGGATTGATCTATGCAATGCTGGGCTGCTTTCCCACAAGGCCAAGAAGCGCCTACCTACCTGCCTGAGGCTTGTGCACCCCATCACAGACTCCCATTCCCTATCACCCCCGAGCCTGGGTACCCACCGCTATTTATCAATGCCAGCCTGCTCTGCTCAGGTGCATTCCTGACCGAACCTTTTAAGCATCTGAAGTGCACCCCAAAGATTCTGAAACTCTGGCTAGCAGACCTCTGTTAAGTTTTACTCAGTCCCACAACACAGAACTCCAGTAAGAACAGCTCAAAGGTATTCACGGATGTTTATATCCTCTCCAAAACACCCACAAGACAGGTACATGATGAAAAAAATAACATCTTTTCCAAAAGGATGAAAGTCAAAATTTCTAGCTCATCACAATCAAAGACGTAACTCTACAAAAATCAAAGTACAATATTTACTAGCAGGTCCTCTGATCTAGCAACATCATATGAACCACTCAGGTGTCCCAGTATTTTCCCTTATTTCTATTCCAATTTTATTTTTAGGAAGTGGTTGGTTTGAAGTTAATCTAATAGCATTAAGGTGCTCTGACAGTGTATGTGTAACTATTGAGCCAGTAGAGAAACTTTTGTTTTACATCTGCCATCAGTAGTCTCTAAAGTAATTAAGAATTTGTTATACATGGCTATGGATAGTGATGAACTAAACGAACTTCAAAGGTGAGAAACACACTTCCCTCAAAAACATATTTTTTCATTTTCCTACATCACCTAATACACTAGTTATAGTTTGAGGGAATCACCTTTCAAAACCTATCCACAGCAAAACTCCCTGAAAATAGGTAAAACTTTTAGAATGAGTCACCTCATAGTAAATTTTCTATATTACAGAAAATGCTCGGTTTATCTGGGACTTAAACATCACACTGGGAAAATAAAAACAACTTCACATGACTCCAAGCAAACAAAAATAATGCTGAGAAATTTCCAGTCTCATCAGAGACAATTTCAGATTCTCTGTGATTATACATGTCACACCTCCAGTTTTGTTTTTTTCTTTTGGCCTCAAGCATGGGAGATCTTAGTTCTCCAACCAGGAACCGAACCCACGCCACCTGCACTGGAGCACAGTCCTAACCACTGGACCACCAGGGAAGGTCCACACCTTGGGTTTTCAATTAAAGGCATGTTGTCTTTTTCAAACAAGTCAGGAAACAGAAGACAGTACCTCAGTGTGAATAATGTTACAGTGTGTTTCTTCCATCTTCAGCTGCTCTGGAATTTTACAACCGGGAATAAAAAGCAACATATTGGAAGTGTCTGCTACTTTCAAATCATATGTTTTGTCTTCACTACACAGAACGGCCTGCTCATCCTTATCACCACGAATCACTAGACTGCAGGAAAACAAGAAAAGAAAATACATGGTTTACTGAGACACCAATGGCCAGCCTCATTACACAGTTCCAAAACCCTCTAGGTTTCTAGAATTTACAACGAAGTCTTAAGGCTCTGTCTGGCCCCTCCTCTCACAGCCTCCCCCTCCTCCCCACCAACAATGATGGCCTCCACAGGGCAAGGACTGGACCAACTGACTCACTAAGGAAAAATAACTCCATACAGGCCAAAAAAAAAACCCCAAAGAGGCCAAATGTTAACACATGGCATCTTTGTGTAAACCACTGGGAAGAGTGTCTGTAACCCACAGTCAAGATGTCACCACTTTCTAAGATCGCTAAAGCAATACTTTTCAAACTTTTGAGTATGTATGTCAGGGAACCCTGTTAAAAAGCAGGTCAGGATGCAGGTCATCTGGGATGGGACGTAAGATTCTGCATTACTAATAAGCTCCCTGATGAGGGCTATGCTGCTGGCCATGGTACCCACCCAAGTGGTCCTTCCTGTTTTGGCCTGAGCAACCCCTCACCATCAAATGAACACAGCCTGGCCTAATCATCAAAGAAACTGGGACCTTGAGAAAAGANAGCAGGTCAGGATGCAGGTCATCTGGGATGGGACGTAAGATTCTGCATTACTAATAAGCTCCCTGATGAGGGCTATGCTGCTGGCCATGGTACCCACCCAAGTGGTCCTTCCTGTTTTGGCCTGAGCAACCCCTCACCATCAAATGAACACAGCCTGGCCTAATCATCAAAGAAACTGGGACCTTGAGAAAAGAAGGCCGCAGTGCTAAAAGAAACATGTGCAATGGGTATGTTTACAAACTAGAGTAAACGATGTCTCTGGCAAGTGGTCACAGGTAGAAAAAAGCAAGAAGGAAGCGGGGAAGGTCAAAAGTGAGAAGGGGGAAAAAGAACAATAAATGACAAAGATAATGGAGATGACAGAAACGGAGTTGATTCTAGCAGTCTTCCTCGCCTATGCTTAATCCTCCTGCAACCAACTCACTTCTTTTAAATAAGTGATTAAAAAAACCTGAACTAAAAAAACTGATCCTTCATTTAAGTGAAAATATAGGTTGGTTTTTTTTTAAGCTTTCTGGTGCTAACAACATTCAATAGTCCCAAGTACCTACTCTTAACATATATGTCCACATTGCACCATCTCTGCTTTCAAATATTTTGTTTAAAACAACCCCTTCCCTCACCCCCCCCCAAAAAATTTCACACACCTTTTCATTCTGGTTTTTGCCAGCTAGATTAACTATAATTGGACAAAGCAGGTGCTCACACCTGAAGTCTTTTCTCAAAGTCCTGCCAACTCAGCTGAGATGAAAACCCACAGTGATGCTTCTGCCTCAGTTCCCTGAGAGATCCCTCACCGCTAGCATCTGAAGACCAGCCTATGACTATACTGATGTTTGACGAGTAAAGTAAGAAAAGTGAAAGCCTAAAGGCAGCGTAATTTAAAAAGAAAACAAATGTATTTATTTAGCGGCGCCAGGCCTTAGCCGCAGCATGTGGGAGCTAGCTCCTTGATCAGGGAATGAACCCCAGGCCCCTGCCTTGGAAGCGCAGAGTCTTAGCCACTGGACCACCAGGGAGGTCCCCCAGTTTTTAAAAGCCTACAAGATCACAGAGGTGAAAGTCACTCTAGTTGTGTCCGACCCTTTTAGAGTCCATGGTCTGTAGCCCGCCAGGCTCCTTTGCCCATGGGATTCTCCAGGCAAGAGTACTGGGGTGGGTTGCCGTGCCCTCCTCCAGATCTTCCCAGGCTGCGTCTCCTGCATTGCAGGCCGACTCTTTACCACCTGGGCCACAACTATACAATGAAATACAGGTGACAGAGGAACAACGGTGCAGAAGAGAGTTAAACAAGAACGCCTAACTCCTCTCTTTCCGGGACTGCACAAAGTTGAGACAGAGAATGGACTTCTCCTGTATGTTTTTTAACCCATGGTCTTGGAGCAAATGTGTAGCGGACCTGCTGCTGCTGCTGCTGCTNGTGAAACCTTGCCGTCACTATCACGCTTTCACATGCTGCGCTCTTACAGGCTGATTGTGGGGACTGTGTGATGTTCAGGCTTCCTGCCTCTAATTGCTTTACACACACACACACACACAGAATTGCTGTCTTCCTTCTCTTTCCTTTCCGTTGCTTTCTGGGTCATCAAAGACAAAGCAAATAAGTAATGAGGAAAGGACGCACTATGATTGGGACTGGGAATGTAGCATTTGGCTTCCAGGTCCAGCTCTCTGAATGCTATTTAACATTTGTTTATGAATGTATATATGGATGTTTCATGTATGGATGAGTTACTCAGTTTGGGCCTCAGTGACTGTGCCTGCAGAGTGGGAATAATAATACTCTTCCAAGTAAGATTTGTGGTTTTGGATCAAATCAGGCATAACATGGGAAGGAACTTTGTAAAATAATTCAATAAGTCAAGAGCAGTGGTTGCTGTAATTATTATAAGCTCCAGATGTGAAATTGGGGGCCGGCTCCACAATCCTGACACTTTGGTAAGGGCAGCTGGCTGCATAAGGGTATGAAATTGAGTAACATTTAAAGACATATCCTGCCTTCTTTTCTAGCCTGACTGTGGAATCGTTTTCCTAATCTCTTTGTGCTTTTCCTTGTCCTAAAAGATTTACTTCCTCGCCCAATGTATTTGCTTGTTTTTATATCTTTGTGTGTGTGCGTGATCACCTTAACAAGAGTAGGGTTTTATTTTTTTTTAACATAGGTGTTTACTTCTGGCTGTGCTGGGTCTTCCTTGCTGTGTGGGCGTTCCTCTGGTCGCTGTGAGCAGGCTTCTCTTGTTGCAGTGCACATGCTTCAGTACTTGTAGCCCATGGGCTCAGTTGCTCTGTGGTGTGTGGGGTCTTCCCCGACCAGGGATCAAACCTGCATCTCCTGCATTGGCAGGAGGATTCTTTACCACTGAACCACCAGGGAAGCCCCATGTTTTTGTATATTAAAAATGTATTTGGATATCACTTCATATCCCCAGGATGACTATGATCAGAAAGACAGATAATAAGTGTTGGCAAGGTTCTGGGGAAATTGGCACCCTTAGACACCGCTGGTAGAAAGAGAAAATGATGCAGCCACTTTGGAAATCATTCTGGCATTTCCTTAAAGACTGAACATAGATTACCAAGTGACCCAGCAATGTTACTCCCAGGTATATATTCAAAAGAAATGAAAACACATGTCTGTATAAAAATTTGTACACAGAGTTTCAGAGCAGCATATAGAAAGAGAAAATGATGCAGCCACTTTGGAAATCATTCTGGCATTTCCTTAAAGACTGAACATAGATTACCAAGTGACCCAGCAATGTTACTCCCAGGTATATATTCAAAAGAAATGAAAACACATGTCTGTATAAAAATTTGTACACAGAGTTTCAGAGCAGCATTTCTCCTAGTAGTGAAAACCAGGAACAAGTCAAGTGTCTGTCGGCTGATGAATGGGCCAATTATGTGATATAACTGTGCAAGAAGTGTTATTCGGCAGTGGAGGGACACGGCACGGAGGGCCTTTGACTTAAGCCAAGTGAAAGAGTACACAGAAGGACACGTGTCCCCTGACGCCTCTGACATGACGCGTCCAAGATAGGCCGATCTGTGGAGGCAGAAAGTGGCACCAGTCGGCGGGCGGGGGGCGGGGGGTGGTGGCGAGGGTGGTTGCAGACTGCGTCCCCGCGCCCGGGGCAGGCGGGGTGCCGGGCTCAGACCCCGTCACTCCCCTCCCATCGCGGTCCTTGGATTCGTCTCCGAGGGTTGTGCTGACGGCCTGACCGGTTCCGCAGCTGCTGGGCTTGTGGTCTTACATCGGTTTGCCAGGGAAAGCAGAACTCCTTGGCTTCAGCGTCAGAGCCACTTGCGTGGGCCGCTAGTCCCGTCAGACGGAGTGCGCGCCTCTGCCTTCTTATTGGCCTGAGTGTCCAGGTTTTTGGTGTCTAAAACGCTGGTTTCAGAACCCGGAGGAGAGAGACCCTTGCAAAGATCCCTAAGGGTTTGGTAACCGCTCTGCTTGCTGCTCTTGCATTGAGGAAGCAAATATTGGAGGTCAGAATTAATTAAGTTTAACGTTACGAAAGGCAAATTGCACATTTCTATTCCCTGATGGTTTTTAATGTATAGCCAGAATTCAAGAGAATAAAAGCTTCTTTTCCATCAAGAGATTTTCTAATTGAAGAAAAAAAGTAAAGCTTTTCTGATTCAATTTGAAACACTAACACTTTATCGGCTCAATTGGGTTCGTTTCACTTTTAAGAAATATGGTTAAAATGGTATGGTCTAGATTTTGTAACTTTCACCACAATAAAAAAGATATTTAAAAAATACATTGCATTATGAAAGATTGTTTTCCTAAGGGTACTCAAACTATCATCTCAATAATAAAAAAAAAAAAAACTAAAAAAAAAAGGTGAAATATTGCTTGGTGCCTCTCTCCAGAAAGCACCTTCTTGAAACATGCGTGACTGTGCCATCCTTAGGGGGTCCCCAGAGCACTTTCCCTCTTTCCGCCTGCACCCCTCTGCTCTGTGGCAGGTTTAGTGTAGAAGACAGAGGGCTCCCTCTCACTCCGGTTAGGTAGACCTGGGTTTGAACTTCAGAGCAGCTACTTTGCTGCCAAGAGTCAACATTAAGTTCTTTTGAGGAAAACTTGAAAGCCCTGTGAATTGGGTTTGCTACTTTTACTGGTGCCGGAGGCCTTGGACAAGTTACTTAACTAGGAATGAGGGCCAGTCATGGAACCTACTGCATGGTGTTGTGATGAGGGTTAAATAGATGAGTTGGTGCTCGGAGCAGTACCTGTCATGCAGTCAGCACCCTGCCAGCCTTAGTGTGATGGTTCTGCGACTTTGGACAAGTTAACTCACTTGTCTGGACTTGTCTCCTCACCTGTAAAAAGGCAAGATAAGCACCCCATAGGGCTGATGACCTTCCTCTGGGCTTCAAGCATGAAGGAGCATTTAGCTGGGGGTTGTAATAGTTAATGAGGTTATTGGTTGCCTTGCGTCACCCCACGTGCCTTCCAGCTGAGCCAGATCTAGCAGGGAGGCCTGCTTGCTGGTTGAGAACACCGGTTTAGAACCAGCTTGCCAGGGCTTCTGATTCCGGCTCCACCGTTTATTAGTCCTGTGACTTGGGGACAGTTTGCTTAACTTCTCGGTGCCTCAGTTTCCCTTCTCTTGCAGGGATTTTGTGAGGATTGAATGAGGAGATGCTACATGTAAAAGGCGTACTAAATGTTCAGTTCAGTCGCTCAGTCGTGTCTGACTCTCTGCGACCCCATGAATTGCAGCACGCCGGCCTCCCTGTTCATCACCATCTCTCGAAGTTCACTCAGACTCACGTCCATCGAGTCCGTGATGCCATCCAGCCATCTCATCCTCGGTCATCCCCTTCTCCTCCTGCCCCCAATCCCTCCCAGCATCAGAGTCTTTTCCAATGAGTCAACTCTTTGCAGGAGGTGGCCAGAGTACTGGAGTTTCAGCTTTAGCATCAGTCCTTCCAAAGAAATCCCAGGGTTGATCTCCTTCAGAATGGACTGGTTGGATCTCCTTGCAGTCCAAGGGACTCTCAAGAGTCTTCTCCAACACCACAGTTCAAAAGCATCGATTCTTCAGTGCTCAGCTTTCTTTACAGTCCAACTCTCCCATCCATACATGACCACAGGAAAAACCAGAGCCTTGATGATGGACCTTAGTCAGCAAAGTAATGTCTCTGCTTTTGAATATACTGTCTAGGTTGGTCATAACTTTTCTTCCAAGGAGTAAGTGTCTTCTAATTTCATGGCTGCAGTCACCATCTGCAGTGATGTTAGTTGTTTAATTTTACTTTGGAAACGTGTCATCGTTGCTTTGTAAAAATCTCTACCATCTTAGCACTGTGCTGAGTACCAAGTATACAACAATTCCTCAGATGTTTGAATGAGTAGTGTATGTAATTAAATATACTATTGTAAATGTGATATTCAGAATTTAGGGATTTAAGTGGCCGTGCACACCAGTGGCTTCTTGTTTACTGGAGGAACCTCACACAGAGGCGTAGGGGTGAAACCTTGCCGTCACTATCACGCTTTCACATGCTGCGCTCTTACAGGCTGATTGTGGGGACTGTGTGATGTTCAGGCTTCCTGCCTCTAATTGCTTTACACACACACACACACACAGAATTGCTGTCTTCCTTCTCTTTCCTTTCCGTTGCTTTCTGGGTCATCAAAGACAAAGCAAATAAGTAATGAGGAAAGGACGCACTATGATTGGGACTGGGAATGTAGCATTTGGCTTCCAGGTCCAGCTCTCTGAATGCTATTTAACATTTGTTTATGAATGTATATATGGATGTTTCATGTATGGATGAGTTACTCAGTTTGGGCCTCAGTGACTGTGCCTGCAGAGTGGGAATAATAATACTCTTCCAAGTAAGATTTGTGGTTTTGGATCAAATCAGGCATAACATGGGAAGGAACTTTGTAAAATAATTCAATAAGTCAAGAGCAGTGGTTGCTGTAATTATTATAAGCTCCAGATGTGAAATTGGGGGCCGGCTCCACAATCCTGACACTTTGGTAAGGGCAGCTGGCTGCATAAGGGTATGAAATTGAGTAACATTTAAAGACATATCCTGCCTTCTTTTCTAGCCTGACTGTGGAATCGTTTTCCTAATCTCTTTGTGCTTTTCCTTGTCCTAAAAGATTTACTTCCTCGCCCAATGTATTTGCTTGTTTTTATATCTTTGTGTGTGTGCGTGATCACCTTAACAAGAGTAGGGTTTTATTTTTTTTTAACATAGGTGTTTACTTCTGGCTGTGCTGGGTCTTCCTTGCTGTGTGGGCGTTCCTCTGGTCGCTGTGAGCAGGCTTCTCTTGTTGCAGTGCACATGCTTCAGTACTTGTAGCCCATGGGCTCAGTTGCTCTGTGGTGTGTGGGGTCTTCCCCGACCAGGGATCAAACCTGCATCTCCTGCATTGGCAGGAGGATTCTTTACCACTGAACCACCAGGGAAGCCCCATGTTTTTGTATATTAAAAATGTATTTGGATATCACTTCATATCCCCAGGATGACTATGATCAGAAAGACAGATAATAAGTGTTGGCAAGGTTCTGGGGAAATTGGCACCCTTAGACACCGCTGGTAGAAAGAGAAAATGATGCAGCCACTTTGGAAATCATTCTGGCATTTCCTTAAAGACTGAACATAGATTACCAAGTGACCCAGCAATGTTACTCCCAGGTATATATTCAAAAGAAATGAAAACACATGTCTGTATAAAAATTTGTACACAGAGTTTCAGAGCAGCATTTCTCCTAGTAGTGAAAACCAGGAACAAGTCAAGTGTCTGTCGGCTGATGAATGGGCCAATTATGTGATATAACTGTGCAAGAAGTGTTATTCGGCAGTGGAGGGACACGGCACGGAGGGCCTTTGACTTAAGCCAAGTGAAAGAGTACACAGAAGGACACGTGTCCCCTGACGCCTCTGACATGACGCGTCCAAGATAGGCCGATCTGTGGAGGCAGAAAGTGGCACCAGTCGGCGGGCGGGGGGCGGGGGGTGGTGGCGAGGGTGGTTGCCGACGGGTGTAGGGCTTCTCTGGGTGATGATGAAATGTTTTCAGCTTGCTTGCGGTAATGGTAACATAACTGTGTATACGCTTAAAACCACTATTGTGTACATTTAGTGGGTGAATTATGTGGTGTGTGAATTATATCTCAGTAAAACTATGAAACAAATGCATTTGGATGACACATCAGAGTGATGAAAGACAAAATATGAGAACTTTTCAAGTAAGCTTTTCGCTCTCTTTTTGGATTGGCCAAAGAGTGCAGTGATACTTATCATCAACTTGATAACAGCATGACTATCACACCAGATGAGATGGGACTGATATTTTACATTTATCTTTTTTTAAATTAAATTTTATTTTTTGGCCACACGGCACATGGGGTCAAGACACCAGGGATCAGACTTGCGCCCCTGCATTGGATGTGCAACGTCATAGCCACTGGGCTTCCAGGGACGTTCTGGCACGTGTCTTTTTACGGTATTATTCTTTTTGTTTTACACTATTATTCTTGATTCAACACAGATAAAACATGCCATAAATCGTTTCAGCACATCCCTAATTTGAAGATAATCAGCTATATGTGAAACAGTCATTCATGATACTGAGGTTTCATACTCCAACTTTTAAAATCATTACTTTTTTTATATGTTTATGTGTAAAGCTCTTATCTTGACATTTGCAGCCGTAATTATGACATTCTAATGACAACACCCAAAATCCACCTTATGTTTCTTCTATAGGTTAATTCCACAGATACTTAGCAAGAAAGTGGTTTGTAAAGGAGCATTTAAAGAGGCCCACAGACTATACCTGTTCTCTCTGTGGTGATGGTAGGTGTGATAGTAATATCAACAATACTTGTGTGTGTGTGTGCGCTAAGTTGCTTCAGTCATGTCCAGCTCTTTATGACCTCATGGACCATAGCCTGCTGGGCTCCTCTGTCCAGGGGATTCTCCAGGCAAGAATACTGGAGTGGGTTGCCATGCCCTCCTCCAGGGGTCTTCCCAACCCAGGGATTGAACCCACATCTCTAATATATCCTGCACTGGCAGGTGGGTTCCTCACCACTAGCATCACCTACTAACATGGCATTTACTATCTGCCAAAGACTCTTCCAAGTGCTTATATGTATTAGGAATATATTACATATATATATGCCTTAAGCTTTATTGCTACTCTGTGTAGAAGATATGCTTGTTCTCCTCATTTTACAGATGGGAAAACTGAGGAACAGAGCAGGTAAGCTAACTGGCCATAGATTATTCAGCAAGAAGGTGCTAGAGCTGAGAGTTCTTGTTCTTAAGCAAAATGCTAGACTTCAGTTTAATGGTGTCTCCAGTGAGTAATTTAGAGGGTTAGGAAGTGTCAGGATGAGACCAATGCAAAACAGAATCATGTATATAAGAGTATCAAAGTGTGATAACTTTTGCAAACAAGCAAGGAGACAAATGATTTTTCCCTTCTGCTGGGAAAAAGCTAATTAATTTCTAGAAGTGTTTATGTTTTGACAAGATAGAACGGTCACTTTCTCCATTAACTTTTAAACCGGGTGTTCTTTGCCATGTGGCTTTGAAAACTTAATTTGAACCCCACTCATTCTGAATCGGTACTCACTTTAATGGGAAGATAATTACAGTGCACTGTTTTGCCAGCTGTGAGGATGGGCGGGTGGAAGGAGAATTAAGAATGTAATGAGGAATGCGTAATTAAGGAAAATGCTTTAAGCTTTTCAGTTATGCTCATCTACCTAGACTAAATATGCTAATTACAAAAGTCTCATCCAGTCATTAAAAGCTGGGTCCCTAAAAGCAATTTACTGGGCAGTGAGCTTTAGGTAAGTTGCAGGACATTGCAGTTCTTTCAATTGTTTGATATATTTGCCTTTTATCTGCAACAGACTGCCTTTCCAGACTCCTACAGGCTTGCCCGTTGCCTTGGCCATAAAAACATATTAAATCAATATTGAGTAGCTTTTCTGAATTTGCTTTGCCAAGGTTAATGCGGTATGCAAACTAAAAGTAAAAAGTCAGCTGGTGGAACCAAAGGCCGATCTACAATAAAGTAAATATGAGATACGGAATTTAGAGATGCAGAATAGAACAAGGAGAAATACAGTTGACCCTCGAACAAGGTGGGGGTTAGAGCAACCACCCTGTGCACAGCTGAAAATCGAGTGTGACTTTGCAGCCAGACTTTCTCTGTATTCCTGGTTCCCCCCGACAGATTCAGCTCACATGACTTGTGTAGTACTGAAGTATTTATATTGAAAAAAGTGTAATATAAGTGGGCCTGAGCCGTTCAGAAGGGGTCAACTGTAGTCCATTTTATTGCACTTTGAACTTAAGGAACTTGAAGATTGGCTTCGAGCAGGGGTCCCCAACCCCCAGCCATAGACCAGCACCGTCTGTGGCCTGTTAGGGACTGGGGTGCCCGCTGGAAGTGAGCAGTGGCGGAGGAGCACGGCCTCACCTGTGCTTACAGGCAGCCCACCCCTCCCGGCGCTGGAATCTGCCTACAGCACAGGAGACCCGGGTTCGATCCCTAGATCGGGAAGATCCCCTGGAGGAAGATAAGGCAACCCACTCCAGGGTTCCTGCCTGCAGAGTCGCGTGGACAGAGGAGCCTGCGGGGCCACAGTCCGGATGGCCGCCCAGAGTCGGACACGGCTGAGCAACTGAGCACAGCCCCGTCACCCCCGACGCGCGGCCCGTCACCCCCGAGGCGCGGCCCGTCACTCCTGATGGACACCCCGTCACTCACCACGCACGCCCCGTGACTCCCGAGGCACAGCCCGTCACTCCCGACGCGCAGCCCGTCACTCCCGATGCACACCCCGTCACTCCGGATGCACACCCCGTGACTCACGATGCGCGCCCCACGATTCCTGATGCATGCCCCGGCACTCACGTCACTGAGCTCTACCTCCTGAAGATCAGCAGCGGCACTAGGTTCTCAAAGGAGTGCAGTGGATGGAAGGCGCTTGAAGCATCCCCAAACCAGCCACCCTCCGCCGCCATCCTCCCCAGGCCCCAGGGAAACTTGTCCTCCATGGAGCCAATCCCTGGTGCCAGAAAGACTGGGGCGTGCTGGCGTAGAGAACGTGTTTGAGAGTAGCCTCTGTCAGTGGCCAACAGTATGGACGCTTAGCTCCACTAGGCGTGGTAACCAAGGGGAACAGCACCAGCCACCCTCCGCCGCCATCCTCCCCAGGCCCCAGGGAAACTTGTCCTCCATGGAGCCAATCCCTGGTGCCAGAAAGACTGGGGCGTGCTGGCGTAGAGAACGTGTTTGAGAGTAGCCTCTGTCAGTGGCCAACAGTATGGACGCTTAGCTCCACTAGGCGTGGTAACCAAGGGGAACAGCAGGAAAGCTGCTGCCGAGATGCTCCTACTGAAATGTAGAGATCCAAACGGAAAGAAGATGCCTTTATTTTCCTAAATGGCAGAGAGGATATCCTGGCGTCTGGGAAATTACCACCTACCTGTTCAGATAAAGAAAAGGCGGGGAGGGCTTCAGAAAACAGAGAGCCGCTCTATTTGGGGTTGGGCTGCGTGTAGAGCTGAGCTGCCTTTGAACTGGAGGCTTTGCCCGTTTACAGACGCTCTTCCATGGGCATCTTTTCCACTTCACCCCTTGGAGGTGNGACCACCTACCTGTTCAGATAAAGAAAAGGCGGGGAGGGCTTCAGAAAACAGAGAGCCGCTCTATTTGGGGTTGGGCTGCGTGTAGAGCTGAGCTGCCTTTGAACTGGAGGCTTTGCCCGTTTACAGACGCTCTTCCATGGGCATCTTTTCCACTTCACCCCTTGGAGGTGGGGGCACCTCACACGGACCCAGCACAGAGCACGCTCAGCAAAAGGGTCCTCTTTCCTGGAGAGGGAGCCTGGGAAGGTGCAGTGTCATTTGCAGGCACCCTCGTGCAAGTGGAAGGCAGTGTGTGCTCAGTGAGTGATTGCGGAGTACTTTTCACTGCTCCTCACTTACGCGAGCCTGCTGTTGCTTATGAACGATGTTTGTGGTGACTGTTACAAAAGGCTAATGCTGGTATTTAGATCCTGCCTCTTGACGACTTTGGAATCCATAAACCTGACAACAAGTCAAATGCCTACCCCTCAAAAGAGAATGAGAAGTGATTGACGATTCTTCTCTCCTGTGATTTCTAGTGAGCAGCTGCACAGCCGGGGTTGGCAGCTAGCGTCATCAGAGCAGGGCCCAACTCTTTCCACTTGGCACCTTTAGCTGCTGCTCGTGGTTGTTGGTGGTGTGCGTTATTTGCTTTAATTTTGATGACACTGTCTCCCTGTAATACTTGTACCTACAGATTTCTGATTCTGATTCTGGTCTTTACCCCGAGGTTCCTTTCATTGAGGCGAGCTGTGGCCGAGCACCCACTCAGGTCCTGGGTCCTCCTTTGATCATCCAGCTGTGTGCACTCTCCCTTGGGTGCTGAAGTTGTTACAGCTCCGACGAACTGAGCCTTGTGCTCCATGGCAGACCAGGGGGGCTTCTGAAGGAGGCTCATTCAAAGTGCTCAGAAGCTCCTCCGGTCCCAACTTAGAGAATGAGAAACTAAGCGTGAGTGTCCTCTCATAAGAGACGAAGCTGAGTCTCCTGCTGCCCTGTTTTCATTACGGTTGGGTTAGTGCCTCTGCTCTATTATGTGTGAAGTTTCGCTGCTTTCTAACAAGCTGTAAAATTCTGGAGGAATACCCTATGAGTGGTGTGGCCACAAAAAAATAAAAATAAAAAAGCAAGGAGGAACGGGAAGATGGTAGTGCAGAAATGTATAATGAAGTGCTGGGTTAAGAACAACCAGGGTATAAGTGGGTGCTTCCGGCTCAGTTGGTAAAGAATCTGCCCACAATGCAGGAAACCCAGGTTCGATCCCTGTGTTGGGAAGATCCCCTGGAGAAGGAAATGGCAACCCACTCCAGCACTCTTGCCTGGAGAATCCCATGGACAAAGGAGCCTGGCAGGCTACGGTCCACAGGGTCACAAGAGTCGGACATGACTTACTGACTAAACCACCAGGGTATAAATCTGCACATTTGCAAAGAAGATATATTAGGAAAGGATTGTTTTTTCCATCTTAAAAGAAGATTTAGCACATTTTCAGCTGAGGGTCCTGGGTTAGTTTTCTATCAAAAAGCAGTTCTATTTATAAGGTTAGTACACTGTTCATAAAGAAAGCTGAGTGCTGAAGAATTGATGCGTTTGAACTGTGGTGTTGGAGAAGACTCTTGAGAATCCCCTGGACTGCAAAGAGATCCAACCAGTCCATTCTGAAGGAGATCAACCCTGGGTGTTCTTTGGAAGGAATGATGCTAAATCTGAAACTCCAGTACTTTGGCCACCTCATGCGAAGAGTTGACTCATTTGAAAAGCCCTGGATGCTGGGAAAGATTGGGGGCAGGAGGAGAAGGGGACTACAGAGGATGAGATGATTGGATGGCATCACTGACGCAATGTACATGAGTTTGGGTGAACTCCAGGAGTTGGTGATGGACAGGGAGGCCTGGCGTGCTGCAGTCCATGAGGTCGTAAAGAGTTGGACACGACTGAGCGACTGAACTGAACTGACACTGTTTTCAGGCGCATGTACAGAGTCCAATAAAGTGTAGGTTTTTTGAATTGTAGAAATCCTGTTTTCCTTCCCGATTCCTGTCCTGTCATAGCTCAGCTGGTAAAGAACCGCCTGCAATGCAGGAGACCTGGGTTGGATCCCTGGGTTGGGAAGATCCCCTGGAGAAGGGAGCTGCTACCCACTCCAGTATTCTGGCCTGGAGAAGTCCATGGACTGTATAGTCCATGAGGTTGCAAAGAGTCGGACACGACTGAGCGAGTTTCACGTTCACTTTCCTTTCCTCTTCTCCAGGGGGAAAGGAGAATGGGGTAAACTTGTATCCTGTTTTCACCGAGTATTTTTATAGAACTTCTACGTACCTTTGCTCTTTAACATTTCCATAAATGAAAATGACTTTCACCAGCTGTATTCACTGCAAAAACAAGAGCGTAAACTGTTTTACATTGAGATGCCAAGTGCCTCTTGAATCATCTTTAGTTAAGCTGTAATAAGCTTGATGAAATAGGACTTCACCAAAGCTCCTACTTGTTCTATTTTCTTCTTAAAAACACGACGAGACTCAGTTTAGAGAGAAGGTTTTAAGGCAGTTACCTGACACATAACCAGGCTTCATTTTCCTTCACATTTGTCAGAATTTACTTTGCTAATGACTGTACTGTAGACTCCGGTAGCCAACCCTAACAGTGGGTATGACCTGTCTCTGTGGAACAGGATGAACAACCTTGGTTGCCATGATAAAAGACACTTACCTTGCTCCTCTACTGTGAGAGCCAAACGTTATCCTAGAGTATTTCAGCACATTCAAATATGAGGAACATGAGTGAATCAGCTTTTCCCCCCAACACCTTACTGTGAAAACTTCAGACATACAGACAAGTGTAGAGAATTCCACACTGAGTGCCCTTGTCTCCTCCGCTCAGATCTCACAGTCACATTCCGCCATACTTGCTTTACCACATGGCTGTCTATATTTTCATCCTTCTGTCTACCCATCAGTTCATCGTATTTTTTTTTAGCATTTCAGAATAAGTTGCAGACAATAATGCACTTTTTCTAAACTTTCAACATGGAATTTACTAGCTTGTACTTCAGTTCAGTCGCTCAGTCGTGTCCGACTCTTTGCAACCCCATGAATCGCAGCACGCCAGGCCTCCCTGTCCGTCACCAACTCCCAGAGTTCACTCAGACTCATGTCCATCAAGTTGGTGAGGCCATCCAGCCATCTCATCCTCGGTCGTCCCCTTCTCCTCCTGCCCCCAATCCCTCCCAGCATCAGAGTCTTTTCCAATGAATCAGGTCTTCGCATGAGGTGGCCAAAGTACTGGAGTTTCAGCTTTAGCATCATTCCTTCCAAAGAAATCCCAGCGCTGATCTCCTTCAGAATGGACTGGTTGGATCTCCTTGCAGTCCAAGGGACTCTCAAGAGTCTTCTACAACACCACAGTTCAAAAGCATCAATTCTACGGCACTCAGCCTTCTTCACAGACCAACTCTCACATCCATACATGACTACTGGAAGAAGCATAGCCTTGACTAGACGGACCTTTGTTGGCAAAGTAATGTTTCTGCTTTTCAGTATGCTGTCTAGGTTACTCATAACTTTCCTTCCAAGGAGTAAGCGTCTTTTAATTAGCTTGTACTATAAACTAGCTTGTACTATTTGTTTATAATTCTCTTTTTTTAATTTGAATAAGAGTAGGACTTTATTGATTCATCCTTTTTTAATTGAAGAAGTATAGTTAATTTACAGTGTTCTGTTAGTTTCTGGTATACAGCAAAGTGATTCAGTTATGTATATGTAATACACTTTTTTCAGATTCTTTTCCATTATAGATTATAAGGCATTGAATACAGTTCCCTGTGCTATACAGTAAGTCCTTGTTTCTCTGTTTTATATATAGTAGTGGGTATCTGTTAATTCCCAAACTCCAAATCTATTCCTCTCCCCCAACTTCCCCTTTGGTAGCCATAAGTTTATTTGTATCTGAAGGGCTACAGTCCATGGGATGGCAAAGAGGCAGACAGGACTGAGTGACTAACATTTCCATTTTTCACTTATGTGTATCAGTTTTTTTAGATTCTGCATGTGAAATGAAAAGGAAAGTCGCTCAGTCATGTCTGACTCTTTGAGACACCATGGACTGTGGAATTGTCCAGGCAGTAATATTGGAGCTTGTAGCCTTTCCCTTCTCCAGCAAGTCTTCCTGACCCCGGAATCAAGCTGGGGTCTTCCGCGTTACAGACGGACTCTCACCAGCTGAGCATGTAGGTGGTGTCACGCGATATCTACCTTTCTCTGACTTCACGTAGCTGTGATATCCCCTAGTAGCATCCATGTTGCTGCAGAGATTTTTTTTTTGAGACAAAACTTATACAATGAAATTCACCCTTTGATGAGTGTCGACTGAGACATACATCTGTGAAACCCAAACCCCTGTCCTGATATCTTTGAATGCTTTTGGCGCCAAGAAACAGAAAATCAACTCAGTGTGTTGACCCCATAACTGGAAACCCAGGAGAGGTGAATAACCAGTTGATGCCACGAGCATATGTAACTATGTGTCTTCTGAAACAATACTGTGTCCCTAGAATTATGCTACTCTACTCTTAGAGTTGTCATCTATGGAGTCTTTACTCCCCTTTCCTTTCCAGAAGTATTCAGCAGAAGTGCAAAGCTGAGGGAAAGGTTAGATTTTACTTTTTGAAGCTAAAAGCTGTTTCAACAGCAGCATGACAGGCTCTGTTGTCCTGCCATATCCATGCGGGATCCCTCTCAGTATCTTATCGCTGCTGCTGCTTCAGTCGTGTCCGACTCTGTGCGACCCCATGGACTGTAACCCACCAGGCTCCTCCATCCATGGAATTTTCCAGGCAAGCGTGCTGGAGTGGGGTGCCATTGCCTTCTCCGATCTTATCACTAGTTCCATAAATAATTCCCAAGCCCCATCTAGATGTCACACACTGGGTTAGGGCTGGGGAGGAGGACGGCCTTCATTTCCCAGGCTTCCCTCTGTGATCGCTTGCATCTGTCAGCGTTTCAAGCACACCTGTGGCCGCCTATGGATCAGAAACTTTATTTTTCACTTTTATGCTTTAAG
The DNA here is from genome assembly GCA_006410675.1 of Oreotragus oreotragus. NCBI lineage: Eukaryota > Metazoa > Chordata > Mammalia > Artiodactyla > Bovidae > Oreotragus > Oreotragus oreotragus. The sequence goes on along the minus strand of SJYX01001854.1, from coordinate 282,169 downwards.
GTTTCCAAATTGTGAAATAATCTGGAAAGTGCAAAGTAATATAAAGAACACGACTCTTAAGGTAGCATTTCTGGACTGGCTTAAGGCAAGGGTCCTTTGTTCATTTGTATTTGTCCTGCAGCAGAATTAATTTCAGGACGGAGTCGATACCCCAGGGGAGTGGAATCTGCAAGGATGCCAGTGTGGGGGAAGGGACAAGAGGCATATATTACATGAATCTAATGTCTCGTGTATCTTTGGATAATAAACTTATTTAAAAACCTGAACACATGATAATTATAATTTAATAAATTCATATATTTACAATAAATATAAAAATTGAGAGACACTGAAAGTAAATTATTGAAAGTTAAAGGATGGGGAGTCCTGAAGATGCTGTCAGGCATTTTGGTGGGGAAGGACACTTAGAAGCGGAAACCACGCTTGAGCATAAAGGATGAACCCGGCCCCGGAGACTCCTGCAGGGCGAGGGGGCAGCGAGAGGACCGAGATGGAGGCCGGGGGCCTGGGCCGCCAGGCGCGCCGAGAGGTGATGCCGCCGCGACAGGAAGCCTGGGCGTCAGGCTCCGGCTGCCCCGAGTGGCGCCTCTCCCCCGACAAGCTTGGCCGGTAGATTGGTTCCGTACAGGCATCTTCTCAGAGCGTGTAGGGAGGTTTGGTACAAAAGAGTTAGAGATGGTGATAGTCATCACTGACGAGGGCGGTCACGCTGTGTGTTTTTATAGTAAAGGGAGGGAGAGCTGGACAGTTCAGGCGTTCACTAAACGATAGCGACGCCACAATCGCAGGCCTCGCCCTGTGCGTTCGCATGGATTTACACTCTGGTGTTGGGTCCTGATAATAATTCTGTTGTCCCTGTTTTAAGTGGAAGACACTAAGGCATGAGCACTTTCAGCCAAGTCACACAGGTAGTGAATGTGCGCGCTTGGTGTTGAATCGGGGCCCTCGGGTTCCCGTTGGATGCAAACAGGTATGGAAATAACTCTGCAAACTGCCAAGAAGCGAGGCCCAGCCTCTTGCCTTCAAGTCACAGACTGAGCCGGGTGGAGAGGGGACAAGATACAGGCGCTTAAGTAATTCACGAGGCAGCGTAAGAGGCGTGATGTGTTGGAGTGGTTTGAACCATGATGGGAATCTCTTGGCTCAGGTAAAGTTGAATTTCTGCGGCGAGGCGACTTCGCACCAGAACCCCAGGTCTGCTTCCCGTGAACGCTCTTGCTGCCGCCCGTCTCTGTGCTTTTCCTTTGCCTTCGTGAAGGCTGCTTCTGGACGCGATGGGGGTCCCCAGCGCCAACTCTGATCGAGGAGAGAGGGCTCGTGTGGGCCCAGTGGGGAGGCTCTGTGCTTCCGTCGCAGGGGTTCCGGTCTGCTCCCTGGCCAGGGGAGTTCTACATGCCGCGGGGAATGGCCAGAAAGAAAGAAAAGCGAAGAGAGGGCTGCCTGCCGTCCACCACCTGCGGAAGTCTCGAGGAGCTTTCACAGTCACGGGTCGTCTTGACTCACAAGATATTAAGACAGAGCAAAGTCCTTCGCTGCCTCACCCATCTGCAGTGTTGCAGCAGGAAGGGTGGTGTTACTCTGCCTTAAGTCGAGCAGGATGCCTGCCCCCCACCTTGGGCTTACAGGTGGGATCATAGCTGCCATACTATGGTGAAGGATTCATTGAGGGTTCGGGGGACAAGCCCAGTGTCCTTCATAAAAGATTACTTGGGCTCAGTGATGAGAAAACACTGCAAAAAAAATTGTGCTGTGTGTGATGTCGTTAAGGCCAGATTTTAGGAGAAATAAAGTTGGGAGGTCCGGCACTTATAGAGAAGAAAAATTGCTAACAGAAGCCACAGGAAGATGCAATTTGGGAAAAGTTAGGAGACATTGGTGGGGCTTCCGTGCTGGCTCAGTGGTAGAGAATCCACTTGCCAGTGCAGGAGCTGGAGGTGCGATTCCTGGGCCAGGAAGACTCCCTGGAGAAGGAAATGGCAACCCGCTCTAGTATTCTGGCCTAGAGAGCCCCGTGGACAGAGGAGCCTGGCGGGCTGCAGTCCATAGAGGTGCAAAGGGTTGGATATGACTGAGCACGCACGCGGGCAGAAGGTGTTGGCGTATATCCTGGACAGTAGGGCTTTCGAAGCCCTTTTCCCTCTAAAGCTCCCCAGAGTGACGGCCACCTGCTCCCCATCCATATGCTCCCTCCCTCACCTCCCACCCCTCACCACTGTCTGAATTGGAAGAGATGCCTCTGTGTTTGGGTTTTGCCCAGTAATAGAAGTAAAATAGAACTCTCAACAGATGACTAAATTGGAGGTGGCTCAGGTTCAAATTGCAAAGAATGAGTTTTGCATCACTTGGGTTTTGATGTCTTTCCAAGTAACACCTCCACCCAGAGGGACTCCCGACCAGAGCTGTAGAAAAGTCATCTCTTTGTTTAAGCACGGCTGCTTTAGGAATACAGCTGCAGACTTTCTGGGGAAGCTGCAAAAACGTTCTTTACTTACATAACTAAGAAAGGCCTTTCAGGCCTTGCGTTTTGGTATATTTTGTTAGTGTTTCCCCTGCCTTCTCCAGAAATTGGAAATAGGAGGCACCTTCAGTGATCAAGAAGGCAGGTTTTTTTGCCGCTGTGAGGAAAATTTAAGCTTCTATCTCATTGCAGGCGTGCATTGACTTCACAATAGCGACTTTGGTGTCCATTTTATATTGCATCTTACCGTAAAGATAACTAACAAAAATGAATCCAAGTTTATTCTTCTGGTTTTATTCTACAATAGCTGCATGAGGTTAGCTTTTTGTTCTTCAGAATGGGTGGCGCCTGCACCGTTGCACTAAACCTTTCGTCCTTGAGTCCTGACAAGGAACTGTGATCTGAATTGGGACTTTTCTTATGCCCGAACCCATCGAGAAGCATCGTTGGAATCTGGGAAGCTGGGCTTGGAGCCAGTGCATTTGCAACGGGTTCACCGTTTGCTGACTTGGCAGGAATCAGCTTTAAGCCAAGAAGAGCAGAGTGTTATTACTCAGGTCTTTGTCATAATTTACAATTATGCCTCTCAAGTGGAGGTGTAGTGGTTAGGGCCGGGAATTCCTTAGAAACCACATCCCAGTGCACCGGCGGACAAAACCTTCTGATTATTTCCAAGCCTAATGAGCCAGAGGGACTCGCTTCGGTTGTCTTTCTGCAGCGCCACTTTGGGTGGCTGCTTTGCTGCTAGATAACTTGATTTCTGAAAGGGGAACACAGGGAAGGAGAGGAAGTTGGTTTGGCTCTTTGTCAGCAGTTCTGGAAGAATGTTTATTCAGGGCGGAGTTTGAGCACTATGAGAATTCGGGGATTATCAGAACATTTTCAGTCCTTTGATGTCGGGCCTACCCAGCAAATGCTCCTTAGCTGACCTCCTGCCCTCTGCTAGAGAAAGCTCCTCCTGGCCGGGGCGCAGTGTTCCTCAGGAGCGGCTAAGTGTGCGGGTGGGGAGGGGTGGCCCCCATCAGCGTTGCAATCATTCTTATGGAATCTGACATACATTTGGGGAAATCACTGCGGTCCTTAGTGGTGCTTATGTGAAAAAAAAAAAGAAAAAGATTTTAAAAATGAAATTTAGCCTAGCGTTCCTTAAAAGAACACCCCCGATTTTTTTTGTTTGTTTTACTCTGTAGTCAAAAATGCTCCTCTTGATAAGAGCAGAGCTGCAGCTGCTGCTGCTGCTAAGTCGCTTCAGTCATGTCCGACTCTGTGCGACCCCATAGACAGCAGCCCACCAGGCTCCGCCGTCCCTGGGATTCTCTAGGCAACAACACTGGAGTGGGTTGCCATTTCCTTCTCCAATGCATGAAAGAGAAAAGTGAAAGTGAAGTCGCTCAGTCTGTCCGACTCTCAGCGACCCCACGGACTGCAGCCTACCAGGCTTGTCTGTCCACGGGATTTTCCAGGCAAGAGTACTGGAGTGGGGTGCCATTGCCTTCTCCGAAGAGCAGAGCAGTAGATATGAAATTATGTAGCTTGGGGCTTTCTGGAAGATAGGCCTTTATGGAGATTATAGTACAATCTGTAAAAAAGGAAAACACACACTTATTTAGAGATGCAGAGATGTGTTCAGAGGTTGAATCTGAGATAGAGTGTCATTTAAAACTGCGAGTCCCGGAGGGCAGACGTGTCCAGGATTTCCCCACAAGGCCTTGAGGGCAGTGTCTTCTCTGTGGGCCCGGCCCCCGTCCTGTGCCAGCAGGGCCAGTCAAGGCAAGCGGTAAATGAGAAGGCTCTTCTGCAAGAGCCTTGCGCTCAGTTTGATGGGCCTCCTGGAGGAGGGCCACAGCGACTGCGAGTCCCGGAGGGCAGACGTGTCCAGGATTTCCCCACTAGGCCTTGAGGGCGGCGTCTTCTCTGTGGGCCCGGGCCCCCTCCTGTGCCAGCAGGGCCAGTCAAGGCAAGTGGCAGATGAGAAGGCTCTTCTGCAAGAGCCTTGCGCTCAGTTTGATGGGTCTCCTGGAGGAGGGCCACAGCGACTGCGAGTCCCGGAGGGCAGACGTGTCCAGGATTTCCCCACAAGGCCTTGAGGGCGGCGTCTTCTCTGTGGGCCCGGGCCCCCTCCTGTGCCAGCAGGGCCAGCCAAGGCAGGCGGCGGATGGGGAGGCTCTTCTGCAAGAGCCTTGCGCTCAGTTTGATGGGCCTCCTGGAGGCCACAGCGACTGCGTGTCCCGGAGGGCAGACGTGTCCAGGATTTCCCCACAAGGCCTTGAGGGCGGCGTCTTCTCTGTGGGCCCGGGCCCCCTCCTGTGCCAGCAGGGCCAGCCAAGGCAGGCAGCGGATGGGGAGGCTCTTCTGCAAGAGCCTTGCGCTCAGTTTGATGGGCCTCCTGGAGGCCACAGCGACTGCGTGTCCCGGAGGGCAGACGTGTCCAGGATTTCCCCACAAGGCCTTGAGGGCGGCGTCTTCTCTGTGGGCCCGGGCCCCCTCCTGTGCCAGCAGGGCCAGCCAAGGCAGGCAGCGGATGGGGAGGCTCTTCTGCAAGAGCCTTGCGCTCAGTTTGATGGGCCTCCTGGAGGCCACAGCGACTGCGTGTCCCGGAGGGCAGACGTGTCCAGGATTTCCCCACAAGGCCTTGAGGGCGGCGTCTTCTCTGTGGGCCCGGGCCCCCTCCTGTGCCAGCAGGGCCAGCCAAGGCAGGCAGCGGATGGGGAGGCTCTTCTGCAAGAGCCTTGCGCTCAGTTTGATGGGCCTCCTGGAGGCCACAGCGACTGCGTGTCCCGGAGGGCAGACGTGTCCAGGATTTCCCCACAAGGCCTTGAGGGCGGCGTCTTCTCTGTGGGCCCGGGCCCCCTCCTGTGCCAGCAGGGCCAGCCAAGGCAGGCAGCGGATGGGGAGGCTCTTCTGCAAGAGCCTTGCGCTCAGTTTGATGGGCCTCCTGGAGGCCACAGCGACTGCGTGTCCCGGAGGGCAGACGTGTCCAGGATTTCCCCACAAGGCCTTGAGGGCGGCGTCTTCTCTGTGGGCCCGGGCCCCCTCCTGTGCCAGCAGGGCCAGCCAAGGCAGGCAGCGGATGGGGAGGCTCTTCTGCAAGAGCCTTGCGCTCAGTTTGATGGGCCTCCTGGAGGCCACAGCGACTGCGTGTCCCGGAGGGCAGACGTGTCCAGGATTTCCCCACAAGGCCTTGAGGGCGGCGTCTTCTCTGTGGGCCCGGGCCCCCTCCTGTGCCAGCAGGGCCAGCCAAGGCAGGCAGCGGATGGGGAGGCTCTTCTGCAAGAGCCTTGCGCTCAGTTTGATGGGCCTCCTGGAGGCCACAGCGACTGCGTGTCCCGGAGGGCAGACGTGTCCAGGATTTCCCCACAAGGCCTTGAGGGCGGCGTCTTCTCTGTGGGCCCGGGCCCCCTCCTGTGCCAGCAGGGCCAGCCAAGGCAGGCAGCGGATGGGGAGGCTCTTCTGCAAGAGCCTTGCGCTCAGTTTGATGGGCCTCCTGGAGGCCACAGCGACTGCGTGTCCCGGAGGGCAGACGTGTCCAGGATTTCCCCACAAGGCCTTGAGGGCGGCGTCTTCTCTGTGGGCCCGGGCCCCCTCCTGTGCCAGCAGGGCCAGCCAAGGCAGGCAGCGGATGGGGAGGCTCTTCTGCAAGAGCCTTGCGCTCAGTTTGATGGGCCTCCTGGAGGCCACAGCGACTGCGTGTCCCGGAGGGCAGACGTGTCCAGGATTTCCCCACAAGGCCTTGAGGGCGGCGTCTTCTCTGTGGGCCCGGGCCCCCTCCTGTGCCAGCAGGGCCAGCCAAGGCAGGCAGCGGATGGGAAGGCTCTTTTGCGAGAGCCTTGCGCCCAGCTGACGGGCCTCCTGGAGGCCACGGCGACTGCGTCTGCCTCCTCTTGGCTGTCAGCGCAGGGCGACCCCTCCTGAGTTTATTTTCTCGGCCGCAGGGCGCGTGGGATGCTCGCCCGGTCGGGATCACAGCGCCGCCCCGGAAGCACAGAGCCGTCACGGCCGCAGCGCCGGAGAAGCCCAGCAGCCTCCGGCCTCCGGGAGCGAGCGCGCAGCTCGCGGCCTCCCCGCCCCGCCCCGCGCCCGCCGGAGCCTGGGACAGACGCGCGTCAGGCCGGCGGCAGCGCCCCCGCCGGTCCTCCCGCTGCCGGGCGCGGCGGAGGCGAGGGCCGCGGGCGCCGCTGTGCGCTGGCGAGCCTTCCCCGCGGCGACACGCGGCCTCCCCGCGGCTCACCGCGGAGCTGTGACCGGCGACCGCCTGGCCCGCGTCCCGGCCTCCCCGTGAGGCGAGCCAAGCACGGCCTGCTCCGGCTGCAGGTGCCGGGAGCTCCGGCGCGCGGGTCGGGGCTGGGCCGTGCCGGACCCGCGCCCCCCGGAGACCTGCTGGGGCCGGGCAGCCCACCCGCCGGCGGGCCTTCGGGGCGTCCACGGCCCTGCCAGTCCCTCCCAGGACCCTGTGCACACTCCCCGCCTGACGTGTGGCACCTGCTTTCTTAGACCCAGAGCCTCTCGGCCTAAAATCCAGGAAGAGGCGTTTCAGCGCGCCAAGTGCATTTTGACTCTGAAGTTTTGAAACGAGGGCGTTAAACTTTACCTTATTTTATAAATGAGGGTATTTAGTGTAAAAGGCAAACTCGGCTAGGTCTTTTAACCTCTGGCCCTGTTTTTCATTGCTCAATACCCAGCTTCCTTTTGCTGGGACATTTCAAGTTTGACTTGCCCCTGAATATTCTGTGCTGGGCCAAAATTAAACTTAGATCTATAACGACACTTATGTCTACACACATGAAAAAGATGAAGAGCAACGTCAATACACTGAAAAGTTTATTAAGAAATACCTGAAAGCTAAACGGACTTCCCTGGCGGTGCAGTGGGTAACGCTCGGTGACCCCAGTGGAGAGGCCTGGGTTCGGTCCCCGTTGGGAACCGTCCCTCATGCTTCAACCGAGAGTCTGCGGCCGCAGCGAGGATCCCACGAGCTCCACCTTAAGACCCAGTGCAGGCAAAACAATTGTTTATTTTAAAGGAACACGTAAGAGCTATGGAAGCCTGGGTTAGTCGTGTGGCTAAGTGGCTGTTGCACTGTGCAAGCAGCTCAGGGCCAGGGAGCAGCTGATGAGGGCATGTGCGTGCCCCGCGCCAGCCTGCTTCTGTGTTTTACCTGAAGATAGTAGTAAGTGTGCTTCACATGTCGGGGAAGGCAATGGCACCCCACCCCAGTACTCTTGCCTGGAAAATCCAATGGATGGAGGAGCCTGGTGGGCTGCAGTCCATGGGGTCGCTAACAGTCGGACATGACTGAGCGACTTCACTTTCACTTTTCACTTTCATGCACTGAAGAAGGAAAGGGCAACCCACTCCAGTGTTCTTGCCTGAAGAATCCCAGGGACAGGGGAGCCCGGTGGGCTGCCGTCTCTGGGGTTGCACAGAGTCGGACACGACTGAAGCGACTCAGCAGCAGCAGCAGCAGCGCTTCACATGTGGATTAACTGAGAATATTAGAAGTTCTGGAATGTGAGTCGAGCGGGTCGTGTTTTGGGCCCTGGAGGATATTTATTACCACTTCTCAGCAACATAAAAGATGCGTATCCCCAGATTTATGTTTTGCACGTGAGAACTAGATTAATAGTAGGATCTCATGCAAGAAACACTAAAGGATGTTCCAAATATTATTTTGGAGCTTTTCAAAGAGATTGCTCAACTTCTCTTCACAGTTAGAATAAATTTTTACTTAGTTAACTATAGATCCTTTAAATAGACTAATACAGAGATTTTGACTCGTCCTCAAAGAGCATACCTTGAAATAGCCAAATAGGCACTGGGCATTTTGTTCAAGATTCTCTCGCTTCCTTTGCAGGAATGCATAAGGCGTTAACGATCATAACTGAGTCTTCACACCAAGCTTTTAGATTTGTAAGAAATAGGTCCTGTAGTTTAGGTGTTGATTTTAGGATTAGAAGAATGCAAAACTCTCAAGGTTGGGGAATTTTGGGTTCAAGACAGAATAAGTGTAAAGATTTTCTAAGCTCTAAGGGGAAATTTGGGCATAACATCAGAATTTTCAAGTATCCTGGGAGGAAAAAAAGTAAAGACTTTACTTAATTAGCCATATAAAATCCTAAACTTTTTGTTTTCTAGTTATTTCCCCCATCATGTGTGCCTCAGACCTGTGCCTTTGCCACAGAAGATGACATGAATGACGTATATGTGACTATAGACTTACGCTCTCTGTGCAGTCTTGCCCAAAAGCTCGTATTCCTTTTGGTAAAAGCCATGTCAAGACTGTAATGCTGTTTTAACCAAATGTGAAATGTTTATTTTCTCGCATGTATTTGTTTCCTTCACCCAACCCTCTGTCAGCCTCTATAGACAGAAAATAGTGTCACAGTTATAAAGTCATATTATTCTCTACTGTCTCCTTTTCCTGTGATACAGCACTTTCTGCGTTTTTGTCCATTGAACAGTTGCTGTATGTATACATATGTTTTCAGGATTCTTCATAGCACTAAACAAGAGATTACACTAGAAATTGGTTATTACTTAGCTGGTTTGCACTTTAACCACTTACAACTCTTCTCACCCCTGTTAATTCTTACTCTTGGTCTCAGGACCTAATCTGCTGCTGCTGCTAAGTCACTTCAGTCGTGTCCGACTCTGTGTGACCCCATAGACGGCAGCCCACCAGGCTCTCCCATCCCTGGGATTCTCCAGGCAAGAATACTGGAGTGGGTTGCCATTTCCTTCTCCAATGCATGAAAGAGAAAAGTGAAAGTGAAGTCACTCAGTCTGTCCAACTGTTAGCGACCCCATGGACTGCAGCCCACCAGGCTACTCCGTCCATTGGATTTTCCAGGCAAGAGTACTGGGGTGGGGTGCCATTGCCTTCCCCGCAGGACCTAATCTAGGAACTGAATAAAGAAGGAATTACCTGCTTTTTTCATTCATCTCCATGTGTCCTGTTAATGGGAAAAGTTGCGTGTCAGATAGGAAAGAAGGCATACCCACATTTAGACACTTACCATAGACCTAAAGAAGTGAATGCTTTACATCTATGCAGAAATCTGTATGTATTTAAGTTGTTAGTCGAGAACCTCAATGCGATAAAGTATCTGTTTTCAGAGACGACTCTTTTGTCATCAGCAATCGGAGTAGCTTTTGCTTTGTAAACCTTTTAAAAAAACCTAACAAGTCTGTTATGAAACAACCGTTGTCTTTGAATCTCCGTTGTCTCTTTGAATCTCCGTACAGCTCAAAGAAACTTGCTAGCCTGTGTCCGGGTCTTGCAGGGACTTGCCAGGTGGCCAGAGGCTGGGGCTCTGGGCTCCCAATGCAGGGGACCCAGGCTTGGTCGCTGGTCACGGAACCGGACCCCACGTACCGCAACTCAGAGTTTGTATACAGCAGCTAAAGAGCCCACGTGGTGCAACTGAGGCCCCGACGCCAAATAAATAAGTGAATATTTCGCAGTGTCCGTCCGTCTCGAAGCCCCTAAACGTCACCCGGACATTCCTTGCCTACCTGATTGGAAAGCCTTCCAGCAGCTGGCTCTGCTCCCTTAGTGAGAGTCTTAGGCATATTCTCCGAGTACTGTATACGGGCCCTGTTTTCTAAGCTTCCCTCTGCAGCCTTCTGCCGAATCTGTAAGAGCCTCTATATCCTTTCAGTAAAATCCCTTTTTGCTTAAATTAGCCAGAATTAGTTTTGGGTTCTCATAACCATCATTGACACAGAAATTAGTACCAGGAGTGAGGCATCTAATAGAAATCACAGATACCTGTTACACGAATGTATTTTTTTAGTTTCCCTTTGTGTGTGTGTGTGCTGAGAGCACAGAGTCAGGGATATTTATGTAAAATATTGTTGGCTACAAAGTGTCAACAAAGACTGACTCTGCTTGGAATAATAATCATCTTACCATCCCTCCAGTTTGCTTGGGCTTTACTCTTACAAAAAGTGTTTGACTTGTAACCACATTTGTTAAGTAGAAGGCTGTAAGCGATTCTATTTTTTAAACTCACGACATCTCCACTGTTTAGGAATAGGGTAGAATATAAATAAATGCTTGTTGACGGATCCCTTATGGAAAGTGAAATTGCTTTTAGTTTTGAAATGAAATTTCATTTTTCTCTTTCCTCCTTAAAAAAACAGGGAAACTGAGGTTTTAGGAATTGAACTTCTCTCTGCTTTAGATTTGGCATTGAGCATAAGAAGCGGGGTGTTTTATTTAATTCATTTGGTCGCGTGCAGTTTTAAATCTCTTCATGGACAAGGACACTTACGCAGTTCTATCCTGATCCAGTTAACATTTTTGGTCTGTTTATATTTTTAGCCTCTCACTTCAGTGTGCTGTTTAAATTGCTACGTAATTGGGTACAAACATAAAATCCCACTTTAGAGTCATGCATGGCATGTAGGATGACACATGAACATATTAATGTCTTTAGCTTTCACAGATGCTATTACATATGATAATTACAGCCTTGTGGATCCACAGCGCCTGTTAGCTGATGCTTCAGCTGCCTTCAGAAAAAATGGGAGGAAGTCATACTGTGAGCTTTTGGTCTGTAAAGTCAGACTACTTGCTGGGTATATATAAAAAAATTCCATGACAACAGTTCTTTCCTTTATCTTATTTATGTGATAAGTATTTGTGATACAAATTACAACAACTAACACGTAAACTGCATTTTTTTTTAAATTTTAGAAAGAGATTTTGTATGTGTCCTTGTATTGATTCTTAACATTTTCTTTATCCTTAACCTGTGAGTTAGGAGGAATCTGAGTGATTATTCTGATTTAGAAGAAATTTAGAATCTTCACTGAAGTTCTTGTTCATTGTTATATTCCCACAAAGATGGGTTCATGGGAAAAAATTTGCTAAGTAATGAAATAATCGCAGCTCAGGGAGATTAAGTGACTTGGGCCAAGGACACAGTTACTCAGTGATGGAGGCAGAACTCAGATTTAAGGGTTTTGATTCCAAATCCCACGTTCATCTTTGTAATGCGGATGCCCCAACAAGGGCACCTGAAGTTGTGTTCAGTGGAAAGAGGTAAGATGAAGAAATACGTTTGAAAGCTTAGAATGCATCTCTCTTAAGTTGAATGAGGGATTATTTTACAGCTAATACTAAGTTCTGATGCATTCAGATGAATTTTTAAAAGTCGGTTGGAGAGGCACGCTTGAGGACCCTGCCACTTTGGTGTTCACACCGAATCATCACATTTCAGGGCCCTTAGACATGAAAGTACTTTTACACGGTGGACTTCCCTGGTGGCTCAGCTGGTGAAGAGTCACGAGCAATGTGGGAGACCTGGGTTCGATCCCTGGGTTGGGAAGCTCCCCTGGAGAAGAGAAAGGCTGCCCACTCCAGTACTCTGGCCTGGAGAATTCCATGGACTGAATAATCCATGGGGTCGCAAAGAGTGGGACAGGACTGAGCAACTTTCCCTTCCTCACCCACCCACCCACTCACTCACTCACTCACCCACTCACTCACTCACTCGTTTGGCAGGGACAAGGAGAGCGGAGTTTGCAGAAGCGCGTGCTCCATGAAGGCGGAGTCCGCATGCATCTTGTTTCGTGTTCCGTAAGTGTGGACAGTGCCTGCAGGACGTTCGCTAACGCTTGTTGGCTGGACGAGGTCCAGGAAACTAACACACTTGCTCTCAGTCGGTTTCGTGAAAGTCTTCCTGGAGGACTGACCGACACGCCGTGTCCACGTCATCAGCATGATCGACAGGTTGAACTTCAGGCCGGTGGGACCTAGTGATAATCCGTCTAGTCAAGCCTTTTATAAAAGACTGCTGCTTGGCCATCTGACGTGCTGTTAGAATAAGGATGGACTGACCTTGGTTCCTCTCTGCCCCCACTTTCGTCATGTCACCCCTAAAGTGTTTATGAGGAGTCATAAATGATCCCCTCTGCTGGAGACCCAGTGGCCCCAAGGTCGTTATGCGCCCCAGCGTGGTGGCCCCGAACATACTGTGTGCAGAGCTACGCGCCCGGTTAGTGAGAGCGGGGCCACACCTCCCAGTTAGCACATGGCTACGTGCCCCGGTTAGTGTGCAGGGCTACGCGCTTGGCTAGTGTGTGCGGGGCTAAGCACCCTGGTTAGTGAGAGCGGGGCTACCCGCCCCGGTTAATGAGCACGGGGCTAAGCGCCCGGGTTAGTGAGCGCGGGGCTGCGCGCTTGGTTAGTGCGCGGGGCTACGCCCCCAGCGTGGTGGCCCCAGCCAGTTAGTGAGAGCGGGGCCACGCCTCCCAGTTAGCACAGGGCTACGCGCCCGGGTTAGTGAGCGCGGGGCTGCGCGCTTGGTTAGTGTGCAGGGCTACGCGCCCGGGTTAGTGAGCGCGGGGCTACGCGCTTGGTTAGTGTGCAGTGCTACGCGCTTGGTTAGTGCGCGGGGCTACGCGCCCAGCGTGGTGGCCCCAGCTAGTTAGTGAGAGCGGGGCCACGCCTCGCAGTTAGCACAGGGCTACGCCCCCGGTTAGTGTGCAGGGCTACGCGCTTGGTTAGTGTGCGCGGGACTACGCGCTTGGTTAGTGTGCAGGGCTACGCGCCCCGGTTAGTGAGCACGGGGCTAAGCGCCCGGGTTAGTGAGAGCGGGGCCACGCCTCCCAGTTAGCACAGGGCTACGCGCCCGGGTTAGTGAGCGCGGGGCTACGCGCTTGGTTAGTGTGCAGNTCCCTGGGGTGGCAGAGAGTCGGGCACGACTGAGGGACTTTAAGCCCAAAGTGGTGAACTGGTGACAAATGCCTCCCCCCTGCCCCCGGCTTTCCTGAAGGATGACCTTGGCGGGTTTTCCTGAAGGATGACCTTGGCGGGGTTTTCCTGGGACCTGAAGCGGAACGCCAGAGCTTCGGTTCAGCTCTGACTCCCGTCGTTTGTCTTAGGGGGGGCCAGCTCCTCTCAGAATTTCTCTGTGCCTCCCAAGGGCATCTGGGCTGTTCAGCAGGGCAACACTGTCCCCGCCTGTCCCGTGGCGCTGGCAGCGCTTGGCTCCGGTGAAGGGCCCATCAGAGTGGCAAACAGCCCTTGTATGAGCAGGCGGGCAGAGGGAGGGCCTCCTCCCACCCCGCCCCCCGTGGGCCATGGCAGCAACATCCAAAGCACATTTTCTGCTCTGCCTTTCAGGAAGAAGGATTTGTGGTCGTCTAGCCCCAGAACTGTCTTTTTCACACAGCAGCGCACAGAAGAGAAGGCCTGTCCAGTCCTTGCAGCCAGTGAGTGAATTTAAACAGGACTTAAGGCAGTGTGCGAACTTTTCAAAAAGCACACTTAACATTTTATTATGCGTTAGTTAAAATTATAGGGGAGGGGAGGGATAAATTAGGAGTTTTGGATTAGCAGATGCTACTATGTGTAACAAGGTCCTGCTGTATAGTATAGGGAACTATATTCAATATTTTGTAATAAACCATGATGGAAAAGAATATGAAAAAGAATGGGTATATATATATATATGTATAAGTGAATCAATTTGCAATATACCAGAAACTAACACAGCATTGTTAAATCAAGTATGCCTCAATTAAAAAAAAAGATTATATACTTATATGTATATATAGAATACAGATTTCTTCTGCATATTTCAGAAGAACCTAGATATACCCTTTTTAAAATCTCTTCCTCCCAGAAAAATTTCTTATACACATGGCTGCTGATTATATTTTATCTTTAATCAGCCTACAAATATTTATTGAGAGCCTGTGGGGCCAGCTTTTGTTTGCACTGGAAAAGATGTCAAGAAATAAACAGCGTGACTCTTGCACCAAGAAGACAGCTTTTTAGGTAGAGAAATAGAGTAGGAGTCCATGAATAAATGGAGGATAATTGGACAAAATATTGTGAAGAACCCTGGGAAATTAAAGTTACAGTTTTAAAAAGGAGAGCTCTCCACGATCTCTAAAAGGAGGCGATGGCTTCGTGGGACGAGAGGGAAGATGAGTGGGTTTTGTGGAAACGGGGCTCTTGGTCCAGGATGGCTGAAGACACGGCCTGGGCGGCTGGAGTAGGCAAGGAGTCATCCCTAGAAGTCGGGTGTTCGGGAGGAGGAGCTGCTTTGGCAGGGGAGGGAAGGGAGCGCGTGTGTGCTGAGGGGTGGGCGTGTGCAGGCTGGGAGACAGAAAGGGGGAGCCTTGCAGTGACTTGCGTCCGGCGTGTTCTGTGTTTGTGGAGTTTGGTGGAGACCCAGTGAGGGGCTAGGCTCAGACGGTGCAGCCGGGACTGCAGTGGACGGACACCCCTGGCCCCTCGGCGCCCCCTGGACTGGAGTCAAGAGAGGGCTCAGAGGCATCGATGCCGGTTCTGGAATCGGCCGTGAAGCTTGGAAGCGCCGGGGGACATAAAGTAGGGTTACAGAACGTGCGGAAAACGCGCATGCCCTCAGCGCGGGTAGCCTCTCCTGTCTGGCCTGAGTCTTCCTCTCCTATTGTTAACCCAGGATGCTCCCTTTCTTTTGCTCACCTCCTGAAAATGGCAGAATAAGCAGCACGTTAAGTGAAAGCTCCGGGATCCGCGGTGAGGCTCGGCGTAGTGGTGCCTTGCGGGAGTGGAACTTATCCTCAGGTCTGATCGCCGCGCTGCCGGCCCAGCTGCAGCGGTCCTTGTCCATCTGACGTGATGCTGGACTCTAGCCTTTGGCACACGAGGCATCAGCGCTTCTTCCCAGGTGGCTCAGGGGCAAGGACTCTGTCTGCCAATGCAAGAGACTCGGGTTCGATCCCTGGGCCGGGAAGACCCGGGAAAAGGGATCTTCCATTCTAGTGTTGTTGCCTGGAAAAGCTCATGGACAGAGGAGCCTCGTGGAGCCTCATGGGCTTCAGTCCATAGAGCTGCAAAAGCGCTGGATGCCACTCAGCGACCAAACAACAACGTGGTTCCCTGTGGAAACTTTCACTGGTTGAGTCTGGTTTGGGTAGGGGCTTACCCTTTCTTTGTATTAAATGTTCAGAGAAGATTTGGGAAACTAGGTAGTGTGGTCATTGCAGCAAGTAAAATAATAGGAGAAAGACTGCTGCTGAGTCGCTTCAGCCGTGTCCCACTCTGTGCGACCCCATAGACGGCAGCCCGCCCAGCAGGCCCCCCCGTCCCTGCGATTCTCCAGGCAGGAACACTGGAGTGGGTTGCCGTTTCCTTCTCCAATGCATGCGTGCCTGCTAAGTCGCTTCAGTTGTGTCTGACTCTGTGCGACCCCACAGACGGCAGCCCACCAGGCTCTTCTGTCCACGTGACTCTCCAGGCAAGAGGACTGGAGGGAGAAAGACTAGAGGAAGCAAGATTCTTTGTTGTGGAGGAGAGTTTTGGACACAGTCGTGATAATCCAGGGAGGACTGTAGAGGGTCGAGCTGCTCTGAACTCAGGCATGTTGTTTAATCTTATTTGTTCAGTAGCTGATGTTCACCAGCTATTCTATTAATTACATCCAGACGATTCTTTTTCTATTATTAAATGACACAAACCCCTATTGTTTGGTTTACATTAGATCCCTTTATTAAAATGCATGTTTAGGGATTTCCCTGGTGAGTCATGGGTAAGGCTGTGTGCTCCCAATGCAGGGGGCCCAGGTTCCATTTCTGGGGGGACATTCAGATCCCAGATGCTGCTGCTGAGCACACGCACCGCAACCAGAGAAGCTTGTGAACCGAAGAAGACCCAGCACAGCCAAAACAAAAAACCAGTTAAAACCACAACAAAATGCACATTTAACTGTTTAGTGTGAAGCCCTCTTATTCCGGGCTGGTTCCACTTTCTGTTGCAACTCCTCCCTTAAAGCAGAGGACCTGGAGACCCGAGTGGCTGCTGAATGAAAGAGCAGCGGATTTATCCCATCGTCATGTAATCAGTGGGAGGGTTACAAGTCTGATGAACGGGGCCTGATCTGCAGGACATTGTAAGTTTTCTCAAGGACCAAACCAGGTAATTTAACGTCTCAGACACACACAGGAGAGACACTGTGATGGAAAGAGTCCCCTCGGGACGGACGCTAGGCTCACTGGGACTTCCCTGGCGTCCAGTGGTTAAGACCCTGTGCTTCCAACACAGGGGGGCTCGGGCGTGAGCCCTGACTCGGGGACTAAGATCCCACATCCCCCTTGGCCAAAGTAAATAAACAAACGTGAAGCCCACTAATTCCCGGAGCGCAGGTGTCATTTGCGTGTTGGCGCCTAGAACGAGGGTTTGCTGTGTTAGCCTCACGCACACGGTAAGCAGACGCTGGGGTGGAAAGACGCTAGACACAGGCGCAGTAGCAGGCTGAGTTCAGACCAGGAGCGGCTCTCAAAGACCCGGAACCTTAATGACGTTCAGAGTCCACTTTAGCTTCGCTTCCTTGCCTCTGGTCGCCGAGTTAATGGTGTGACTTTTCAGCGTTGGAAATGCCACTGCAGTTCAAGTGACAGGTGTCAGGAGAATGTGGCTGAGAGCTGGCAAGATCTTTAGGCGCCCGGCTATCTTTAGGAGATACTGTCTTCGTGTCATGACTGCTGTAGTTCCTAAGTAGCCACAGGTGTTTGGAACCATGTGGGCATTTGGGGCTCTAAATAGAGTTTGGTAAGGTTTCAGATTCTTTACATAATCATCAACGGACTTTAAATGCCTGCTCATCCACCATAGCAAAACAAGCAGTTGGAGAGAAGATGGAGTATGGGGGGTACTTGGAAAATAGTGGGGGACCCTTGAAAACATAAGGATGTGGGGGGAGGGTGGGGAGAGGGGTCAGGGTGGAGAACCAACAAGGACCTGCTGCCCAGCACAGGGAGCTCTGCTCAGTGCTGCGTGGCAGCTGGGATGGGAGAGGGGTCTGCGGGAGAAGGGATGCGTGGACGTGCACGGCCGAGGCCCTGTGCTGTCCGCCTGAAACCGTCTCAGCGTCGTTAATCCGCTATACTCCAGTATAAAATCGTTTTAAAAAAGAACTAATTTGGATGCCAATAAAGTTTGATTAAATTATATGTATATAAGAAATTAAAGGACCAAAGTAGAGGATTGTTATAATTTCCTCTTCTTCCTTATGACAAGTTTCATAATGTGTGTTTTCCTAGAAGTCTGGATGTTTAGCCCAGCGTTTCTCACTCATTGTAATGTTGTGTGAGGCATCTTGTTTTCACGTTTTCTCTCTCTTGTAATGTGTCTAGCTTTGTTTTCTCAGCTTTGTTTTAGTTCATGACTTATGTATTTATTGGCATTTCTAATAAATTACTCCTGACTTTATCATTTAAAAAAAGAAAATAAAAACGTAAGTATGCGATAACACTATGACACAACCACTGATATAACCAGCTACAGTCATGCAGAAATATTCTTACTAACGCGTGAGGTTCGATGTACGCTGCTAGTCTCGGTACGTGAAATATCATAAGGTCTGCATATGACATATAGCTTTGCCACTTGGAAACTATTGGTGGCCCCAGTTCCAGCCACCAGAGTAAACTCTCTTCTCATCTATAGATAGGGATTCATCACCTGTCCCCTAGCTACCTCCCACGGCTGTTTGCAAAATCAAATAAGATGAAAGTATGGAAGTCACTGGTAAGCCACGATGTGCTCAGCATACGGCTTTATTATTATGGAGAACCACGTTGGGACTCAGACACGTGGAGAGGCGCGTATGCGCGAGTCAGCACCAAGAGCCTGTCTCACGGGCAGCATCGTGGCCGGGGGCGGGGGGACGGTTGGCTGCACTTGCGACTCTCAGACAGTCTGAGTGAGCTGAAACCCCGGTAAGTGTGGCTCTAGGTACATGAGGTTGTATGCACCAAAGGCAACATACACCAAGTGTGTTCAGCAACCAGAGTGGCACACAAGTCGCCTGAACTGTGTCAAGTGCCTGCAAGGGTCACTGTGCCAAGAAAGGCAATCCCAGGCAAGGACACTGGAGTGGAAATCCGCTTCCTCCTCCCGGGGACCTCCCTGGCCCAGGGATCGAGCCCTGCGTCTCCCACAGTGGCAGGCGGGCTCTCTACCACTGAGCCACTTGGGAAGCCCAAGGAGCAATCAACTCCCTCCCACTGAATGTTTCTCAGCAGCTTTCTTGTGACCTTTTAGTGCCTCCTGATTGTGTGTGTGAACGTGAAAGTCGCTCAGTTGTGTTCGACTCTTTGCGACCCCATGGACTATACAGTCTGTAGAATTCTCCAGGGTAGAATACTGGAGTGGGTAGCCTATCCCTTCTCTAGGGGATCTTCCCAACCTAGGAATCGAACTGGGGTCTCCTGCATTGCAGGTAGATTCTTTGCCAGCTGAGCTACGGGGCTGGGTGGGAGAGAGGGAGGCAGAGAGCGAGCGTGTGCGTGCGTGCGTCCTTTTACATCACTGCACGTGGAATTCTCAGTATTCTCTCTCTCTCTACAAGTGCTCTAAAAGGAAGGCTGCGTTTCTTGTTTGTGGCTGTTTCCCCTTCTTCGTGTCTGAGCTCTGGCAGTTTTTCCCCACAACAGAGCTGCCTTGGCCCTTGGCGTCTCAGGACCTGAGTGAACACGAGGCCTTCAGGTTTGGCCCCTTGGGGCCGCAGATGCCGTGGCCTTCTCCCGACTGCACTCCTGTCTGGTGGTCTGGCTCCTCCGTCCGTGGACACCCGGGGGCCCCAGCCACCGGCCCGAGCCCTTCCTGCCCAGACCTGCCTGGACCCTGCCCGCAGACAGACCTGGAGCTCAAACCAGACCCCTGCTGTTTGCACGTTCTGTGAAGAATGGTGTGGGCTCTTCCTGAGGGAGGAGCTGCTTCACGTTTCTTTTCCAGGGAACCAAATGCACACAGATGGTCCAAGTACCCCTTCATGCTCACGGAGAGGCAGGGGAGGGCCGCTCTGAAGTTCTGCCCAGTAAGGGCAACCTGGATGGTCTGCAGCCGGCAAGGGGCCCAGGACTGGAGACTCAAATCTACGTTCCGTTCCGTGGTCGGATTTCTCTCTGTCCAGCTAGAAGCGAAGATGAAACCCAGGCTCGTATTCTGAGCATCATTCGCCCTTAGCCTTGTCCCTGACGCTTCGGGGAATGTGAAGGAAGGAGATAGTTTCTTCCTCATTGAGTTTGGGCTGCAAGTGATACAAACCAGGATCAGGGTAGACCTGAGCATCGTGGCCAGTGTCAGAGGCGTCGAGGCAGGCAGGCCGTATCCAGTGGCTGCGAGAAGACAGCACAGGAAAAGATTGAGTTGAGCTAGGCTTTAACAGCTCCTGAAAAAGCAAGAGCGTAAATCTAATACAGGCAGAAAGGAAGGCGATGCATTTGCTGAAACAGGAAATAGATGAAAAACCTGTCG
The DNA here is from genome assembly GCA_006410675.1 of Oreotragus oreotragus. Taxonomy (NCBI): domain Eukaryota; kingdom Metazoa; phylum Chordata; class Mammalia; order Artiodactyla; family Bovidae; genus Oreotragus; species Oreotragus oreotragus. Next base: position 262,454 of record SJYX01001854.1, on the reverse strand, counting down.
GATAGATTCAGTTTTAACTGGATCGGGAGGATTATGGAGACTGTGACCGGGGGGTGTGTGTCCTACACACACAGGACTCAACGTTTTCATTTGAATAAGCAACATCTGTTTCAGGTACGGAAACTAGTCCCTGCTAAGCCGTTGTTTAAGCTATGCCTGGTATGCAGTTTCGAGCTCCATAAATGTATATTGGTTGAGGAGTCTTTCACAAGCCCCTCAGCTGAAAGCTGCCTCCACCCTAATCACAGATGTCCCTGACAACACTTTGGAGGGCTCTTGGAGTATTTCTAAGTAATACTCTGTTTTATCTGCTCCCTGTTGTAGACCCCCACACACAAAGCCTGTAGCAGTTGGGCAGCTTCCGTGTCTGTCTTGGGAGCTGAAAATAGATGCTGGTAACCCTATACTGGGTTTGGACAGCCTGCTTAGCACAGGATTCGCTCTGATATGTTCATCCTCACTTGGAAGCCCGAAAGAAATGAAATTTGCTATTTTGTGCTCTTCAGCCTTGTGGTTTGGGGCAGATCTTTTCAGTACAAAATCTGCCCCAAAAGGCCTGTTCTGTTTTGATCCGGTGAGTGGGGATTTACCCTGGAAGCTCTTCAGAATGTCCATTTAAAAAAAACACAAG
>SJYX01001854.1:229971-261666 GCA_006410675.1 Oreotragus oreotragus | reverse complement strand
AGGGGATCTTCCCAACCTAGGAATCGAACTGGGGTCTCCTGCATTGCAGGTAGATTCTTTGCCAGCTGAGCTACGGGGCTGGGTGGGAGAGAGGGAGGCAGAGAGCGAGCGTGTGCGTGCGTGCGTCCTTTTACATCACTGCACGTGGAATTCTCAGTATTCTCTCTCTCTCTACAAGTGCTCTAAAAGGAAGGCTGCGTTTCTTGTTTGTGGCTGTTTCCCCTTCTTCGTGTCTGAGCTCTGGCAGTTTTTCCCCACAACAGAGCTGCCTTGGCCCTTGGCGTCTCAGGACCTGAGTGAACACGAGGCCTTCAGGTTTGGCCCCTTGGGGCCGCAGATGCCGTGGCCTTCTCCCGACTGCACTCCTGTCTGGTGGTCTGGCTCCTCCGTCCGTGGACACCCGGGGGCCCCAGCCACCGGCCCGAGCCCTTCCTGCCCAGACCTGCCTGGACCCTGCCCGCGGACAGACCTGGAGCTCAAACCAGACCCCTGCTGTTTGCACGTTCTGTGAAGGATGGTGTGGGCTCTTCCTGAGGGAGGAGCTGCTTCACGTTTCTTTTCCAGGGAACCAAATGCACACAGATGGTCCAAGTACCCCTTCATGCTCACGGAGAGGCAGGGGAGGGCCGCTCTGAAGTTCTGCCCAGTAAGGGCAACCTGGATGGTCTGCAGCCGGCAAGGGGCCCAGGACTGGAGACTCAAATCTACGTTCCGTTCCGTGGTCGGATTTCTCTCTGTCCAGCTAGAAGCGAAGATGAAACCCAGGCTCGTATTCTGAGCATCATTCGCCCTTAGCCTTGTCCCTGACGCTTCGGGGAATGTGAAGGAAGGAGATAGTTTCTTCCTCATTGAGTTTGGGCTGCAAGTGATACAAACCAGGATCAGGGTAGACCTGAGCATCGTGGCCAGTGTCAGAGGCGTCGAGGCAGGCAGGCCGTATCCAGTGGCTGCGAGAAGACAGCACAGGAAAAGATTGAGTTGAGCTAGGCTTTAACAGCTCCTGAAAAAGCAAGAGCGTAAATCTAATACAGGCAGAAAGGAAGGCGATGCATTTGCTGAAACAGGAAATAGATGAAAAACCTGTCGGATAGATTCAGTTTTAACTGGATCGGGAGGATTATGGAGACTGTGACCGGGGGGTGTGTGTCCTACACACACAGGACTCAACGTTTTCATCTGAATAAGCAACATCTGTTTCAGGTACGGAAACTAGTCCCTGCTAAGCCGTTGTTTAAGCTATGCCTGGTATGCAGTTTTGAGCTCCATAAATGTACATTGGTTGAGGAGTCTTTCACAAGCCCCTCAGCTGAAAGCTGCCTCCACCCTAATCACAGATGTCCCTGACAACACTTTGGAGGGCTCTTGGAGTATTTCTAAGTAATACTCTGTTTTATCTGCTCCCTGTTGTAGACCCCCACACACAAAGCCTGTAGCAGTTGGGCAGCTTCCGTGTCTGTCTTGGGAGCTGAAAATAGATGCTGGTAACCCTATACTGGGTTTGGACAGCCTGCTTAGCACAGGATTCGCTCTGATATGTTCATCCTCACTTGGAAGCCCGAAAGAAATGAAATTTGCTATTTTGTGCTCTTCAGCCTTGTGGTTTGGGGCAGATCTTTTCAGTACAAAATCTGCCCCAAAAGGCCTGTTCTGTTTTGATCCGGTGAGTGGGGATTTACCCTGGAAGCTCTTCAGAATGTCCATTTAAAAAAAACACAAGNGAAATGAAATTTGCTATTTTGTGCTCTTCAGCCTTGTGGTTTGGGGCAGATCTTTTCAGTACAAAATCTGCCCCAAAAGGCCTGTTCTGTTTTGATCCGGTGAGTGGGGATTTACCCTGGAAGCTCTTCAGAATGTCCATTTAAAAAAAACACAAGTTAAGAGGCGAAAGGAAGTTTAGAGATAAATCTGGTCAGCTCTCTCCTTTTCCGGATTAGGAAACGGAGGTCCTAAGTTGGTTACAGCTTTCCTCTGGGTCGTGTGCAGTTCAGTTCAGTAGCTCAGTCGAGTCCGACTCATTGCGACCCCATGGACTGCAGCACGCTAGGCCTCCCTGTGCATCACCAGCTCCCGGAGCCCACTCAGACGCACGTCCATCGTGTCGGTGATGCCGTCCAGCCGTCTCGTCCTCTGTGGTCCCCCTCAGTCTAGGTCACGCTACCTGAACGGGAACCACACACACCAGGGTTCTGGTGGCCTCACACCTCCCAGTGCCAACGCAGCACCTGGCGTCCGCGGATCCAGCCCCGGGATGAGGGAGCAGCCCCGTCTGAGCCCGGCTTCTACTCTGAGCCGGACCAGCCCTTTCCTCACGTCTCCTCAGTCACGTGTCTGCGGGGATTCCTGGCGGTGCAGTGATTAGGACTTCGCCCTTTCTCCACCGTGGACCTGGGTCTGATCTCTGGTGGGAGATCTCCGATCCCAGGAAAAGCATCTCGCACCTTCCTTTCTAAACTTCCTCCTCATCGACGTGGGGGCAGGCTCACAGCTATCACTTGTATTTGCTGCCCCACTGGTTACATGTAACGTGCGTGAGCTTGTTGCCCGTTTCTCAGCCAGAGACCTGTCTTTAGAGAGAAAGAAACCTTGCATACCTTCTTCCTGGGTGGACGACCCAGGAGCGGGCCCCGGCGAACGGGTGGGGAGATGTTTATAGGAAAGGGGCCCTGCAGCTCGGGCCGTGAGACCGCCCGAGTGAGGTCACCGTCCCGGTGTTGAGGAGGTGGAGCCCACAGGATCACTTCCTGACTCCCCAGGGAAGGCACCGCAGGGCCGGGAAACGCCTGCGGAAAGTATGCCCCCCTCTGACCCCACCCCGTCCCCGCCCCCCAGGTCTGGGCGCAGCTGATGGGCCACGGCCCTCCCCGCCTCCCATCACCCTTTCCTTCCTCTCCTGCCCCAGCCTCGTGTTGGTTCTGTTCCCCCTCCAACCCAGTGTTCACAGAGGTGCCCCCTAAAGCCGCGTCAGCGTCAGCGGGCCTTCGGTAGAGATGCTGCCCGCTGCACTGACCCCCGGACCTGCTGCCTTAGAAGCTCGCAGGCGTGGCCCGGCCTCCTGTGGCCCCCCGAGGCCTCCAGGTGACCTTCATGGAGGGTGTCCCTGCCCCCACCCCCGCACTCACCTGCTGTCACTTGAATCTCTGCCTCAGTCTGCACGTCACCCGGCTTGTATTTTTTATGTTTCAGTGAGGAGAGGGGTTCTGTGTGTGTGTGTGTGCGCGCATGAGTGTGCATGCGTGTCTGACTCTGCGACCCTGTGGACAATAGCCTGCCAGCTCCTCGATCCACGGGATGTCCCAGCAAGAACTCTGGAGAGGGTTTCCGTGTCGTCCTCCAGGGATCTTCCTGACACAGGGATTGAACCCGCGTCTCTGTGTCTCCTCCATTGGCAGGTGGATTCTTGCCCACTGTGCCGCCTGGGAAACCCAGGAACCGTATATTGAACAGTATTTTAGTTACCGTCTCATGGTCTTTTGTACTTAGTTCTTCCGCACGTTGCTTTTCCTCAGGGAAGATGTTTTCGGTTTGCAACATTGACCATCCTGTTGGGATGCACTGGTCTGGGTGTTGGCAGAGATGACTCACAGGCTCTCGCAGACAGGGTCCAGGCCAGCGCTCTCATCGGCGACAGGAGTGCTCCTTGGGTTCCCTGGTGGCCCAGTGGAGAGTCTGCCTGTCTGCGCAGGAGGCAGGGGTTCGATCCCTGGTCTGGGAGGATCCCGCGTGCTTGACAGCAAGGCAGCCCACGCGCCCCAACCCCTGAGCCTGCATGCTAGACCCCGGGTGCCCCTGAGCCCACGCGCCCCAGCCCCTGAGTCCCCGAGCCCTAGAGCGGGCTCGACAACCAGCGAAGCCGGCAAGTGAGAAGCCCGCACCCACAGCTGGAGAGCAGCCCTGCTCGCCCCAACTAGAGAAAACCCGAACAACAGTGAGGACCCAGCACAGCCAGAAGTGAATAAACAAACTCAGTTTAAAACATGAGCAGGAAATTAGGTTTAAAAAAAAACCAAAACACTCCTTGACAGCGCGCTGGATTAGCGGCCGCCTGCTCGCGGCTGCCCTGCAGTGGGGGTCAGCAGGTGGCCTGGTCAGAGACAGGACTCCAAGGCTGAACTTGCAGCAGGGAAAACACAGGCAGGTCACCNGTGTGCATGCGTGTCTGACTCTGCGACCCTGTGGACAATAGCCTGCCAGCTCCTCGATCCACGGGATGTCCCAGCGAGAACTCTGGAGAGGGTTTCCGTGTCGTCCTCCAGGGATCTTCCTGACACAGGGATTGAACCCGCGTCTCTGTGTCTCCTCCATTGGCAGGTGGATTCTTGCCCACTGTGCCGCCTGGGAAACCCAGGAACCGTATATTGAACAGTATTTTAGTTACCGTCTCATGGTCTTTTGTACTTAGTTCTTCCGCACGTTGCTTTTCCTCAGGGAAGATGTTTTCGGTTTGCAACATTGACCATCCTGTTGGGATGCACTGGTCTGGGTGTTGGCAGAGATGACTCACAGGCTCTCGCAGACAGGGTCCAGGCCAGCGCTCTCATCGGCGACAGGAGTGCTCCTTGGGTTCCCTGGTGGCCCAGTGGAGAGTCTGCCTGTCTGCGCAGGAGGCAGGGGTTCGATCCCTGGTCTGGGAGGATCCCGCGTGCTTGACAGCAAGGCAGCCCACGCGCCCCAACCCCTGAGCCTGCATGCTAGACCCCGGGTGCCCCTGAGCCCACGCGCCCCAGCCCCTGAGCCCCCGAGCCCTAGAGCGGGCTCGACAACCAGCGAAGCCGGCAAGTGAGAAGCCCGCACCCACAGCTGGAGAGCAGCCCTGCTCGCCCCAACTAGAGAAAACCCGAGCAACAGTGAGGACCCAGCACAGCCAGAAGTGAATAAACAAACTCAGTTTAAAACATGAGCAGGAAATTAGGTTAAAAAAAAAAACCAAAACACTCCTTGACAGCGCGCTGGATTAGCGGCCGCCTGCTCGCGGCTGCCCTGCAGTGGGGGTCAGCAGGTGGCCTGGTCAGAGACAGGACTCCAAGGCTGAACTTGCAGCAGGGAAAACACAGGCAGGTCACCTCATTTCTCTGTCTTCCCGTCTGCAAAACAGCGATGCTGGGGACGGCTTGAACTAGACGGCTGGAAGTTTCTTGCCAGTTAAAGTCAGTGATTTTAGTTATCAGTTCGGTTGAGACCTTAGAAGAGGTGGCATGGATTCTCATAAACCCCGCAGAAAGCAAGGCTGTGATGTGCGTCCAGGGAGAGGCCGGACACTTTCTCACCTTTGGCTCTCTCTCCTCTTCCCTGGGCGCTCAGACAGGAAAGGATCCGCCTGCAGTGTGGGAGACCTGGGTTCAGTCTCTGGGTCGGGAAGATCCCCTGGAGAAATGGCTAACCCACTCCAGGATTCTTGCCTGGAGAGTCCCATGGACAGAGGAGCCTGGCGGGCTACAGTCCATGGGGTCACAAAGAGTCGGACACGACTGAGCGACTAAACTTTTACTGAAAAAGAAGGTGCTTAACAAAGAGCAGCCTCGTCTCCAGCAGTTGCTAACCCAGCCTGATCATCCCGAGATTCAGTCCCAGAGACAGGAAGCAGCTTCAGTTCAAAGTCCTGCATCCATCCAAACAGTGGTCGTCAACTGCGGGTTGCGTTTGTTCTAAAAACCAACTGAACTGCATATTTAGTGGTGTTTTGATGGGGCTTCTGACACAATCTGACAAAATATGCTGCTGCTGCTAAGTCACTTCAGTCGTGCCCGACTCTGTGTGACCCCATAGACAGCAGCCCACCAGGCTCCCCCATCCCTGGGATTCTCCAGGCAAGAATACTGGAGTGGGTTGCCATTTCCTTCTCCAATGCATGAAAGAGAAAAGTGAAAGTGAAGTCGCTCAGTCTNTCTGTGTGACCCCATAGACGGCAGCCCACCAGGCTCCCCCATCCCTGGGATTCTCCAGGCAAGAATACTGGAGTGGGTTGCCATTTCCTTCTCCAATGCATGAAAGAGAAAAGTGAAAGTGAAGTCGCTCAGTCTGTCCGACTGTTAGCGACCCCATGGACTGCAGCCCACCAGGCTCCTCCATCCATTGAATTTTCCAGGCAAGAGTACTGGGGTGGGGTGCCATAGCCTTCCCCGCTGACAAAATATATTACATGATAATAATAACAGCAGTAAGAGCTGACATTTATTGAGACCTTAGTGTGTGCTCAGCGCTTAACATATAATCTCTCATCTCATCCTCACAGTATGAGACATACATCTATTCCCATTTTATAGATGAGAAAGTTGAGGCCCATTGTTACACAGCAGGTAATGACTGTGACTTGGTCTGGTTCCGCAGCTCCGCTGTGAGTGATGAGCAGTGCATCAGGAAGGCAGGAGTGGAATTTGGGAACTAATGCAGCTGAGTCCTATTCCTGCCTGGAAGGTATATTTTCTTTCTCTCTTTTCTCTTTCTTGGCCACACCACGCAGCATGCAGGATGTTAGTTCTCCCACCAGGGACCGAACCCATGCTCCCTGCAGTGGAGATGTGGAGCCTTAACCGTGGGCCCACCAGGGGAGTCCCACTCGCTGCCACCTGAACCACACCNCTATTCCTGCCTGGAAGGTATATTTTCTTTCTCTCTTTTCTCTTTCTTGGCCACACCACGCAGCATGCAGGATGTTAGTTCTCCCACCAGGGACCGAACCCATGCTCCCTGCAGTGGAGATGTGGAGCCTTAACCGTGGGCCCACCAGGGGAGTCCCACTCGCTGCCACCTGAACCACACCGTCCACTGGGCCTGTGCCAAGTCTTGGGGAACAAGGGTGAAGGACGGGACGTGATGTTTGCCCCGGTTTGTAAACTGCTGTTCTGAGTAACGAGCAGAGCTCTGTGTTTTGGGAGGAAGGTGCTGGGATGCGGTGCCCTCCCGTAACAGAGGGGCGCCATGGGGCCAGGCGGCTGGGGTCAGAGCTGGCCCCGAGCAGGACCAGCGGACTCGGGGCCCAGCGCCAGTCCTGGGAATCCCTCTGTGTCCTCGGCGCGTTCCACGGACCATCCTGGGCTTGTCTCTTCACCTGTAAAATGGCATTTAGAGGCCTGATTCTGCTGGGTACGGTGTGTAAACAAATAATGACATGTTTGGGAAAAGTCTTGGAGCTTCTTGGAAAGGCACTTTGTAAGCCGGAAGAGTACCTTTCTTGGGCCTCATCAGAGGAAGAGATCAGAACTTGAGAGGCTGGTATTGCCTCTTATTCCTCAGAACTGGAGACCTCCCAGGAAAATGCTCACGCGGAGGAAGAATTCAGTGAGAAATCTCAGCTCTAAGGAGATAAGGGAGGCTGACAGGGACCTTCCTGCCCTGACCTTGTGTTCACATCTTATCTCAAGGATGAGATGAGGGTTCAGAGGGCCGCGTGAGCGGTTTCGCACCCATCATTAAGAGTGTTTGCTGATGGAACCTCGCCGTTTATCCATTCTACGTACAACTGTGTCATTTTGCTGTAGCTAACACCACATTGTAATTCAGCTATACTTCAATAAAGAATGAAAAAAGCGAAGTGTGTGTTAGGGGGGTTCCCTGACAACCCCCGGGCTAAGACTCTGGACTTCCACTGCAGGGGCCGGGCACATGGGCTTGATCCCTGGTGTGGGAACTTGGATCCCGCGTGCCGTGTGCTTGGCACCGCCAGAAACAGCAGCGGGTTTTTGTTATGTGTCCCGAATGAGCTGATGCTGACACTCTGGGTAGCATACGTCACCATGTCCGCTTCCGGCCCTTGGGGCATGCCATGTTAATTGCACAACATTGGCTCGAGGCAGTCGTGAAGGCAACATGCTGACTGCTTTTGTAGCCCGTCTGTGACCCCCGTCTGTGTTTATAGGGTAGTACCCGTGTGCCGTGTGAATCGCATGCATTTTTGCCCTCCCATGGCGCTTCAGCATGACCGCGGTGTTGTCTCTTTCTTGGCCTGTATGAGCGTAAAATGGGCAGAAGACAGGTGCTTCTATTTAAAGTTTGATGGCAGGGAATGCTCTCTAAACGCAATTAGATCTGGGTTCAAATCCGAATCCCACTCTCTGTCTTTAAGCCGTTGTCATTGCTTTGCTTTCTGACTTTTTTTAGCATTTTATTTATTTATCGCCCCGCTTGGTCTCCTTGCTGAGCTCAGGTGTCCTCTAGCTGCGCTGAGCGGGGCCGCCCACCGAGCTTGCGCTCCAGGAGCACAGGCTCGGTTACCCTGCAGCGTGAGGGAGCTCCCTAGACCAGGGACTGAACGCGTGTCCTCTGCGTTGACAGGCAGATTGTTAACTACTGAATCACTGGGGAAGTCCTCCTGCTCTTTTTCCCTTCGGGCTCCCCAGACCACTCATACTCTCTTTACATTAACCGGTTCTTCTTTTTTGAAGTATAGACTTTTTCTATTGCAGTAAAATGTACACAACATACAATTTACCATGTTAACCGTTCAAGAACGTGCAGGTCAGTCCATTACACTGACCAGTTCTCTACTCTTTCTATCACCTTCTGTATTGTTCCCCCGTTCTCATCAGGCTGAGAAGATTCAAGCGTCTTCTTGAAGCAAAACTACATGAAATGTCGATTATGGCCCTGTCTCCCGTAAGAGTATACGCATGCAGCTGCACCTGTGGACACCGTGGAGTTTTTGCAAGGATACATAAACTGTTCCTCCTGCGTTCCTTTGGAAAGTGGGGGCTGGGGCTTCGCTGCCGCCAGTGGTTGACTTCACCTCTCGACACAGGGGCTGCGGGTTCTGTCCCTGGTCTGGTCGCTATGATCCCACATGCCTCGTGATCAAAACCAATAAAAGCCGTCATAAAACAGAGGCACTCGCTAGTGTAACGAATTCAGTGAAGAGTTTAAAAATGGTCCACATCACAAAATATTTATCTTAAAAGAGAGAGTCAAGGAATTTCAAAACCCTCCAGAAGTAAAAACAGTAGTCCAGTGCACGCCCACACGTGTCTCCTGGCTTCAGCAAGTATCAGTTCATCACCAGTTACCCAGCTTGAGGTAATGCACTTCTGAAATTTTTTAATCTACCAAGGGCATGGATTTGTTTGATCACTTGAATTTTTAATTATAAAATAAATCCAGACACGAAAAGAAAATGCAGTGTGTTAGCTTTCATTGGTTCCTGTCTTGTTTCCTTATCCTTTTAGACTTGGGACCTTTCAAGGGTGGGTGAGTAAGCGTGATTTCCTCTGAATTCTCCGGTCCCCAGGGACAGACACTAGCCGTTCCTGGACATCTGGAAGGCACAATAGCTTGGGGTGAAAGCACGTGGATGTCAGTGCTGTTCCCCAGAGATCGCAGGGCTCGCACTGCCAGCCGCACTGTTCTGCTGGCTGTGTGTTTTAACTAACCTGTTTACTTCGGCTGAGATCCATGACGCTGCTTTTAAACGAGACTATGTGGTCTCCAGCGCTCTTTTGTTCTCCGCTGTAGTTTTCCACGAGCTGCTTTTTTGAGAAACACTTTCTGCCTTGCTGATCTGACGGACGGTAATTTCGTAGGGATTATTGCCACCCTGCACTCTGTAGTGTTTGTTCTCCTGGAGCTAGAAGAGGAAATTGTCAGGTGGCACTTTGAGCAGCTGGTTCACTGGCCGAGAATAGAGTATTACAGAATCACCTTGATTCTAAGGCCTGTGAACAGCTGTCTGAAATGAATGATGGAAAGGTGGCTTTTGTATTTAAATTCTCCAGCCAGTAGCATAGAAAATGCAGTTAAAACAGAGATGATTATTCTTCCCAGGGGTTCAGTGTGGATTGATTTGGACTCTGTTCTTCAGAAGACTCTTCTGCCCCATGCATCTCAAGGCTCAGGGTGTCGGATGCATCAGCTGATTTTTCCCATCAGTGAGGCTCTGTGCCCTGCCTTGTACGAGGCACTGGAATTACAAAACAAATCAGCAGCTCTCCGCTAGCATCCCTCACTCGCTCTGTAACGAAGTGGGATGAATGCTTTACTAGTGGGCGAGCAGAGGAGGGAAGCTCCTTTTCTGTTTGGGGTGCCCAGGAAAATGTTCCCAGGGGAGGTGCTTTTAAGCCGAAGAGCAAGTAGAATTTTTCTAGCTGTTACAGGCAGGCGGAGAGGGTGTTTTAAGCCGAGGGGTGTCTGTCTGCAGGGTAGAGTCCGGGATGTCCAGACTGTGGGACGGGCACGCCGGTGCGCGGGGTGCAGAGGCGGTGAGGAAGCTTGGGAGGGCCGCGCTCACTGCAGGCCTCCTGGGCCGGGCGCGTGCAGGCCTCGGGGAGCCGGAGCCGAGACTCCTGCACCGCGGAAGGGGCTGACCCTGTTCCGGTTCCTATCAGAGCGCCTGCAGCCGGCCGGGGCCTCTGGCCGCCTCTCCCCAAGCCCTCCCGGGGGTGGCCTGCGCCCCGCCTTCCCTGGTTGCGCGGTTCCTCAGGGTCTTGATCCCGAGGATGTTTGACTGCAGAAAGTGCACTTGGGCTTTTCCGTAGCGCCCTGTGGGGGAATCCGAACGAACGTTTCGGTCGGCCCGGTGGATGGTCCCGGGACGCGGGGGCTCTGCGCGGGGAGCCGCAGGAGGCCAGGGGCGTCCGGGCCGCGAGCCCCCCGCTCCGAACCGGGACCCTCCTCACTGCTCGGTTTTCCACTCGGGCTGCCGGGCGGGCTGCGCCTCCAAGGAAGGCTCCCTGTTCCCGTGTTGGACGGAGCCGCCCTGCTGGGCCTGGCCGACGGCTGTCCCGTGAGTGGGGAGAAGCCTGTGGCCCTGGTCCCCTCGCCGAGCAGCCGGTGGGCGCAGGGACCCCCTAAGTCAGGGACTCTCAGCCAGGCTCCGCCCCAGGCGGGGCAGGCCAGCTCGGGGGTCTGCACGCTGCCCGGGGCGGCTGGGGTGCGGGAGGCGTTCTGCAGCTGCAGGGGCTGTGGGCCAGGCACACGGGGTGCCCGGCGTGTTTGCAAGGGCGGCTCAGCATCTCACCGGGTCTTCCTGGAAAATGCCATCCCAGAGAGGCTCTAGTGTGCAGAATTTCTCTTTTCCCACAAGACTTTGAAATATTGCCTGCTCTACCCACTTCTTGGGGATCCTGCATATTCGTGTATTAAACGTTGTGGAAATTTGTAAGCAGTAAACTGAGTTCAAAGAAATGGAAATTCTTTAAAAAAAAAACCAAACAATAACCCAGGGGAATCCCCTGGCCGTCCAGCGGTTAAACTCCACGCTTCACTGCCGAGCCCCTAGTCAGGGAACTAAGCTCCCACAAGCCACACAGAATAACCAAGACACAAAACCCCACACAGACACCCACACAAAAGGGATGAAAACTTTGGAAGTGGGTTGCCCCAGAAGCGAAACCGTGTGAGTTTTTTTTTTTTTAAGATAAATTCCATATTAGATGTTCGCTCGGTCGTGGGGTGAGAACCCCCACCTTTTTCGTGAGAAGCTTCCCTACGTTTTGGAAAAGGGTGTCGTTTCTGTTAGTGGCCGTGTATTCTTATTTGTTCACCAGATGTTTATGCAGTGCTCATGGTGCCAGGCACAGCGCGTGGTTCTTTACAGTATGAAATTTCTTGTCTCTTTATTGGGCTGGTTTTCCTGGAATTTTTCATGCTCGTTTTTAGAATTCTGTGTTTCTATCAAAGAGAAACAGACGGTAACAGTTACTGAACATTTTTAACTCCTGGTAACAGGTCTGAAAAGATCAAGTTCTGGGCTGCCTCCGAGATCCAAAGCCCTTTCTCCTCGATATTTCTGCTCGGTTCCCTAGACATGAAGTACACCAGGCCCTTGTGGGCTGCCGATATTTCTGCTCGGTTCCCTAGACATGGAAGCGCACCAGGCCCTTGTGGGCTGCGAGGGTGCTGGCCGGAGCTGCTCTGGGCTGCATGGCGTGAGGCTCAGAGGGAGGCAGGCCTGCTTTAGAATTAGCACCAGCTCAGCGCCGACGGGATCGTAACCGAAAGGCTCTGTTCTGTAGTATTTAAAGATCAATATGACCTAATACTTTTTTTTTAAGTTGGAAAGTTTACAGGAGCCGAAACTTGTCTCTTGGCTCATAACATATTCCTCCTCCACCAAATTATATAGCAGCTTATTCCACATTGCAGTTTCTAAATAAGTTGGTCCTCATTATTCTTAGATTCCTGACAGACATCTCGTCTAAGAATTAATGCTTTGCATTCTGCCACTTTGAGCACGTTAAACAAATTACTCAGTGTCATTGTCACTGAATTAATTAGGATGATTCATGCGATGACTTTAGCACACCAGTGTGAACATGCTTTTTTTTTTTTTTAGATTAAGGCTTGTTTACGTCTTATTAATACTTACAGCTCTGCTTTTACATCATTTGTGGCTTGAACATTAGCAGCCTTGGGGAGCTGTCATGAGGATTAACGCCAGTAAAGCAGTCAGAGCTGCCTGGCTTTTAGTACGGGCTCGAATGCTGTCTTTATCCTTATTAACCAGCTTTGTGATCGTGTGAGGAGATAATCAGGGTGGTTGCCGTGATCCTGGTTTTACTAGCTAGGATGCTGATGCTCACAAGTTTGGTCGCCTGGAATTACTGGCTGTCAGGATGAGAGCCAAGTCCTGAGTTCCCGACTGTCCTCATAAGTAACATTTTGGGGTCTAGTATTTCACCATGTGAATTTGTGGAGGATGAAAGCATTCAGGCCACAGCCTTTGAGTCATTCATGTGAAAATGCTTAGTACGGTGCTGAGCATATAGTAGGAACTCCACTAAAAGGGTTCTTTTTGGGAACTTGCTGGTGGTCTGCTGGTTGAGTCTGCCCTGCAGTGCAGGGGACGTGGCTTTGATCCCTGGTCAGGGGGCTAAGCTCCTGCGAGGTGCTGAGCAGCTCAGCCTGCATGCCACGGTGAAGATGGTGCGTTCTGCAGCTAAATCCCGATGCAGCCAGACAGACAGAAAACCACTGAATAGAATAAAGGGCTCTTTTCTCTCCGTGCACTTTGGATCGGTTCGGACTCTCACTCTCTTCTCTCCCTGCCCCCCTGTCGACACCCCAGCTGAGCCCTTCATCGTCAGACTTCTCAGGAGCCTCCATCTTCAGCAGTGGGTGACTGTCCTCACTCGAGCTGCCAGAGCCAAGAATCACCGACTGGCTGGCTTAAACATCAGCAGCTCACTGTCATATAGCTGTCGGGGCTAACGATCTGAGATCACGGTGCCGGTGGGGCTGGCCCTCCTGAGGCCCCTCTCCTTGGGTGTAGACGGCCGCCCTTTCTCTGCATCCTCACTGGTCCTTGTTAGGTTAAAAAAACGACCAGGACACCAAAAGAGGGTCTAACAGGCTTTAATGGCGAAGCGCTCGCAGGCGGGGTTCCTGGACCCGAGAGAGGCAGGTCGAGGAAGTCCGCACCTGAACTGTGCTGGGGGAGGGGTTTATATGCGTTTGTTGAGGGAATAGTCAGGCTGGATCGCCCAAAAAGGGTACGGTTGGGGGTTTGGACAGGTCGCCAGGCCGAGGTGTCACGGGCTGACAGGTCCTTCTCTGTGGCTGGAGTGTGGCGACTTTAGCTGGAAATGTGTGCTGTCATTGATCCCCAGGATCTAGGAGGCTCCTTCCGATAGGGACTTCCCCCACCGGCGGGAGAGAGAAGGGGCGACCCATCATGGCCCTGGGTCGGCCTTGCAGTCCCCATCTGAGATCACGGTGCTGGTGGGGCTGGTCCGCCTGAGGCCCCTCTCCTTGGGGTATAGACGGCCGCCCTCTCTCTGCGTCCTCACTGGTCCTCCCTCTCGGCCTGTCTGTATCCTGATCCCCACTTCTTACAGGGAAGCTACTCCTGTTAGTCCAGGGCCTGCCCTAGTGACCTCATTTGGTTGTTGCTTGCTTGCTTGCTAAGTCACTTCAGTCGTGTCCGACTCTGTGTGACCCCATAGACGGCAGCCCACCAGGCTCCCCCATCCCTGGGATTCTCCAGGCAAGAATACTGGAGTGGGTTGCCATTTCCTTCTCCAATGCATGAAAGAGAAAAGTGAAAGTGAAGTCGCTCAGTCTGTCCGACTGTTAGCGACCCCATGGACTGCAGCCCACCAGGCTACTCCGTCCATTGGATTTTCCAGGCAAGAGTACTGGGGTGGGGTGCCATTGCCTTCCCCGCATTTGGTTGTAATTACCTTTTAAAAGACCCTGTCTCCAAACGCAGTCACATTCTGAAGCCTCAAAGTATGAATTTTAGGGGAACCCAGCTCAGCCTATGACAGTGGTGTAGCAAGGAAGAGCATCTTGGTCTCAGAGCTTCAACCCAGAATGTTCCCAACTCAGAGTCACAGCCCCTGGCATATCAAAACCCATTAAATTCTGTTTAGTGCACTCCAGCAGGCTCAGTGGGTAAAGAATCTGCCTGCAATGCAGGAGACACAGGAGACCTGGGTTCAGTTCCTGGGTTGGGAAGATTCTCTGGAGGAAGGCGTGGCTACCCACTCCAGTATTCTTGCCTGGAGAATCCTCATGGACAGAGGAGCCTGGTGGGCTACAGTCCATAAGGTTGCAAACAGTGGACTTCACTGAAGCGAGTGAGCACACACATTAAAAAAAAAAACAAAAAACAGGCAGGAGCAGGACCTAGTTCCTTCCTTCGGGAATGGGAGGGGATGGGACCTGTTCTGTGTTGGGTGCTGTACTGAATTGCTGGTGCTTAACAGATGCTGTGGCCCCAAATCTCAGCATCACTGAGGATGGGGTCGGTGCAGTCCCCTCCATCTGACGGAGGAAGAAAGAGATGCTTACCCGGTTTCTGTGTGGTTACCCAGTCAGCCCCATCTCCCTACAGTATTGAGATAATGAAGTAAGACGCGAGCAAGTCACGTGGGTGACCCCAGGGCTGTAGCTTGCCAGGCTCCTCTGTCCACGGGACCCTCCAGATGAGAACACTGGAGTGGGTTGCCATGTCCTTCTCCAGGGGATCTTCCAGACCCAGGGCTCGAACCCGGGCCTCCTGCGGCTCCTGGATTTGCACCACTTGCCCCAGCCGGGAAGCCCTGGTCTGTGCAGAGAGCCTCACAAGGGGCTTAGTTGTTGCCCCTAGGAAGGCGAGACCAGTGAGGCAGGCATCTTGGTGCATTTTCTGACTTCAGTCTCTACTGGTAGGAAGTACCTGATGGGCAGGTTGGGTAGACGCTCATTCGTATTTGCTGTGTGATGGAGTGAATCCAGAGGGCGTGGATTCTCAGCCGTCTGTGGTGAGGAAGTACTTGGTTTCCGCAGGTTTCTAGAAGTTTCTTAGTTGGTCGGTTGCAACCATAAGCTCCCCTGGTGGAGAGCGAGGGAAGGAGGGAGCCAGGGCAGGGTGAGAACGCTCTCCGGACTGGACTGTGTTGTCAGAGCTTGGGCCTGCCTCCCTCCATGTGTCACTCTGGATCTGCGGGTGGGGTCACTTTCTGGGGCTTCTGCTCTGACCAGAGGGCGATGGCCTGCTGACATAAAGGTATTTGGATGGCACTCTGCTGCGTCCTGGGCTTGAATTTCGTTACTGCTCTCTGGGACTGAGTCAGTGATGCGTGTTGTCATCAGAATTCCTAAAGTGATTGCCAACTTTTCTTTCCAGGCTCAGGCTGCATGAAGAAAAGGTGATTAAAGATAGGCGACATCATCTTAAAACTTACCCAAACTGTTTCGTCGCAAAAGAACTGATTGACTGGCTGATCGAACACAAGGAGGCGTGTGACAGAGAGACGGCGGTTAAACTCATGCAGAAGCTAGCGGACCGGGGCATCATCCACCACGGTGAGTGAGGCAGCCACAAGGCTAGCGGACTGGGGGGCATCATCCACCACGGTGAGTGAGGCGGCCACAAGGCTAGTGGACCAGGGCATCACCCACCACGGTGAGTGAGGTGGCCACAAGGGTTTTTTTTTGCCACACGCTGTAGTGGGTGGGATCTCGGTTCCCCAAGCAGGGATTGAACCCGTGCCCCAGCCCGGGAGTGCAGCCTCTTAACCGCAGGGCCTCCAGGGAAGCCTCGAATCTTCTGTTTCAGGTACGAGCCCTCCCGTTTAAGAAACAGAGCATCTCACTTTGCCTCTTGTGCACCTCTGCCCAGCTACATTCCCTTCCTTCTTCCAAGAGGCATCTGGGTTTATACCTGTGGACTTCTTTATACTTTTTCATCTCTGTGTATGCATCTCTTAGCAATGTAACGTGTTGCTGTAAATCACTGTAGAAATGCATGTTTCTGCCTTTGCCGTTTGATCCGCATCCTGTTTGTGGGATCCACTCACGCCGGTGGTGTGTCTTGTTTGCGCCTTTTCGCTGCAGCGGGTACCGTGCACCGTTTGGCCGTCGTTCCTTCGTCCGTTCTACTCACGGACATTTGGGCTGTGTCCAGGTTTTGCTGTTACTCTCTGTTTCGGTGGCCATTCCTGACCGCATCCCCCTGAAGCGACTAAGCCTGGCCAAGACCTTTCACACGCTGGTGCTCTCTTGGGCTGAAATGCCTGCCACCTCCCCGCTCGCTCATTTTCTACTCCTCCTGCAGGGCTCCACTCGCATGCAGGCTCTTCAGAGAGGCGGCCCTCCCCACCGCGGGCACCCCACGTCCAGATGCGCCTTTGACGTCTGCTCAGCTCTTTCGTAGCCATATCACCTCCTGGTTCAATTACATATCGACCTGTCTCTCGCTGGATTTCACATTCTTTCAGGCTGATGCCCACCCTGCTATCATGCTCAAGAAGAGTTTGTGGAAAGATGAGTTGAGTCTTGTGACTCTCTTAACGAACGATGATGATAGCTCGTAAAACTCAGCGCTTTTCTGTATCAGGGACTGTGCTAAATACATGTACTAAATTGTCAAGTGTTATGCTTGAGAAATTAGGTAATAAAACAAATCTTAATTAGCATCTTCCTTCATCTGAGTGAATAATAAGAGGTTTTTTTTTTCTTCCTTATTTGCCTCTCTGTGTATATTGTCTTTCAGTTTGTGATGAGCATAAGGAATTCAAGGACGTCAAACTCTTCTACCGCTTCAGAAAGGATGACGGCACCTTCCCCCTGGACAATGAAGTGAAGGCCTTCGTGAGGGGACAGAGGCTGTATGAGAAGTAGGTTGCGCGTGGACTCCTCCGCTTGAACCTCGTAGGGGTCTTTCCATCTTTTAACATTTTGGTTTCAGCCCGGCTCGCCCATGTGGGGTGGTTGCGTAACTCTTCCTTTTAATATGAGAAAACTCTATCACTCACTTGCCTTTCTGTTTGCCAGAAATTAAGTCAGTGTCCTAAGATTCTTAATAAGGAATTTATTTCAATAGTATTTTCTATACTTCGGTCGATTTAACAAAATCCAACAGTGAAAGCAGACGGTTGGCCCTTGGTGTTTGCCATCCAGTGATGCGGCTGCCTGCCCTCTTTTAAGGGTTAACGTGTGACTTGGAAGCATTGTCAAGTACAGGGGAAGTCCAAGTTCGGGTCAAGAGCTGAGTACTGAGAGAACTTCAGAAGGCAGCGTGGGCAAAGAGGAATGGCCTCGCAGCTCTCTGGAGGAGCGGACTGTACTGTGGCCCTGGAGTGCTTGCTTGGTGGATCTTGACCCGCCCAGGGCTGTGCCTCTGAGCTGAGCTGCTGTTTCTGTGGTTCCGTTCCCAGCCTGCCTGCCTGCCTGCCTTGTTTTCTTTTTCCAGGGCAACCCTTAGAGAAAGTGATGAAGCACCCTTTCCTTAACTCTGACTGCCGTTCCCAACACGCATTCATGACGTGAAAGAGCCTCCTCTGTAAGTGGGCGGGTGCGTGGGGCAGAGGCACCTGGGTGGTCCGGTTAAGTACCGCGATGGTTCGGAGCCGGGCCAGGTGTGAGCTCTAACCCTTCTGAGCCTCAGCGTCCTGCTTCCCGACATGGAAGTGGGTGATGGCGCTGTTCAGCGCTGCTGTGGGGCTCCAAGGATCGTCTGTGTCCAGTGCTTAAGGACGTGGCTCGGTGCCTCTCGCGTGTGGTCAGGTCCCGTGGAGGACAGCCGCCTCAGACACTGCCCTGACGTCGCGCTGGGTCCTGACCCTCCCCTGTCCTGCCCGTCGGGGTCAGTTCCCCTCTCCTGGTGCTGGGCTGTGCAGACGCTTCCTGCCCGGTCGGCGCTATTTCTCCTGGTTCTTGGCTGCCTGCTCTCTGTCCCCAAGTGTAGGAAGCCCTCCTCTCGTGACCTGTGTGACTGTGAACGGGACACTCCGTCAGCACCTCCGTTTGCATACTGGAGTGTGTGTGTACGTGTCGTTGCCGCTTTCTTTTGCTTTCTTAGTTCTTTTTGGAAAATTCTAGTCGGTGTTTGGCATTCAGGCTACCCCGCCGGTCCACTGAAACTGTTAAGATTTTATGTTGTCAAAGGCATGCGTGTCGGGAGTCCCCTGGTGGCCTAGTGGTTAGGACTCTGGGCTCTTCCTGCTGTGGCCAGGGTCAGTCCCTGGCCTGGGACTGAGATCCTGCAAAAACGAAAAAATCATATCATTTCCTTGGAAGGACAACAAGCCATTCTGTAACACTTCTCTAGCTATAGATTATCTCCTGGGACCTGGGCAGTTACCTTGTGGGAGCTGGGGTTAGCGACAACTGAAACGTCTGAGAGAGGAGTTTTCTTACTTGTGGGATGGGTGTGCTAAGAACAGTTGAAGAAAGCTGTTCATCATGTCCAGAAAACGCTCACCACCCCCGCCTGCTGCTTCCCCCTTGCGTCCTCTGCACCAGGCGCACTAAACTGTGTCTCTGGGCCATCCAAGTCTCTCTTCCGCCTCTGGGCACTTGCTGATTCACGAATTATTCCGCAAACACTTGGTGAGCCCTCCCCACTTGGCAGGCACAGTTACAGCCCCTGGAAATGTACCAGGGATCAAAGGCAGACAAAGCCTCTGCCTCTGAGGCGCTTGCAGGCTAGCGGAAGAGGCCGGCGTGGAAGGGGTAACAGGTGAAGATGAGTGCAGCTTAGTACAGGTTCGCAGTGACAGAGAGAGACCCTTCCCGAGGGCGGTGAGGCGTGTTGGGGGGTACTGGAAAGACCTCCCTAAGAGGTGGCATTGAATGAAGTGTGGGTCTGCTGGGACAGCTTCCCGGGTGGAGGGCACAGCAGAGGGGAAGGCCTGGGTGGGAATACAATAACCCAGGGGAATCCCCTGGCCGTCCAGCGGTTAAACTCCACGCTTCACTGCCGAGCCCCTAGTTAGGGAACTAAGCTCCCACAAGCCACACAGAATAACCAAGACACAAAAACCCACACAGACACCCACACAAAAGGGATGAAAACTTTGGAAGTGTGTTGCCCCAGAAGCGAAACCGTGTGAATTTTTTTTTTTTAAGATAAATTCCATATTAGATGTTCGCTCGGTCGTGGGGTGAGAACCCCCACTTTTTTGTGAGAAGCTTCCCTACGTTTTGGAAAAGGGTGTCATTTCTGTTAGTGGCCGTGTATTCTTATTTGTTCACCAGATGTTTATGCAGTGCTCATGGTGCCAGGCACAGCGTGTGGTTCTTTACAGTATGAAATTTCTCATCTCTTTATTGGGCTGGTTTTTCTGGAATTTTTCATGCTCGTTTTTAGAATTCTGTGTTTCTATCAAAGAGAAACAGGCGGTAACAGTTACTGAACATTTTTAACCCCTGGTAACAGGTCTGAAAAGATCAAGTTGTGGTTCTTTACAGTATGAAATTTCTCATCTCTTTATTGGGCTGGTTTTTCTGGAATTTTTCATGCTCGTTTTTAGAATTCTGTGTTTCTATCAAAGAGAAACAGGCGGTAACAGTTACTGAACATTTTTAACCCCTGGTAACAGGTCTGAAAAGATCAAGTTCTGGGCTGCCTCCGAGATCTGAAGCCCTTTCTCCTCGATATTTCTGCTCGGTTCCCTAGACATGGAAGTGCACCAGGCCCTTGTGGGCTGCTGATATTTCTGCTCGGTTCCCTAGACATGGAAGTGCACCAGGCCCTTGTGGGCTGCGAGGGTGCTGGCCGGAGCTGCTCTGGGCTGCATGGCGTGAGGCTCAGNCAGAGAGGCTCTAGTGTGCAGAATTTCTCTTTTCCCACAAGACTTTGAAATATTGCCTGCTCTACCCACTTCTTGGGGATCCTGCATATTCGTGTATTAAACGTTGTGGAAATTTGTAAGCAGTAAACTGAGTTCAAAGAAATGGAAATTCTTTAAAAAAAAAACCAAACAATAACCCAGGGGAATCCCCTGGCCGTCCAGCGGTTAAACTCCACGCTTCACTGCCGAGCCCCTAGTCAGGGAACTAAGCTCCCACAAGCCACACAGAATAACCAAGACACAAAACCCCACACAGACACCCACACAAAAGGGATGAAAACTTTGGAAGTGGGTTGCCCCAGAAGCGAAACCGTGTGAGTTTTTTTTTTTTTAAGATAAATTCCATATTAGATGTTCGCTCGGTCGTGGGGTGAGAACCCCCACCTTTTTCGTGAGAAGCTTCCCTACGTTTTGGAAAAGGGTGTCGTTTCTGTTAGTGGCCGTGTATTCTTATTTGTTCACCAGATGTTTATGCAGTGCTCATGGTGCCAGGCACAGCGCGTGGTTCTTTACAGTATGAAATTTCTTGTCTCTTTATTGGGCTGGTTTTCCTGGAATTTTTCATGCTCGTTTTTAGAATTCTGTGTTTCTATCAAAGAGAAACAGACGGTAACAGTTACTGAACATTTTTAACTCCTGGTAACAGGTCTGAAAAGATCAAGTTCTGGGCTGCCTCCGAGATCCAAAGCCCTTTCTCCTCGATATTTCTGCTCGGTTCCCTAGACATGAAGTACACCAGGCCCTTGTGGGCTGCCGATATTTCTGCTCGGTTCCCTAGACATGGAAGCGCACCAGGCCCTTGTGGGCTGCGAGGGTGCTGGCCGGAGCTGCTCTGGGCTGCATGGCGTGAGGCTCAGAGGGAGGCAGGCCTGCTTTAGAATTAGCACCAGCTCAGCGCCGACGGGATCGTAACCGAAAGGCTCTGTTCTGTAGTATTTAAAGATCAATATGACCTAATACTTTTTTTTTAAGTTGGAAAGTTTACAGGAGCTGAAACTTGTCTCTTGGCTCATAACATATTCCTCCTCCACCAAATTATATAGCAGCTTATTCCACATTGCAGTTTCTAAATAAGTTGGTCCTCATTATTCTTAGATTCCTGACAGACATCTCGTCTAAGAATTAATGCTTTGCATTCTGCCACTTTGAGCACGTTAAACAAATTACTCAGTGTCATTGTCACTGAATTAATTAGGATGATTCATGCGATGACTTTAGCACACCAGTGTGAACATGCTTTTTTTTTTTTTTAGATTAAGGCTTGTTTACGTCTTATTAATACTTACAGCTCTGCTTTTACATCATTTGTGGCTTGAACATTAGCAGCCTTGGGGAGCTGTCATGAGGATTAACGCCAGTAAAGCAGTCAGAGCTGCCTGGCTTTTAGTACGGGCTCGAATGCTGTCTTTATCCTTATTAACCAGCTTTGTGATCGTGTGAGGAGATAATCAGGGTGGTTGCCGTGATCCTGGTTTTACTAGCTAGGATGCTGATGCTCACAAGTTTGGTCGCCTGGAATTACTGGCTGTCAGGATGAGAGCCAAGTCCTGAGTTCCCGACTGTCCTCATAAGTAACATTTTGGGGTCTAGTATTTCACCATGTGAATTTGTGGAGGATGAAAGCATTCAGGCCACAGCAGTTGAGTCATTCATGTGAAAATGCTTAGTACGGTGCTGAGCATATAGTAGGAACTCCACTAAAAGGGTTCTTTTTGGGAACTTGCTGGTGGTCTGCTGGTTGAGTCTGCCCTGCAGTGCAGGGGACGTGGCTTTGATCCCTGGTCAGGGGGCTAAGCTCCTGCGAGGTGCTGAGCAGCTCAGCCTGCATGCCACGGTGAAGATGGTGCGTTCTGCAGCTAAATCCCGATGCAGCCAGACAGACAGAAAACCACTGAATAGAATAAAGGGCTCTTTTCTCTCCGTGCACTTTGGATCGGTTCGGACTCTCACTCTCTTCTCTCCCTGCCCCCCTGTCGACACCCCAGCTGAGCCCTTCATCGTCAGACTTCTCAGGAGCCTCCATCTTCAGCAGTGGGTGACTGTCCTCACTCGAGCTGCCAGAGCCAAGAATCACCGACTGGCTGGCTTAAACATCAGCAGCTCACTGTCATATAGCTGTCGGGGCTAACGATCTGAGATCACGGTGCCGGTGGGGCTGGCCCTCCTGAGGCCCCTCTCCTTGGGTGTAGATTCCGTGCACTTTGGATCGGTTCGGACTCTCACTCTCTTCTCTCCCTGCCCCCCTGTCGACACCCCAGCTGAGCCCTTCATCGTCAGACTTCTCAGGAGCCTCCATCTTCAGCAGTGGGTGACTGTCCTCACTCGAGCTGCCAGAGCCAAGAATCACCGACTGGCTGGCTTAAACATCAGCAGCTCACTGTCATATAGCTGTCGGGGCTAACGATCTGAGATCACGGTGCCGGTGGGGCTGGCCCTCCTGAGCCCCCTCTCCTTGGGTGTAGACGGCCGCCCTTTCTCTGCATCCTCACTGGTCCTTGTTAGGTTAAAAAAACGACCAGGACACCAAAAGAGGGTCTAACAGGCTTTAATGGCGAAGCGCTCGCAGGCGGGGTTCCTGGACCCGAGAGAGGCAGGTCGAGGAAGTCCGCACCTGAACTGTGCTGGGGGAGGGGTTTATATGCGTTTGTTGAGGGAATAGTCAGGCTGGATCGCCCAAAAAGGGTACGGTTGGGGGTTTGGACAGGTCGCCAGGCCGAGGTGTCACGGGCTGACAGGTCCTTCTCTGTGGCTGGAGTGTGGCGACTTTAGCTGGAAATGTGTGCTGTCATTGATCCCCAGGATCTAGGAGGCTCCTTCCGATAGGGACTTCCCCCACCGGCGGGAGAGAGAAGGGGCGACCCATCATGGCCCTGGGTCGGCCTTGCAGTCCCCATCTGAGATCACGGTGCTGGTGGGGCTGGTCCGCCTGAGGCCCCTCTCCTTGGGGTATAGACGGCCGCCCTCTCTCTGCGTCCTCACTGGTCCTCCCTCTCGGCCTGTCTGTATCCTGATCCCCACTTCTTACAGGGAAGCTACTCCTGTTAGTCCAGGGCCTGCCCTAGTGACCTCATTTGGTTGTTGCTTGCTTGCTTGCTAAGTCACTTCAGTCGTGTCCGACTCTGTGTGACCCCATAGACGGCAGCCCACCAGGCTCCCCCATCCCTGGGATTCTCCAGGCAAGAATACTGGAGTGGGTTGCCATTTCCTTCTCCAATGCATGAAAGAGAAAAGTGAAAGTGNTGTGACCCCATAGACGGCAGCCCACCAGGCTCCCCCATCCCTGGGATTCTCCAGGCAAGAATACTGGAGTGGGTTGCCATTTCCTTCTCCAATGCATGAAAGAGAAAAGTGAAAGTGAAGTCGCTCAGTCTGTCCGACTGTTAGCGACCCCATGGACTGCAGCCCACCAGGCTACTCCGTCCATTGGATTTTCCAGGCAAGAGTACTGGGGTGGGGTGCCATTGCCTTCCCCGCATTTGGTTGTAATTACCTTTTAAAAGACCCTGTCTCCAAACGCAGTCACATTCTGAAGCCTCAAAGTATGAATTTTAGGGGAACCCAGCTCAGCCTATGACAGTGGTGTAGCAAGGAAGAGCATCTTGGTCTCAGAGCTTCAACCCAGAATGTTCCCAACTCAGAGTCACAGCCCCTGGCATATCAAAACCCATTAAATTCTGTTTAGTGCACTCCAGCAGGCTCAGTGGGTAAAGAATCTGCCTGCAATGCAGGAGACACAGGAGACCTGGGTTCAGTTCCTGGGTTGGGAAGATTCTCTGGAGGAAGGCGTGGCTACCCACTCCAGTATTCTTGCCTGGAGAATCCTCATGGACAGAGGAGCCTGGTGGGCTACAGTCCATAAGGTTGCAAACAGTGGACTTCACTGAAGCGAGTGAGCACACACATTAAAAAAAAAAACAAAAAACAGGCAGGAGCAGGACCTAGTTCCTTCCTTCGGGAATGGGAGGGGATGGGACCTGTTCTGTGTTGGGTGCTGTACTGAATTGCTGGTGCTTAACAGATGCTGTGGCCCCAAATCTCAGCATCACCGAGGATGGGGTCGGTGCAGTCCCCTCCATCTGACGGAGGAAGAAAGAGATGCTTACCCGGTTTCTGTGTGGTTACCCAGTCAGCCCCATCTCCCTACAGTATTGAGATAATGAAGTAAGACGCGAGCAAGTCACGTGGGTGACCCCAGGGCTGTAGCTTGCCAGGCTCCTCTGTCCACGGGACCCTCCAGATGAGAACACTGGAGTGGGTTGCCATGTCCTTCTCCAGGGGATCTTCCAGACCCAGGGCTCGAACCCGGGCCTCCTGCGGCTCCTGGATTTGCACCACTTGCCCCAGCCGGGAAGCCCTGGTCTGTGCAGAGAGCCTCACAAGGGGCTTAGTTGTTGCCCCTAGGAAGGCGAGACCAGTGAGGCAGGCATCTTGGTGCATTTTCTGACTTCAGTCTCTACTGGTAGGAAGTACCTGATGGGCAGGTTGGGTAGACGCTCATTCGTATTTGCTGTGTGATGGAGTGAATCCAGAGGGCGTGGATTCTCAGCCGTCTGTGGTGAGGAAGTACTTGGTTTCCGCAGGTTTCTAGAAGTTTCTTAGTTGGTCGGTTGCAACCATAAGCTCCCCTGGTGGAGAGCGAGGGAAGGAGGGAGCCAGGGCAGGGTGAGAACGCTCTCCGGACTGGACTGTGTTGTCAGAGCTTGGGCCTGCCTCCCTCCATGTGTCACTCTGGATCTGCGGGTGGGGTCACTTTCTGGGGCTTCTGCTCTGACCAGAGGGCGATGGCCTGCTGACATAAAGGTATTTGGATGGCACTCTGCTGCGTCCTGGGCTTGAATTTCGTTACTGCTCTCTGGGACTGAGTCAGTGATGCGTGTTGTCATCAGAATTCCTAAAGTGATTGCCAACTTTTCTTTCCAGGCTCAGGCTGCATGAAGAAAAGGTGATTAAAGATAGGCGACATCATCTTAAAACTTACCCAAACTGTTTCGTCGCAAAAGAACTGATTGACTGGCTGATCGAACACAAGGAGGCGTGTGACAGAGAGACGGCGGTTAAACTCATGCAGAAGCTAGCGGACCGGGGCATCATCCACCACGGTGAGTGAGGCAGCCACAAGGCTAGCGGACTGGGGGGCATCATCCACCACGGTGAGTGAGGCGGCCACAAGGCTAGTGGACCAGGGCATCACCCACCACGGTGAGTGAGGTGGCCACAAGGGTTTTTTTTTGCCACACGCTGTAGTGGGTGGGATCTCGGTTCCCCAAGCAGGGATTGAACCTGTGCCCCAGCCCGGGAGTGCAGCCTCTTAACCGCAGGGCCTCCAGGGAAGCCTCGAACCTTCTGTTTCAGGTACGAGCCCTCCCGTTTAAGAAACAGAACATCTCACTTTGCCTCTTGTGCACCTCTGCCCAGCTACATTCCCTTCCTTCTTCCAAGAGGCATCTGGGTTTATACCTGTGGACTTCTTTATACTTTTTCATCTCTGTGTATGCATCTCTTAGCAATGTAACGTGTTGCTGTAAATCACTGTAGAAATGCATGTTTCTGCCTTTGCCGTTTGATCCGCATCCTGTTTGTGGGATCCACTCACGCCGGTGGTGTGTCTTGTTTGCGCCTTTTCGCTGCAGCGGGTACCGTGCACCGTTTGGCCGTCGTTCCTTCGTCCGTTCTACTCACGGACATTTGGGCTGTGTCCAGGTTTTGCTGTTACTCTCTGTTTCGGTGGCCATTCCTGACCGCATCCCCCTGAAGCGACTAAGCCTGGCCAAGACCTTTCACACGCTGGTGCTCTCTTGGGCTGAAATGCCTGCCACCTCCCCGCTCGCTCATTTTCTACTCCTCCTGCAGGGCTCCACTCGCATGCAGGCTCTTCAGAGAGGCGGCCCTCCCCACCGCGGGCACCCCACGTCCAGATGCGCCTTTGACGTCTGCTCAGCTCTTTCGTAGCCATATCACCTCCTGGTTCAATTACATATCGACCTGTCTCTCGCTGGATTTCACATTCTTTCAGGCTGATGCCCACCCTGCTATCATGCTCAAGAAGAGTTTGTGGAAAGATGAGTTGAGTCTTGTGACTCTCTTAACGAACGATGATGATAGCTCGTAAAACTCAGCGCTTTTCTGTATCAGGGACTGTGCTAAATACATGTACTAAATTGTCAAGTGTTATGCTTGAGAAATTAGGTAATAAAACAGATCTTAATTAGCATCTTCCTTCATCTGAGTGAATAATAAGAGGTTTTTTTTTTCTTCCTTATTTGCCTCTCTGTGTATATTGTCTTTCAGTTTGTGATGAGCATAAGGAATTCAAGGACGTCAAACTCTTCTACCGCTTCAGAAAGGATGACGGCACCTTCCCCCTGGACAATGAAGTGAAGGCCTTCGTGAGGGGACAGAGGCTGTATGAGAAGTAGGTTGCGCGTGGACTCCTCCGCTTGAACCTCGTAGGGGTCTTTCCATCTTTTAACATTTTGGTTTCAGCCCGGCTCGCCCATGTGGGGTGGTTGCGTAACTCTTCCTTTTAATATGAGAAAACTCTATCACTCACTTGCCTTTCTGTTTGCCAGAAATTAAGTCAGTGTCCTAAGATTCTTAATAAGGAATTTATTTCAATAGTATTTTCTATACTTAGGTCGATTTAACAAAATCCAACAGTGAAAGCAGACGGTTGGCCCTTGGTGTTTGCCATCCAGTGATGCGGCTGCCTGCCCTCTTTTAAGGGTTAACGTGTGACTTGGAAGCATTGTCAAGTACAGGGGAAGTCCAAGTTCGGGTCAAGAGCTGAGTACTGAGAGAACTTCAGAAGGCAGCGTGGGCAAAGAGGAATGGCCTCGCAGCTCTCTGGAGGAGCGGACTGTACTGTGGCCCTGGAGTGCTTGCTTGGTGGATCTTGACCCGCCCAGGGCTGTGCCTCTGAGCTGAGCTGCTGTTTCTGTGGTTCCGTTCCCAGCCTGCCTGCCTGCCTGCCTTGTTTTCTTTTTCCAGGGCAACCCTTAGAGAAAGTGATGAAGCACCCTTTCCTTAACTCTGACTGCCGTTCCCAACACGCATTCATGACGTGAAAGAGCCTCCTCTGTAAGTGGGCGGGTGCGTGGGGCAGAGGCACCTGGGTGGTCCGGTTAAGTACCGCGATGGTTCGGAGCCGGGCCAGGTGTGAGCTCTAACCCTTCTGAGCCTCAGCGTCCTGCTTCCCGACATGGAAGTGGGTGATGGCGCTGTTCAGCGCTGCTGTGGGGCTCCAAGGATCGTCTGTGTCCAGTGCTTAAGGACGTGGCTCGGTGCCTCTCGCGTGTGGTCAGGTCCCGTGGAGGACAGCCGCCTCAGACACTGCCCTGACGTCGCGCTGGGTCCTGACCCTCCCCTGTCCTGCCCGTCGGGGTCAGTTCCCCTCTCCTGGTGCTGGGCTGTGCAGACGCTTCCTGCCCGGTCGGCGCTATTTCTCCTGGTTCTTGGCTGCCTGCTCTCTGTCCCCAAGTGTAGGAAGCCCTCCTCTCGTGACCTGTGTGACTGTGAACGGGACACTCCGTCAGCACCTCCGTTTGCATACTGGAGTGTGTGTGTACGTGTCGTTGCCGCTTTCTTTTGCTTTCTTAGTTCTTTTTGGAAAATTCTAGTCGGTGTTTGGCATTCAGGCTACCCCGCCGGTCCACTGAAACTGTTAAGATTTTATGTTGTCAAAGGCATGCGTGTCGGGAGTCCCCTGGTGGCCTAGTGGTTAGGACTCTGGGCTCTTCCTGCTGTGGCCAGGGTCAGTCCCTGGCCTGGGACTGAGATCCTGCAAAAACGAAAAAATCATATCATTTCCTTGGAAGGACAACAAGCCATTCTGTAACACTTCTCTAGCTATAGATTATCTCCTGGGACCTGGGCAGTTACCTTGTGGGAGCTGGGGTTAGCGACAACTGAAACGTCTGAGAGAGGAGTTTTCTTACTTGTGGGATGGGTGTGCTAAGAACAGTTGAAGAAAGCTGTTCATCGTGTCCAGAAAACGCTCACCACCCCCGCTTGCTGCTTCCCCCTTGCGTCCTCTGCACCAGGCGCACTAAACTGTGTCTCTGGGCCATCCAAGTCTCTCTTCCGCCTCTGGGCACTTGCTGATTCACGAATTATTCCGCAAACACTTGGTGAGCCCTCCCCACTTGGCAGGCACAGTTACAGCCCCTGGAAATGTACCAGGGATCAAAGGCAGACAAAGCCTCTGCCTCTGAGGCGCTTGCAGGCTAGCGGAAGAGGCCGGCGTGGAAGGGGTAACAGGTGAAGATGAGTGCAGCTTAGTACAGGTTCGCAGTGACAGAGAGAGACCCTTCCCGAGGGCGGTGAGGCGTGTTGGGGGGTACTGGAAAGACCTCCCTAAGAGGTGGCATTGAATGAAGTGTGGGTCTGCTGGGACAGCTTCCCGGGTGGAGGGCACAGCAGAGGGGAAGGCCTGGGTGGGAATGCGCTCTGGGCACTTCAGGACCGCAAGGAGGCCAGAGCGTCCGGGGAGAGGAGAAGGGGTGAGCGGTGGGACGTGGGCCGGGCCAGGCCGCCACGGTACTGAAGGGTTCCTGTGTGACGGGAGCCCGTTGGAGGGTGGGGTGGCCCCAGCGGGGACCCGGGGTGCTTTGGCCTGGGATGTCCCCTTATCCAGCAGACTCTCTCTGCCAGGCTCAGCCCTCTCCCTCACGCACTCTGACTTCCAGGCTGTGCGTTCAGTGTGGCCTTTTCTGAGCATCCGCCCATGTCCCCTTAGGATGGACTTAGGTGATGCTGCTGTGTGTTTACCCCGTGAGAGGGCTGTATTAGACTTTCCGCTTTGTGTGTTTGCAGCATTAGACCAAGACATGCAAGCAGAGGAGCTGCTTGCTCCTTCTTTCTGCTGCCTGCAGTTTCACCTGGGCCTCGCCGGGCATCGATGGTGGGTAATTTGCTAGAAAGGGTAGCTAGGCTTTTGATCCCTGGGCGAGCTGACCAGCGTTGCTGGACTTTCTGTGTGTGTGGTTGGCTCTCTATCCACTAGTGTCCAGTGTCTCAGCTCCAAGTAAGTTTATTTCCTCAAACTGCTTGTAACATCACCAGTAGGAGAAGTCGTTCCATAAGCACGTAGCCTGGCAGGGCCTAACTGCCACCTCGCACATCTTGGCTCCTCCATTTCGTTTGCCGGAATGCGACGGAGCAAACTCTCAGGCCTCGGGAACTGATAGTTCAGGTTACCTATGTGACCGATTTAGTTTAGTTTTCAATGCATTTTTCTTGTTTCTCCGGCCATCTTTTTCATGAATCTCAGCATGGATTATTATTTTCCAAGTTCTGGACACTTCAAAAGGTAAGAATAAGAAATCTTGGTTTTGATTATGATTCTTGTTTTCAAGAAGTTTTATTATTTGAAAATTGACTCTGGGACCTCTCTGGCAGTCCAACGCTTAAGGCTGCGTGCTTCCACTGCGGGGGTCCTGGTCAGAAAACAGACATCCCACATGCACGGCACAGCCAACAGCAAGCAGCACATTCACTGTTTCCCTGGGTGTTATTGCACCGGAACCTGTGTTCAGGATATTTGTAATAGTCGGGAAAGAAGGTCTTGCAAAATATATGTTGCTTTAGTTGTTTTCCTTTTAAGATAATAATAGATAACATTTGTCGATTGATAGATATATATCAAATGTCTTCACTAATCCATTTTATTTAATCATCATAACAACCCCCTACTTAGATGCTTTCATTGTTCCCATTTTATAGATGAGAAAAATGTCACAGGGAGAGGTTAAATCTCTTATCCAAGGTCACCTAATTAGTAAAAAAACAAAACCAGTTGGGTATGAACCCGAGGGTCAGGGTCCAAACTTACTGTCCCTGCGCGGTTAGTGAATCTTCTTTGTTTCCTTCGAGGAGGGTAAATGAATGGAATCAGTGTTGACTTCAAAAATATAACATGGAGTTTGTGAGTATCCGAGTATAGAATTTTCTATAAAAATTTACTGAAAATATTCCAGTATTTTAAAGTAGACATAGGAAAGGAAGAGGAAAATGATTCTCGTTGGTGGTAGATCTCAGTGATGTTGTGTAAATATAATAAAAACCACGACTTCTATTTGTGCATTAAGCTTCTCAAAGCATCGGCGCCCCCTGCACAGAGTGATAACAGACCAACAGATCGTGACAGTGACACACTAATGGCGGCATTGCCGCTGTCCAGTCGCCCCGGCGTGTCCGGCTCTGCAGCCCCGTGGACTGCAGCATGCCCGGCTCCCCTGTCCTTCTCCATCTCCGGGAGTTTGCTGACTTATATCCATTGTGTCGATGAGGCCATCAGGTCATCCCATCCTCTGTCGTCCCCTTCTCCTCTCACCTTGAATCGTTCCCAGCATCAGGGTCTTTTCCATACAGATCGTGACAGTGACACACTAATGGCGGCATTGCCGCTGTCCAGTCGCCCCGGCGTGTCCGACTCTGCAGCCCCGTGGACTGCGGCACGCCCGGCTCCCCTGTCCTTCTCCATCTCCGGGAGTTTGCTGACTTATATCCATTGTGTCGATGAGGCCATCAGGTCATCCCATCCTCTGTCGTCCCCTTCTCCTCTCACCTTGAATCATTCCCAGCATCAGGGTCTTTTCCAGTCGGCTCTTTGCATCAGGTGGCCAAAGTTCTGGAGTTTCAGCTTCAGCATCAGTCCTTCCAGTGACTATTCAGGGCTGATCTCTTCAGGATGGACTGGTTGGATCTCCTTGTAGTCCAGGGGAGACTCAAGAGTCTTCTCCAACACCACAGCCCAAAAGCATCAGTTCGGCGCTCAGCCGTCTTCACATGCATGTGTGTGCTGTGCGCTCAGCCGTGCCCGACTCTCTGAGACCCCGTGGACTGTAGCCTGCCAGGCTCCCCTGTCCATGGGATTCTCCAGGCAAGAACACTGGAGTGGGCTGCCATTTCCTTTCCCGGGTCTTTATGTGCATAGTAACTAGTAATATAGAGCGGATGGGCCTTTCCTTACTGTCGCAGGAGGAGGGGAGTCTGGACCTGGAGCGGTGGTGTCGCCTCCGTGTTGCTGCCGCAGCTCCAGGGACGGGAGACGGCAGCCGGGACGGCAGGTCCGCGGCAGCCCCCCGGCCTGCCCCCAGCCCCCAGCCCTGAGGGCCTGGCCCTGTCGCCAGTATTTCCTCTGTGCGCTCCTCTGCCTTGTGTGTCCTGTGTTATGAATAGGACTTTGTGTAACTTGGGGGTTTCTGGCTGGTTTTGCTGAAACGTGCTGATCTGGGGGCCCTCTGCCTTCCTAACCCTTGGTGCTGTCAACCTCACGGACTTGTGGGTTCACGTGGACGGGTTGGTTTCGGCACATGGGGCAGGGCTACCCGCAGTAGGAGCCACCCCTGCTGCCCGCTCGAGGGGCCTGAGGAGGAGGGCTGTGCCCAGGGCCTGCGGCAGGCGAGCCATCGGGAGGGCTTCATCTCAGCCTGTGGGCCCCTGCTCGAGGGGGCCTGAGAAAGAGAGCTGTGCCCAGGGCCTGCGGCAGGCGAGCCGAGCCATCCGGAGGGCTTCATCTCAGCCTGCGGGCCCCAGCTCAAGGGGGCCTGAGGAGGAGGCTGTGCCCAGGGCCTGCGGCAGACGAGCCATCGGGAGGGCTTCATCTCAGCCTGTGGGCCCCTGCTCGAGGGGGCCTGAGAAAGAGAGCTGTGCCCAGGGCCTGCGGCAGGCGAGCCGAGCCATCCGGAGGGCTTCATCTCAGCCTGCGGGCCCC
>SJYX01001854.1:208416-226055 GCA_006410675.1 Oreotragus oreotragus | reverse complement strand
TGGGGCACAATTTGCACCATGCACACTAAGATTAATAGTTAAAACACACATTTTTAAACTAACCTTGATCTCATCTTCAGGTGTAGAGGAGACTTGTTAATTTTATTATTATTTTTATTTAGTTTTTATTTTATTTTGGGGTATAGTTGATTTACAATGTTGTGTTAATTTCACGGGTGCAGCAAAGTGAATCAGTTTACACATACACATATCCCATTCTTTTTCAGACTCTTTTCCAATATACAGATTAGTATGGAATATTGAGTCTACTTCCCTGTGCTCTACAGCGTGTCCCTGTGGATTATCTGTACACCTTTTGTATATAATAGAGCGTATATGTTAATCCCAATCTCCTAATTTCTGAGACTTCTCAATTTTAATTTAACTCAGTGTTAATACGGAGTTTAATCCATTCTAGGTCTGGTTCATAAAGGCATTCGCTTTTCATCCAGAGGGTCTGAGTTTTCTTACTATCAGGATTTTTCTTGTCGTCACTTTCTCTCTCCAGTCACCAGTCGTCTATTTATTCGCTTAAGAGGACACACTGGTTGGAGAATTAAAGCCGCTCGACTTCTTCCAGTCCCCGCCGCTTCAGTTCTATTCGCTCTTCCGTGGAACTGAAGAGAAATATTAGGGGAAACTGTGCGAAGGGGAAAAGCCCTTCTGTGTGTTTTACCTTGCCCCTGAGACTTTTTTCCTATTCCCTCCCAGTAGCTGGCACAGTAAATATTTGTCGAGTGAACAAAGAACTCGACACGCAGTGACTGCTGTGAGCCACTGAACCGGTGCCACGGAAAAGCTAAAGAGGGCTTGCCTTTCACGCCAAGCGACGGGAGTCGAGGCGTGCCTTGCCTGGCCTCTTTAAAGCCTGAAGGGCATCCTGGCTGTTCACATGCCTGATGCTCTGTACAGCTGTCTGAATTATACCCAGTAGGCACCATTAATCCCATTGCAGAGATGGACACACGGGCTGAAAGAGGTTTAATGCTAATATAACGTGAAAACATGGGGCTGGAGTTTTGTTTTAAAGAGACTTCAAGTGTTTGTCCCTGTCTTCTTGCATTTGCTGAATAAAAGTGCTTTCCAAACTGGGATCTTGAGTTCTGCAAATTGCTTCAGGTTTTATGTTCAAAATAGGTCTTAATTATGCTGCAGACTGTAGTAAAATTACTTTCTAATATGTTATATACAGCTTTTCATAGCTCACTTGTGCTGCCCTAGTAATTAGTGGTTTCACAGATTCTTGGAGCAAATGTTTCCTTCTCGGCTTATTTGAAGGGTATCCTAAAATTTCAGTGTAAATGGGTTAAAAATCATTACCGTTTGTAAATGTTTGGTCTGGGTGACCAGGCATGGTTTTGATGCTGTGTGGCGCGTGTGGAGGACTCTCGTCTTGCGATCTTATCTTACTCGCATGCTGACAGGCCCGCCTGCTCCCACTGCCTGGATGTGGGCCGGAGGCCCCCAGGTCTGGGGACAGAGGACAGGTCATCGTTCTCGTAGCGAGAGAGGCGTCGTCTTCTCAGCAGTTCTTCCAAGCCTCAGCTCCCACAGAGCAGCTTGGTGAGGTGCAGTGGATGCCTGCCAGGGTGGGGTCACAGAAGAGGACCCCAGGCTCAGGTAACCTGGAATGTCTTCGGGCAGACCTGCTTTCCGGCCCGGAAGGAGGCATTAGCTTTACCCTCCAGGCCTGTTCCCTACGCAGACCTGCTTGGAAGGAAGATAGAGGGGTTGCAGAGACAGTGGAGGAGGCCTGAAGACGCTGGCGCCGCTGCCGAGGGGCTAACCGGGCGCTGCTGGTGCTCAGCGCAGCCGTGCCTTTACGCGTGCTTTCTTAGCAAAGCCTCCTTCTACACCAAGGAGACAGACTGTCACTCTCCTTTCAGCACGGAGATCGAGGCTAGAGGCCCAAATGAACTGGCTTCCTTCACGGAGCCAGAAATCAGGGGGAGCATTTCAAGTCCTGGTTTCCAGCTCCAGAGCCCATGAGCCCACCTGGAACCATTTCTCAGCCTTCAGCTTTGAGTTTGAGTTTCTGCAGCTCCCATCTGAGGTTGCGGCAGGAACGAACACCAGTAAACAGTGGTGAACAGAACACAGCCTGACAGATTGTCAAGTGGCCCGTGAGAAGCTTTCGCCACCTGGTTCCCACCACGGCCTTGCGTCTGAATTTGGAAATCGCGTTTCTTCCTGACTGCTTCTTGGCAACGCTGTGCTTTCCCTCCTGTATAAGAAATATGTGGCAGTGGTACTGGTCTTAGTGAACATGCAGACAGGCAGCAGGCCAGCTGCACCTGTCAGAAGTCAGCAGCCCTAGATCGTCATCTACGGATTTCTAGCTCTGGCCGATTATTCAGGAATGACTTGATTTAGAGATAGACACACCTCGCTGCTTCAACAGTAGACTGGATTCATCGACGGAGATTCGTTGCCAGTCCTTTCTGCCAAGTTTTCCTAATCTTGTGTAATCACAGGGCAGCGAACCAAGCCTCTGTAGCACTGATTTCGCCAATCAGTCTCTGTCGTTATTATTCAACCTGGTAGAATGGGAAAACCACCTAAGATTTCTGGGGTTGGAGAGGCATGTGTCAGAGCTCCTCCTCAGCCACTCAGCGAGACAGCGGACCTTTCCGAGTCTGTTTCTCATCTGTAGAATCGGAAGGACAGGCGTGACTCAGACTTGCTGTGAGGACTGATGAGGTCAGGTTAAGCAGAGCTCACCTCGCGCTGGATGTGCTGAGTTTCTGACATACGAGGGAAACGCATGTCGTCCAGGCTGTCCTTGCGTGACCCAGCCTGTGTGAGAACGCACGTGCTTTCGTATCCGAGAGCTAGACTCTGCACAGTGAGAGGGGCCCCGCCTGTTGTCTTCCAGACTCCTCCTCGACCCTTTCCCGAGCGGCCGGGTGCCCGCGGCTGACTTTCGTGGCCGTGTCCACAGGCTGCGCGGCCGTCGTCGCGAGGTCAGTGGGAGGCACCGGTGGGAAGTCGGTGGACGGGAGGACTCTGCTCTCTCCCCACGTGAGGGCCCGAGCTCCCGTCAGCAGCCCTCTCTGTAACACCCGGCCCTCCCGGCTCTGGACACTGCCCTCCCTCTTCAGTCCCGGGCCTGGAGTTGTTCTGGCGATGGTCCCGTGGGCTGGGGCCTCCGCCATCTCTTCCAGGTTTCTGTAACCCTGCCCGTAGCTTGAGTGGTTCTTTTATGATACACTACCTCCGTGGTAAAGAATCTGCCTGCAGTGCAGGAGGTGTGGACCCAGGCCCTGGGTGGGGAAGGTCCCCTGGAGGATCAAATGGCAGTCCACTCCAGGATCCTTGCCTGGAGACCCCCAAGGACAGAGGAGCTGCAGTCCGTGGGGTCACAAAGAGTCGGGCATGACTGAGGGCTGAGCACCCACGTCCGTATGCCACAGGCAGCTCCCAGCAACCTCTTATCGGCCCATCTGTAATTTTAAAAAATGCCTTTCATTTATTTGGCTGTGTTGGGCCTTAGGCGCAGGGTCTTCGTTGCAGCGTGCACGATCTTCCTTGTGGCAGGCAGGATCTGGTTCCCTGCCCAGGGATCGAACCTGGGCCCCTGCCTGGAAGCTCAATGTCTTTGCCGTTGGACCAGCAGGGAAGTCCCCCCTATTTGTACATGTTTGTAGTTTCCTGCTGGGACCCTGGTTGCCGGAGCCTGTGAGACCCTACCCAGGATCTGAAACGAGTCCTCTCCTGTCTCCTTGAACAGACAGGCATGCAGAACCGCCCCACTATCGGTGAACATTTCACAGGCTCTTTCTCTCTTTTTCTGAGCGTGAACCATGTGACGATGTGACGGTCGGAGCTGCCGTGGGGCACTCTCCCTCTTGTATGAGTATGGAGTACGGTTGGGTTGTAAGAAGTTTTTTGGCTTGCTTTCTGTTCCCGTATCAACCTGAGTTCTAGCTCAGCAGCCGCGTCACCTGTTTCTCCAAGATGGTTGTGCTGATGTTTCCATCTGTCCAGCTTGACTAGAAGCTCTTTGAGGTCGGGGACCTCGAGATCTGTGCTAGACGTCGGCGCCTCAGCGTCCAGCATAGAGCAGGTAGCAGGTAGATGTTTGCTGATCAGATGGACAGGTGACTGGATGCGCGATCAGCCTTACTTAGCAGAGGGGTCACTGGGCAGCCCCTTTCTCTGCCAACCTTGGGATGTTCAGACTGGACTGAAGCCAGGGGTAGGTACTTGCTCGTCTAAGGCCACTATTTGTACTTACTCATCGCTGGTTCTGATCGCAAACATGCAAAGGATAAGAAGGATCATCACCACCATCATTTTAAGCCATCAGGACTCACAGTGAGGCTGAGTCCACAGCCACACGCAGGGCTTCTGTGCGTTAGAAAAGGCACCTCCCCGTCTTTAGAACACACCATGCTGAGTACTTTAATTCTCCCTGCACTTCCAAGAGGGAGCGATTTNAACATGCAAAGGATAAGAAGGATCATCACCACCATCATTTTAAGCCATTAGGACTCACAGTGAGGCTGAGTCCACAGCCACACGCAGGGCTTCTGTGCGTTAGAAAAGGCACCTCCCCGTCTTTAGAACACACCATGCTGAGTACTTTAATTCTCCCTGCACTTCCAAGAGGGAGCGATTTCCCCCATCAATTTACAAGGGAGGAAGGCTAGTTTGAGATGTTTAAACCCCTCGTGCTAACGAGAGACCCTGGCCGAAACTGCAGCTCTGTCCTTTCCCACAAAAGGTAAAGGTCTGAGTCCTTGAGGGAACCTGTAGAAATGGAATGCTGTGTCCCGCGTGCTTTCAATCCGGACTCTGGTTCACGGCAAGTGTCAGTTGATTCCATCTGGAAGAGATGAAGGACGCAGAGTCTCCTGGCGGGACCGGCTTCAGTCTCTTTTTAAGCGTTAGTCTGGAGTGGATGACCCAGCGGGTGGGGCAGGGCGAGGGGCTGCCAGCTCTGCAGTGAGGCTGAGGAACACCCACGGAGCAGAGGAGGACGGCCTCCCGGGAGAGGAGGCTCTGAAGGCGGACCTCCAGGAGCCGCAGCGGTGGGAGGCTTCCGGGGAGTGGGGCTGAGGTTGGAGCTTATCCTCCCATTATTAGAGGCTTTGCGTGGAGGCTCCGTGGGTAAGTGGTGGTGTCTTTAAATGCAAAGATGACTCCAGGGGTGTAGATGCTTTTTTGTTTTCCTTGCTTTTTTTGCTAAATGGAAACATCTCTGCTTAATCACTTCTTCATGCAGAGCCGGGGAGTGTCTGTGACGGCTTTATTCTACCAAGCAGGGGAAGGACTTATTCATTTCAGAGCCTTCAGGCCAGAAAGAAGGAAAACCCACAGACCACTTTTAGCTCTCCTAAAGTCAAGTGTGTAGTCCAGCTTTAACTGGGAAATGAAATGGATTGAAGCACAGTGTGTGTGAGTCGCACGTAAGTGTGCAGCTCAGTGTTCATAAACTGGACGCGCATACGGAACAACCGCCCGAATGATCCTTTGATCAAATCGTCCTCCGTATTCTCCCGTGATTCAATCTCCTAAATAAGATTAACTTGTACCTCAGTGCTAGCATTCTCTAGAACATAAAATTCCCTTTGAAGCGGTTAAACACTTGCTTTTCTGCGTTCTATACGTCCTCTCCCCAGCATGCTGGGATGGGGCCCTTGGGCTGGTTGGGAGGCTGTCCATCCTGAGAAGGGCCGATGGGCGTTAATGAGGGTGAGCCCGCAGGGAGGTGGGTGTTGGGGGGTGTTTGTGCACCTGCGCGAGCCCCTTGTTCAGTGCAGCTTGGCGCCAGGCGCTGTGCCAGTTGCTTTACAGAGAGTGGCTCTGACTTTGGCAGCACTGTGGAGGTGAGCGTTCTTGTCTTCATGACACACAAGAAGAAGCTCGGGGTCCCGGAGCCCGGCCCCAGCCTGGAGTCGGTTCAGAGGTTCGGACCGGAGGCTGGCCCCCACCGCCGCTGCCGCCCTGGACCCGTGGAGAGGGGGGTGTCGGCCAGCCGGCCCCAGACCGCTCCTGCTGGACCGGGTGTCGCTGTCCGCAGGGACCGCCCACCCGCCCTGGGCCAGAGGCTCGGGAGGCCCGTGCAGCTGCTCCTTGCCAGCTCGTGGCCCTCTCCGGCACACCGTCCCCTCTGGTCCCTGCCAAGAGGCGGCTGAGTCTCCGCGAGCGTCCCCGTGAGCACTGGCGGCTCCAGTTCGCTGGGGGTTTCCGCTTGTCTCTCTTCTCCTGGACTGAGGTTATCGACTGGCCCTTTGCGGTGGTGGCTCCCGCTGGCTTCTAGCAGGTGGCCGAAAGCGAAGTGGGCGAGAGCGCTCTGGAGCTCTCCAGAAGTCTGGTTCCCTTACCTCGTCACCACCCTTCCAGAGCAGGAACGTTGACCTGTCCTCTGCGTTCCAGTGGCCGACGCAGGGCAGGGTACACGATGCTCCCTTTGTTGGGAGGGGGGTTTATGATGGCACAATGGAAGACCTCGGTTGAAAGGGGAGAGAAGAGACCGTTTCCCGTGTAACTTCAGCAAACAGGCAGGACGGAGCAGGCTTTCTGCCACAGCCTGTTAACCTGCAGAAGCGAGTCCTCCCTTCTCGTGTCCAGCTTTTTGCCATGTTCCCCTTACCTCTTTAACGTATACTCACTCGATCTTCCGTAGTTGGTATTATCTTTATTTTTTTCTCAAGTACTTTCTCTTACCTCTTCTAACTGTCTTTCTTTGCCTTCCCCCCCCACCCCCGCTTTGTTTTCGGCAGCAAATCCTTCTATTTTCTAATAACTATGGAAGCATCCAAAACAAATAATAACCATTCCCTTGAAAGAAGCCTTTATAGTGTGTTTAAGACCCCAGTTGCCCCACAGAGGTTCGGATCGTTGGAATTCAGTGTAGAAGTGCTTGGTTTCTCTCCTTCTTGTGTGATTTTTTGGTTATGAAACCGTAGTTGAACGCAGCCTTTCAGGACAGCCGTGGCCTTGGAATTCACACTTGGCTTCTGTCTAAAGCTGATGCAAGTCTAAACAACTGAAATGTTTAATACACCACACTAAAAAGCTGATAATATTCAGTACAACAGCGCTAAAAAACCACAGGGAATGTGAAAGTTACAACTTAGGTTCTGAATTATCAGTCTTGTCAGAGCGTAAAACCAGCACTAAAAAAGCTCTTGCTCTTTTTTCCAGAAAATTTAAAACAGCGAGCAAAGAGGAGGGGGTTTTACCCTCCAAAGACTAGTGACCTCTGCTCCTGCTGCTGTGGCGCACCCTGTTCTCAGGCAGTTGATGAACAAATATCTGCCCAGCACCTAGTGTATGCCGCCTCCCAGGGCTGGGTTTCCTAAGAAATAAAAGCTCTGGATGCATGGTGTCTGTCCTTCAGAAGCTTCTAGCTGAGCTGAAGGGGTAAAAATAGTGTGCTAAAAATTGAGAGACTTTATATGAAACTATGGTATTGTCTTAAAGTTCAGAAAAAGGAGAGATCTGGGTGAATCACTTCTAAGTTAGGATATTTTCAGAGAGGGCAGTAGTTTCTCTAGCCCTTAAAGCCCCTTTGTGCAAATGAGAAGCAGGTGCCCTCTGGCACTTTCCTCCAGACTCCTGCCATCCTGCTCGTCCTCCGGGGTGGCTCCTGGGGAGCGGGCGCTGGATCTTAGGCCTCATTTGTCGCTGCAGCCGGGTCCTTCCCAGATTCCCTGCAGTGAGCCACTGTGCCGCTGTGCAGTGAGCTCCCTTTTTCGGAAGAACGGCTTAAATTTTTCCAGGGAAAGGGAGGAAGGAGGATGTGCGGGAACAATACAAGCAAGGGAAAATGATGAGAAAGAGCATGTTCTGTCCAGTGCAGGATATGAAGGCAGGCCAGGAAGGCGAATGGTGCCGCTGGCAAAGGTGTGCAATGCTGTGTCTCTTCCCCTTCCTCCACCTTTTTAGTATGCACCAGTGTTTCACTGACATATAGTGACCAAACAGCTTTCGGTTTGCTAGTTCCAAACCAAATGATTATGAAAAATTTGTCTGTTTATCCCTATCACATCTATTCTATAGAAAATAGCATAGTATTCAAAAATAATCAATGCTCACATAAGCATTTCCCCATAATTCGTACTTTCTTCCTATTCACACAAGTCAGTGTTATTCTTTCAAACTGTATTTTGGAAGCATACATCTAAATAT
Source organism: Oreotragus oreotragus (assembly GCA_006410675.1). Lineage (NCBI taxonomy): Eukaryota > Metazoa > Chordata > Mammalia > Artiodactyla > Bovidae > Oreotragus > Oreotragus oreotragus. The sequence continues at coordinate 217,916 of SJYX01001854.1, read as the reverse complement.
GTAATTTATACATGGGGAGCAACTGTGTTATACTGAGTGTTTATATAGGCATTTTGTCAGGGGCAAGTCACCTGGTTAAATATAAACTTAACCTTACAGACTTCTCTGGTGGTCCAGCACTGAAGGCTCCAGGCTCCAGCTCAGGGGCCCAGGCTCAATTCCTGGTCAGGGAGCTGGACCCGCACGCCACAGCTGGAGACCCTGGACACTGCAGTGACGACGCCGTGGACCATTGCTCGTCCTGGTGCACACGAATAAACGAAAAAACACTGAAGCATAAGTAAACAAACTTAACCTTAATGCAGCTTCTTCACTGATAAATTTTTCCTCCCAGTTATAAGCATAGTATATTCTCTCTGGGGAATAATTTGATTGATAAAGAATTCTATTAAGAAGAAAGGAAATAGCATTCAGAAACTGCCCCTAGGGTAAAGCAACTGAACATTTGGATGAATAAATTTTTAATTTCTAATGGTTATCATGTATATAATTTTATGTTTTGCTTTTCAAAGTAGCTTACCATTATATTAGCACATGACTGTTTTCTGAGGCTTTCTAGATTCTAAAGCATCTTTTGGGTACTGTCACATACGTTCCCACGCTACATGGGCCTTCTCAGTTCTTTTGAATTTTTTTTTTCAGCGCACAAGGAGATTACTATCAGCTGACTTCTATTCCTGTACTGGCCCCTAAATGTAGCAGTTCCTTCTATTGTGATGATGTCTTTCCCCTGGGCTAAAGTGAGTCTGGGAAATATGACTCAGATATATATCCAGGAAAGGGTGAACTCAGTCACCTGCCCAGTAAAATCTGTGGATACTTCCAGGAGGCGAGTTTTGTTAATGCCTAATACCTTAAGGCGGGCGACAGTCTGTGGGGTCACAAAGAGTCAGACAAGACTTAGTGACTGAACCAGCACCAACAGGAGCTTATGGGGGCCAGTGCGGGAGACACAGCTCTGATCCCTGGTCGGGAAGATCCCCTGGAGTAGGAAGCGGCAACTCATTCCAGTGTTCTTGCCTAGGAAGTTGCATGGACAGAGGGGTCCGGCAGGCTGCAGTCCCGGGGCCCAAAGAGTCGCACACGACCGAGCGAGTGCACAGCAGCACCTTGTAAGGCGTGTGGCTTTACGCCACGAGTCTAGTCGCACACAGGACCGTTTTGGCTAAAGATGAACTTGTTCCATAGGAATAAGACTTTCGGGAGCACCATCCCCATTTGTCACCACTAATTAAAATAGAACGGCTGTTCTTGTCTGTAGAAATATACACGGAGTATTAGTTCATTTTGCCATAAAGAAAGGGGTTACATCTTATGGCCCCATCTAGAAAACCTTTCTCATCGTAATTTTATCATCATCATTACTGCTAAAATGTATTCAGTGCTTAAGGTGTATTGGGCCCCGTGATTGAAGCATTTTGGGTATTGTCACACTTAGGCTGTGTAGCCACTCCCCAGGGGACACTGTCTTTATTCCCAGTTAGGCTCGGGGAAGCAGTCAGGTAGCTGACAGGTGTGCAGAGTTAGGATCTGAAGCTACATTTGTCATTGATCTCGTGATTTTAAACCAGTGTGACTCAGGTCATTGGCGTTCTGTGACTTCTGAGCCCAAGCAACTTAAGAAGGCCTGGCATGGTTGCTTGGTTTTTAACAGAGTCAGAAAGATAATTCAATGAAGAATAAATAGTCTTTTTAACAAACTGGTGCTGAGATAACTGACTCAGTTCAGTTCAGTCACTCAGTCGTGTCGGACTCTTTGCGACCCCGTGGGCTGCAGCCAAGTCTCCCTGACCATCACCAACTCCCGGACTTTACTCAAGCTCATGTCCGTCGAGTCGGTGATGCCATCCAACCATCTCGTCCTCTGTTGTCCCCTTCTCCTGCCTTTCCCAGCGTCAGGGTCTTTTCCAGCGAGTCAGCTCTTCGCATCAGGTGGCCTCAGGACCGATTTCCTTTACGGTGGACTGGTTTGTCTCCTTTAAAGAGTCTTCTCCAACACCACAGTTCAAAAGCTGAGATAACTGGATAACTGCATGCAAATAAGCAATTTGACCCTTGCCTCGTGCCTTCTAGAAAAATGAACTCAAAATGGATTATAGAACTAAACTTAAAAACTAAAACTGTAAAACTCTTAGAGACAGCACAGGCGTAAACTCTCACGGGCTGGTGTCAGGCAGTGACACGTGACCCCAAGAGCATAAGCAACAAAGGAGAAAAATAGACAAATTGGACTAAACCCTTTGGGACTGCAAGCAGCCGTGAAGAAAGTGGGAAAACAACCCATGAATGGGAGAGAATGTCTGCAAATCATTGTCTGATTAAGAAGTTGCATCAAAGAATATACAAAGGAGGCTTAAGCTCAAGCACCCTCATTTTCCAATGGACAAAGCGTCAGAATAGACCTTTCTCCAAAGATATGTAGATGGACAACAGGCATACAAAACCATGCTTAGTGTCAGTAATCATCACGGGAATGCAGATCAAAACCACTCTGAGACATCTCTTCACACCCACTAGGAGGACCCTAGTGAGGGACGGGTGGCAGGTGCTGGAGAGGGCGTGGGGAAGTTGGAGCTGCCACACTTCCCGGGTGGGCGTGCAGAGTGGCACAGCCCTTTTGGAAAATGTCTGGCATCTTCACAAAAGATTTTAAGAAGAGTTATTATATGACCCAGCAATTCTGCTTCTTGGTGTATATCCAAGAGAAAAAAAAGTATGTCCACATAAAAACCTGTATATGAATTTTCAAAGTAATGCTGTTCATAATAAGCCAGAGAGAAATAATCCAATCGTCTCTCAGCTGATGAGTGGATAAACACAGTATGGGATGCTCAGACGATGGAGTCCGCCCTGACAGTGAATGAAACTAATGCTTGCTGAAGCGTGGTGAATGTTGACGACGTTGTTCGACATGAAAGAAGCCAGCCCCGCAGGACCGTGTACTGGGTAGCTCTTTCTAGTTGAACAGCCTGTAAGAGGCAAATTCATGGATAGGAGGTCGGTAGATTCACGCCTGCCCGGGCCGGGGGGATGGGGACGCGGGGCATGACTGCTGACAGCACAGTGCCTCCTTTGGGGGGATTGTAGTGATGGATGTAGCCCCCGATGTAGACTGAAAACCACTGCGTTTTGCATGTTGAATGGGTTAGTTGTCTGGCAAGCGGATTATATTCTGTTACATCTTACAAAACAACCTAAACAAACTTTTTGGCCAACCCAATATATTAATAATATTCTCTCATTATTATTAATGTCTTAATGTGTTAATGAAAGTGTAAATGGAATTTCTGGCCGCATCTGCTTCCTTCCTCTTGAGCTCTGCGTCTCAGTGTCCAGGGCGTCTCACGGGAGAGGCTGTGTTGACCAGGGCCAGCCATCCAGCCCGAGCCACCGTCCGCCTGTCTTTGCACGACTGAGCCCACGCAAGGCTGGTGGCAGAACTGCCCAGGTGAGCCCCAAGCAATCCACGGAGCTCAAGGTACGACTAAGTGCTGGTTTCTTAAAAAAATTATTTGACTGAAGTGCGGTTGACTTACAATGTTGTGTTACTGTCTGGCATACAGCAACGTGACTAGGTTACACATATATGTTAATATGTGTGTGTGTGTGTGTTGTGTATCTGTATCTGCTGATCCCGAAGTCCCAGTCTGTGCCTTCCACACACCTTCCTCCTTGACACCCGCGAGTCTGTTCTCCCTGGGAGTCCGTTTCCGTTTCACAGATAAGCCTCTTGGTGTCGTGGTGCCGAGTGTGCATATAAGGGCTATCATGTGGCGTCTGTGTTTCTCTTTCTGACTTAGGTCGCTTGGTCTGTCCATGTTGGCTCAGATGTTACCCCATTCCGCTTCATGGCTGAGTAGTAGTCCATCGAATATGGCTACCGTATCTTCTGGGCATTTAGGTTCTTTCCAAGTGTTGCTTATTGGAAATAGTGCTTCTGTGAATGTGGGATGCGTGTGTCTTTTTGAGTTAGAAGTTTGTGTGGATGTTCCCCAGGCGTGGGATTGCTGAACCTTAATGGGGTAAAGAATCTGCCTGCAACACAGGAGACCTGGGTTTGATCCCTGGACTGGGAAGAGCCCCTGGAGAAGGGAAAGGCTGCCCACTCCAGTGCTCTGGCCTGGAGGATTCCGTGGTGTATAGGCCATGGGGGTGCAGAGCCAGCGGCCTTCACTTGCATGGCAACTCTAGTTTTTTGAGGAACTCCCACACTGTTTTGCATACCGCCTACACCAGTTTACCTTCCCATAAGCGGTGGTTATAAGTCCCCAAGCTTTGGGGCAGCTTGTTGCATAGTGAGAGGTCGCTGGACCATGCAGTGAGTCCCGCTGTTGTTTTACCACCGTGACTCCATGTTGATACTCAAATCAAATCCCCAGCAAGGCTTTGTGGTAAAGAGAAGAATCGGGGCAGGAACAGCACTTGATTCTAAGGGGAAGTGAAGTCCGAAGACCTCTCAGGGTTGCGGGGCATGCTTTAAATAGCAGGTGAGCCCAGCCAGGGGGGCTTCACGTTTGCTCAAGCTCACGTTGGCAGCGGCAGCTCACCAGCCATTTGTCCAGCGGCCACCAGCTACTCAGCAGGAGCCCTGGAGGGCTGGCGGGTCCTGCCTCTGCTGACACGAAGTGACCCAGACAGACCCCTGCCCAGCTGTCCGCGCCACACCCTGAAAGGAAGGTTGCTGAACTGGAAGGGACAGTGTGTTTGGAGGGCAGGTGGAGGCTGGGCGTCCGTGTCTGTATCTTAAATGGAGAGAGTCAGTCAGGAAGGGTCTCCCCACGGGGTCATTCTAAGGGTGGCTTTCTTCCCCGTCTTTTTTGGCTGCCCTGTGGCGTGAGGGGTCTTGGTTCCTGCATCAGGGGTCGAACCCACGGCCCCTGCAGTGGAAGGATGGAGTCCAGTTCCCTGGGCAGCCGGGGAGGTCTGAGGGGGCCGATTTTTACATACTCCCGGGCAGTGATCTGTCGCAGGGGCATGCAGAGAAATGAGCTTCCCGTATTCACCCAGCGAACACTTCTTAGGACCTGTGGTTCTGGGAAACGGCTGTCCACCCAGAGACAAGGACCCTGGTCTCAAAAAGCTCGTAGTTGAGTGCGCTGGTCGTGCCTGCAGGGCTCTGAGAAGGCCTTGCAGGGAGCCCTGCAAAGCGGCACACGGTCCAGATTTGTGGGCCAGGAGACTGCCTAGAGGAGTAAGGTCTGAAGCTGGGAAACCAAGGAGGCTAGTTCTCCTCCTCCTCGCTCTTCCTCATCTGAGGGACAAGGAAACGGAGGAAACAGCGCTGCGCTTTACTTGGGCGTTCTGTTTTCCGGATTCCCGTTACCGGTGCGGGCTCCCAGGCCTCTCGCCACGGGGCGGAACTTGCTGCAGCTTATTTCCAGGACCTCCTGGGACTCATTCACTGCCCTGTCACTCCTTTCCAACTGATGTGACATGTCTCTCTCTCTCTGGGTTTCACATCTTTTTTGCCATTACCCCCTGATAGGAGGTGGCTCAGTGGTAAAGAGTCTGCCTGCAATGCAGGAAACGTGGGTTTGATCCTGGGTGGGCAAAATCCCCTGGAGAAGGAAATGGAGACCCACTCTCGTATGCGTGCCTGGAAAATCCCATGGGCAGAGGAGCCTGGCAGGCGACAGTCTGGGGTTGCAAAAGACTAGGACACAACTTAGCGTCTAAGCAACAGCTAAACAGCATTGCTATGAGTGTGTTCTAGGTGCCTGTGCCTACAAAGCAAGCCACCTTCAAACTGGGCGGTTTAAAAGAACAGATGACGTGTGCTTTCTTCCGCTTCTGTGGGTCTTAGGACCCCCCGGGCTCATTGTCCTGTTGCTGGCTCAGCCGAGCTGGGATGCCCAGGGCGGCCTCCTTCTCACGTCTGAGAGAGGTGCTGGCTGTGGCCCGGGCCTCCTTACCCGGCAGCCTCAGTGCGGCCTTCCGAGGGGGTGCAAGTGGACGCTGCACGGCCTCCGAAAGCCTTGCCTTGGAAGACAGCAACGCTGCTTCTGCTGCCGCTCACGAAGGCAGCCCGGGTTCAAGGGAGGGGGCCGTAGCCTCCGCCTCTCGATGGGAGAAGCACGCGAGGAGCTGTCGTGGCCGTCCCCGTGCAGTGTCCTCAGGTTCTGCCCCTCGTGTTGACTGTATGTGGCGGTTGTCCCTTCTTCTAAGAAGGGCCTGGTCATGACTATGGGCTTTGCTGGCAGCTCAGATGATAGCGAATCTGCCCACAGTGCAGAAGACCCAAGCTGGATCCCTGGGTGGGGAAGATGCCCTGGAGAAGGACATGGCACCCCACTCCAGTGTTGTATTAAGCACGATTCTTGTGGCTCACGTGTACTCAGCTGCTCTAGCCCTCTGAGAGCAACCTCATGGCTATTTCTAGGCTGGATTGAAATACTGAAGAGGGTTGACTTGGGAAGATAATCTAAATAATATTCTTTTCTGCAAATTAAATTTTTTTATTGAAGTGTGATTACAATGTTATATTGTAATTACTGCAGATTAGTATTGTATTGTAATTTTTCTTGAAGATAATTGGCAGTGTTATGTTGCTTTCAAGTCAACAACAGAGTGATTCAGCTATGCCTGCGTACACACCCTTTTCCAGTCTCTTCTCCAGTGCAGCTCATTACACGGTGCTGGGTGCAGTTCCCTCTGCTGTACCATAGGTCCTCGTTTCCTTGTTTGTATATAGTAGTGTATGTACTAATGCTAAATTAACCCTGATTAATCTCTGCCAATAAGCTTTTTCTTAAGGAGTTCTGACTAAGGTTTTTAGTGAGTTCGTTGTGTGCTAATACACTTTATGTGTGTGTGTGTGCCACGTTGCTTCCGTCATGCTGCGATCTCTGTGACCCTGTGGACTGCAGCCTGCCAGGCTCCTCTGTCCTTGGCATTGTCCAGGGAAGAGGACTGGAGTGTGTTGCCGTGCCCTCCTCCCAGGCCCTTCCCGGTCCAGGGACGGAGCCCGGGTCTCTCACGTCTCTCGCCTTGGCAGGTGGGCTGCTTGCCACCAGCACCACCGGGAGGCCCAGAAGATTCTATCGTAATCACGTCATGGCCTTTTGCTAAGATCCAGTATGGCATCTGTTCTTACAGTATATTATAAAGCAGAGACATTGTTTTGCCGACTAAGGTCCGTCTAGTCAAGGCTATGGTTTTTCCTGTGGTCATGTATGGATGTGAGAGTTGGACTGTGAAGGCTGAGCACCGAAGAATTGATGCTTTTGAACTGTGGTGTTGGAGAAGACTCTTGAGAGTCCCTTGGACTGCAAGGAGATCCAACCAGTCCATTCTGAAGGANCCAACCTAGATAGTATATTCAAAAGCAGAGACGTTACTTTGCCAACAAAGGTCCGTCTAGTCAAGGCTATGGTTTTTCCTGTGGTCATGTATGGATGTGAGTGTTGGACTGTGAAGGCTGAGCACCGAAGAATTGATGCTTTTGAATTGTGGTGTTGGAGAAGACTCTTGAGAGTCCCTTGGACTGCAAGGAGATCCAACCAGTCCATTCTGAAGATCAGCCCTGAGATTTCTTTGGAAGGAATGATGCTAAAGCTGAAACTCCAGTACTTTGGCCACCTCATGCGAAGAGTTGACTCATTGGAAAAGACTCTGATGCTGGGAGGGATTGTGGCCAGGAGGCGAAGGGGACGACCGAGGTTGAGATGGCTGGATGGCATCACGGACTCGATGGACGTGAGTCTGAGTGAACTCTGGGAGATGGTGATGAACAGGGAGGCCTGATGTGCTGCGATTCTTGGGGTCGCAAAGAGTCGGACACGACTGAGCGACTGAACTGAACTGTGTACATATTAATGCTACTCTCAATTTGTCACACCTCCTTCCCCCACTGTGTCCACAAGTCTTCTGTATGTATGCTTCTCCATTTCTGCCGTGTAAATAGATTGATTAGTACCATCTTTCTAGGTTCCATATATATGTGTTAATATGCAATGTTTGTTTTTCTCTTTCTGACTTACTTCACTCTGTATAATAGTCTCTAGGTTCATCCAACTCATTAGAACTGATTCAGATTTGTTTCTTTTTATGTTGTTCAGTTCAGTAAGTCATTTCTGACTCTTTGTGACCCCATGGACTGCAGCACACCAGGCTTCCTTTTCCTTCAGTATCTCCTAGAGTTTGCTCAAACTCATGTCCATTGAGTTTGTGATGCCATCCAACCATCTCATCCTCTGTTGCCCCCTTCTCCTCCTGCTCTCTAGCTCCTAGCATCAGGGTCTTTTCCAGTGAGTCGGTTCTTTGCATCAGATGACCAAAGCATTCCTTTTTATGGCAAAGTAATATTCCATTGTATATAGGTACCACAACTTTAACCATTCATCTGTCAATGGACATCTAGGTTGCTTATATGTCCTAGCTTTTGTAAGTAGTACTGCAATGAAGATTGGGGTACATGTGTCTTTTTCAGTTATGGTTTCCTCAGGGTATATGCCCAGTAATGGGATTATTAGGTCATATGGTAGTCTTATTCTTAGTTTTTTTTTTTTTTTAAGGAATCTCCATACTATTCTCCATAGTGGCTTTATCAGTTTGCATTCCCATCAGCAGTGTAGGAGGGTTCCCTTTTCTCTATGTCCTCTTCAATATTTATTGTTTGTGAGGTTTTTGATGATGGCCATTCTGATCAGTACAAGGTGATAGCTCATTGCAGTTTTGGTTTGCATTTCTCTTAATAATGAGTGATACTGAGGATCTTTCCGTGTGTTTATTAGCCATCCGTATGTCTTTTCTGGAGAGATGTCTGTTTAGGTCTCCTCCCCACCCTTTGATTGGACTGTTTGTTTTTCTGGTATTGAGCTGCCTGAGCTGCTTGTTTGTATATTTTGGAGATTAACCCTTCGACAGTTGTTTCATTTGCGATTATTTTCTCCCATTCTGAGGGTGTCTTTTCACCTTGTTTCTAGTTTCCTTTGCAGTGCAAAAGCTTTTAAGTTTCATTAGGTCCAATTTATTAATTTTTGTTTTTACTTCCATTGCTCTAGGGATTGGATCATAGAGGATCTTGTGATGTATGTCAAAGAATGTTCTGTCTGTGTTTTCCTCTAAGATCATTATAGTTTCTGACCTTCAATTTAGGTCTTTAATCAGTTGAGTTTATTTTTGTGTATGGTGTTAGGAAATGTTCTAATCTCATTCTTTCACTTATACCTGCAAAGTTTTCCCAGCACTACTTATTGAAGAGACTGTCTTTTCTCCATTGTATATTCTTGCTTCCTGTGTCAAAGATAAGCTGCCCATAGGTGTGTGGATTTATCTCTGGGCTTTCTGTCTAGTTCCACTGGTCTGTATTTCTGTTTTTGTGTCAGTACCATGCTGTCTTGATGACTGTAGCTTTGTGTCATAGTCTGAACTCAGGAAGGTTGATTCCTCCAGCTCCATTCTTCCTTCTCAAGATTAGTCTGGCTATTTTGCATCTTTTGTGTTTCCATACAGATTGTGAATATATATATATATATATATATATATATATATATATATAT
>SJYX01001854.1:161438-208234 GCA_006410675.1 Oreotragus oreotragus | reverse complement strand
GATATATATATTTCTAGTTCTGTAAAAAATGTCATTGGTAACTTGATAGCGATTGCACTGAATCTGTAGGTTGCTTTGGGTAGTATAGTATAGTCACTTTCATGTTATTGATTCTTAAAATCCAAGAACATGATATATCTCTCCATCTGTTTATGTCATCTTGGAATTCTTTCATTATTGTCTTATAGTTTTTTATATACAGCTCTTTTGTCTCCAGTTCAGTTCAGTCACGCAGTCGTGTCTGATTCTTAGCGACCCCATGAATCGCAGCATGCCAGGCCTCCCTGTCCATTACCAACTCCCAGAGTTCACTCAAACTCATGTCCATCGAGTCAGTGATCCCATCCAGCCATCTCATCCTTGGTCGTCCCCTTCTCCTCCTGCCCCCAACCCCTCCCAGCATCAGGGTCTTTTCCAATGAGTCAACTCTTCACACGAGGTGGCCAAAGTATTGGAGTTTCAGTTTTAGCATCAGTCCTTCCAATGAACAACCAGGACTGATATCCTTTAGGATGGACTGGTTGAACCTCCTTTCAGTCCAAGGGACTCTCAAGAGTCTTCTCCATCACCACAGTTCAAAAGCATCAATTCTTTGCCACTCAGCTTTCTTCACCGTCCAACTCTTACATNGGAGTTTCAGTTTTAGCATCAGTCCTTCCAATGAACAACCAGGACTGATATCCTTTAGGATGGACTGGTTGAACCTCCTTTCAGTCCAAGGGACTCTCAAGAGTCTTCTCCATCACCACAGTTCAAAAGCATCAATTCTTTGCCACTCAGCTTTCTTCACCGTCCAACTCTTACATCAATATGTCTCCTTAGGTAGGATTATTCCTAAGTGTTTTATTTTTGTTTCAATGGTGATGGGATCGATTCCTTAATATCTCTTTCTGGTTTTTCATTATTAGTGTATAAGAGTACAAGGGATTTTTGTGTATCAATTTCATATCCTGTGACTTTAACTATATTAATTGATTCAGTCAGTTCAGTTCAGTTCAGTCGCTCAGTCGTGTCCGACTCTTTGCGACACCATGAATTGCAGCATGCCATTATATTGTGGTTTTTTTTTTCTTTTGGAATATATTGTTTTGATGGATAAGGCCAGAAGCTCGAGCAGGCAGGCAGATTCTGGCAGTGTCTCCAAAAATTTCTGCTTGGGTAAAATTGAATGTCACAGGTTCACATCCGACTGGCTACAGCTGGTCATCTGGTCAAGTCTGGATGGGAAGTAGATGGCCCTCACAAAGCTAGTTGCAATGGAAGAATGAAGATTTGCTGAACCGGGGTTCAAGCTGCCACACTGAAGAAGCATCCAAAAGGCCTTCATCAAGCTTCCCCCCGCCTTGTTTTAAGGGCTGAATCATAATAATGCAATATATTCGTAGCATATTGTTGAAGAATCGTATTAGTTACCTATTGAGCTATAAGGAGTTCTGTAAAATTTAATGCCATAAAATAATAGTAAGTGTTTATTATCTGGCACAGTTTCTGTGGGTGGGCAGTGTGGAGAGGCATAGCGGGCAGTGTGGCTTGGCAGTCTCTTACCAAGAGCTGAGTTGAGGCGTTGCCCGGGGTGACAGTCATCGGAAGCCCTGACAGCGCAGAGGGTCTCCTTCACGGCGGCTCGCTTGGATGTCCGCCAAGTCGGTGCTGGCTGTGGGCAGGAAGCGTCTGTCCATTGCTCCGTAGACTTCTTCATAAAACTGCTTGAGAATTCTCAGGACGTGGCAACCAGGCCGCCTCCAACGGGCGTGATCCAAGAGAATGTGAGACAGACGCCACGGTAGCTTTAGCAGAGCCTTGGAGTCACACGTGGTCGTATTGGTTGGCAGGCCAGTCCCGTTCAGTGTGAGAGAGGACGCGTGCGCGTGTGACTGCCGGAAGCGGGGATCACTGAGCCCCCTCCGTTCTCATGAGGCCGGCCCCACGGGGACACAGGCTCTGGGCCAGCTGCTTGCCTCCCCCATCTGTGAAATGGGCGCACGTGCACGAGGTGCTTGTGGGAGTGAACGCGGCAGGTGTGAAGCGCTGGGCTCAGTGCCCTGCCCTTAGTAAGTGCTCGCTCAGTTCCTTTCCTTTGTGAAGTATTTTCCTTTATTTGTCCATTTGTTTGGCTGTGCTGGTCTTAGTTGCGGCCCGTGGGATCCTTCGTTGCGGTGCACGGACTCTCTAGTTGTGGCCCGAGGCTCCAGAGCATGCGGGCTTCATTGCTCTGAGGCCTGTGGGAGCTTGGTTCCCTTACCGGGGATCGAACCTGTGTCCCCTGTACTGCAAGGCAATCCTTCACCCCTGGACCACCAGGGAAGTCCCTCAAGCAGTTTATTAATACAGCTGCATGATTTTAGGCTTGGAACAGTGAATAAAGGGCTGGAGCTAGATAAGCATTTCAGCCTAGGAGTCAGTAGGAAAGGTGAAACCTGAATCATTCTTGCTATAAACTCCCCTCCCCACACTTCTACACAGGCCTAGAATTTCGGTCCCAGGGTTAGGGAGAAAACAGTGAAATTATAGAGATGAAAGAAACTTTTGAAATTATTCGGAGCAGTGTTTTACAAACTGCAGACTGTAACCCTGTAGTGGGCTTAAAAGGGCTTCCCTGATGGCTCAGCTGGTAAAGAATCTGCCTGCAATGCAGGAGACCTGAGTTCAATCCCTGGGTTGGGAAGATCNAAACTTTTGAAATTATTCGGAGCAGTGTTTTACAAACTGCAGACTGTAACCCTGTAGTGGGCTTAAAAGGGCTTCCCTGATGGCTCAGCTGGTAAAGAATCTGCCTGCAATGCAGGAGACCTGAGTTCAATCCCTGGGTTGGGAAGATCCCTTGGAGAAGGGAAAGGCTGCCCACTCCAGTATTGTGGCCTGGAGAAGTCTATGGCCTGTATAGTTCATGGGGTCAAAAACAGCTAGACATGACTCAACGACTTTCACTTCAGTGGGTTTAAATATTTAAAATATTAAGAAAAATTTTAGCACAGGGAACTGTATTTAATATCCTGTGATAAACCATAATGGAAAAGAATATGAAAAAGAATATATCTATAACTAAGTCACTTTACTGTATAGCAGAAATTAATGGAACATTGTAAATCAGCTGTACTTGAATAAATTTTTGTTAAAAAGGAACCACTAAAATCAAAAAGTTTTCTTCAATAGACTAGATTGGACTCTCATGATACTGCTCAAGGTGTGGTCCATGGATCCTCAGGGTCACCTGGGAACGTGGCAGAAATGCAGAATCTCTGGTCCTACCCAAGTCCCACTGAATCTGCTCTACATTTTAGCATAACCTCAAGTGATTCAAACATGCTTTAAACGTCTGAGATGCAGTGGATCGGATTTCACTAGAATGCATCGTTTTGTCAAGGGCTGCTTGGCAAAACGTTTATTTCAGTTAGAAATACACGGTATGAACCTCCGCCGCGGTCCTGTGCGCAGTGACTGGAAACAGGAAAACCGTTACTGTGCACTGGGGGCAAGCACTTTGGAAACCACTGGTCCGGAAGTGTTAGCTTGAAAGGCACTCAAGCCTCTCAGTGGCTTTGGGGTGTTTTCTCCTTTCTCATTTGCCACAATCGCACTCACAACTGTTTATGGATGGTCTAACGTGTCTACGACTGGGCTATTGATTGAGGTTTGAAAGGTGAATAAAACTGTAAAATGCCAGTGTGGTCCCTGGCCTTAGACAGCTTATAGTCTTGAAGGGATTAGAAAAGGGATATAGAAGCAATTAGAGAGCAACAGAAGATGAACGATGTATTTTATTTGTTTATTTAACTTATATCGTGTGCCAGACACTTTTCTAGTGATTGTGCACATTAGCTTTTTGAAACCTCTTAAACTTTTGGAGGCAGCTATCTATCTATCTATCTATATGTATATATATTTTTTCGTGTCAAGTGCCCTGTGGAATCTTAGTTCCCCTGCCAGGGACTGAACCTGTGCCCCCTAAAAGCCTCTCAGTTGTGTCTGACTCTTTGCGACTCCATGGAATTCTCCAGACCAGAATACTGGAGTGGGCAGCCTTTCCCTTCTGCAGGGGATCTGCCCAACCCGGGGACGTCAGAGGCAGATACTGTATAGAGTCGGCCCGGAAGTTCTCTGGGGTCTCCTCGTTGCGTCGTGTGGACAAGCCCAAAGGAGCGTCTCGGCCAGCTCAGTAGCTGCTGTTCTCACTCAGGCTCAGCTGTGTCCACCTCTGTGAACCCTGTGAACTGGGGCCCGCCAGGCTCCTCTGTCCACGGGATTCTGCAGGCAAGGACTCTGGGGTGGGCTGCCGTTTCCTCCTCCAGGAGACTCTCCTGGCCCAGGGGTTGAACCCATGTCTCAGGCAAGGACTCTGGAGGGGGCTGCCGTTTTGCCGTTTCCTCTGGGGTGGGCTGCCGTTGCCTCCTCCAGGAGACCTTCCTGGCCCGGGGGTTGAACCCACGTCTCCTGTGTCTCCTGCACCGGCAGGCGGTTCTTCACCCTGAGCCACCTGGGGAGCCGTGTTGTTGCTGCTGAATGTGTCTTATTACAGTAGGAACAACTAACGTGAGATCAACCCTCTTAACACATCTTCAAGTGAACAAATTAATGTCATTAACTGTCGGGCAGGCAGTTGTATTATCTCCGTTTAACAGATAAGGAAGCAAAGCATCAGCAGGTTATTCTTCTGAGGCCTCTTAGGTAGTAACCTCCGAGTGGGTATTGCTAGTATGCGTGAACTCAGAGTTGATTGGAGTGACTGGGACCTTCCATTGGAAAAAAAATGCCGTTTGGGCTGGAGATAGTACTGTCTTATTTGCTCCAGACAGAAAACTTGGTGATAGCAAGTTCTGGAGAAAACCAGCTTTCGATGCAACCATTTACTGACCGATGCTATACCCCTCGACTTCAGAGACGAGACAGAGGATGCCACAGATTGTTTCCAAACGATTTCCAAAGAGTCAGTAATTACCCCTCAATTACAGTGTAATTCCGTAATGCTGTAAATGTGAATGCTGCAGTGTTGTGACATAAAGGATAAAATACGGTATTATTGATTTGTTTTCCATGGTTTTAGGAGGATTGAATATCTCTATATAGAGCAGTCAGAGTTTCCAAGGGAGTTCCCGTTTCTCAGCCCAGCAATTCATTTCTAGATCACAGATTCTAACTTTGAATTATGAAAATTTGACAACCACATATGTGAATGTTAGAGTTAATGATATACCAGTGAGTGTTTTAAGCAAAGCTCTGAACTGTTCAGCTAATAATTAGTTTCACTGGTTAAACATTAAAGAAAGTCAAACTTTAGGCTTTGAGCAAAAGATTTCTGGATAAAAGTGGTTCCCTAGCTTAAAACCAGTACATGTAAAAATCAGGCCCACTTTTGAAATCCTGACCAGCTTCATTTATGAATGGTTCTCTATAATCAAGATAGAATGTGTGTATATATAAATACTCCTGCATGTTCACATGTACGTAATTATACACCTGTATGAATGTTGATTAAAATGTGCATAGTTACCTAGATTTTTCATTTATTGAGGTTTACCATGTACCAGGCACTAGACTAACCACTTTATAAATTTTAATGTATAAATACATTGTGTACTTAATATTTATATGCTTCACGTATGTGGCATATAGTGTATATATAATCTCATTAAACCCTCACAGCAGTTCTATGACATTGGTATTGCTATTATTATTATAGTTTTACAGTGAAGAAATATAGAATTCAAAGCTTTAAGATATTTTTCCAAGGTTGCATAGCTAACCGATAGCTGCTAATCGTTGTGCCTTAGAAAGGAGTTTCCCTTGGTCCAGGATGTATGGATTGAAGGCAGGAGGAGGAGGGGACAACAGAGGATGAGATGGCTGGATGGCACCACTGACTCGATGGACGTGAGTTTGAGTGAACTCCAGGAGTTGGTGATGGACAGGGCGGCCTGGCGTGCTGTGATTCATGGGGTCGCAAAGAGTCAGACATGACCGAGCGACTGAACAACCTGGATGCGTGGGATTGGGTGTGGCTGGCTGACACTGTGAAATAAACATGGTCTTTGGAGAGAACAGGCAGCACTTACATCCAACTCCCTCACTTACTGTGTGACCTTGTCCCCATCTCAGCTCTTCCATTCCTCAGGTTGTGAAGTTTATGAAACTGGAGTCGCTTTATATACCTTTGAGAGTTTCAGTTGGTGGTTGGCTGGAGTTTCAGGTTTGTTTTTTGAAATCCTAGGACTACCCGCATGTACTAGAAAGACTCAACATACGACTGGACTTCCGGCTGGGATTTTTTTATGGTGAAATGATGCAGAGAAGGGTCAGCAAGGGGAGAAGATGTCCTGGGTGTTGTCTGGAGAAATCTGGGGGCAGCGTCCTCGGCTCTGCCTCCCGCCCCCAGCGGGGGCCTGCAGTAGCACGTGCAGAGCGTCTCTGCCCAGGGAAGCCTGCTTGAAACTCAGAGGGCAAGGCTTGCTCAGCGGCTGCTCACAGGGGCATTGACTTTCCCTGCCGGGCAGCCACCTGCCGGCCTTCCAGACGCTCGGCAGGGAAGTACGTGCTCTCCATAAGTCACAGTGTGCAAACAGCCTAGTCAGGCTGGTCCAGCCGAATTCAGTGCCCCAGGCGAGCAAAGCTGCCTTATCAGATGGCCACTTAGGGAACTTTCCAAAAGTCAAGTTCCCGGAAGCCAGCATGGACCAGCCACACAAGCAGGCCTTTCTGTCTCAGGGCTGCTACGGTAACTCTCTCCTGCACAGAGCTGCTGGGGGAGTTAAATGATAGTGGTGGCGAAAAGTTGTTGGCAGTCTACCTGTTGTGCCCCTCACATGCAAGCTATTGGGCTTGATCTGGTCATTTAAAATGCACGGAGTCCCTCCTATATGCCAGACACGCCCACTCACTGTCTTCATTTACTCATCTGCCCCTCTAAATAATTCTATGAGTTAGTCATCATAATAATTCTCATTTTTCAAGGGAGGTTAAGTAACTTGCTGAAGACAAGAGCTAGGAAAATGACAGACTCAAGATTCACATCAAAGTAATCTAGCACTAAAGAAGATTGGGTGCTAATTATAAGATTCACTAGAAGAATAAAAAAATTCTCAACTTTTATTGCATCAGCTCACACAGCCTGTTAGATAGTGCAACTGTAATCATTGTTAGCTCATAATATAGTACCCGATTCCCTTTTTGCACACAATGACCAAGCGCCTTGAGATTTTTGTGTGACCTTTGCAAACGTGATGAATACATTTTTTACTCCCATGAATACCTCCCTCAACTGCTTGAGCTGCTCTCCAGCTGTCTTGTCCTTACATGGAGGACGGTAGACAGCAGATAGTCACGTGGGTAAATTGCTCACAGCTGCAGCAGCTGACCCTGGATAATCAGGCTACCGAGACTGTGTCCAGGCGTATAAATTTCCTCTTTTAAAGATCTAGTCAGAGCACTTTAACAATTTCAACACTTCATCAAGCCCCCTTTCTTTGTCTTTTGTCTGAAAAACATATTTATATAACATTGTGCAATGAGCAGAGCAGTTTTCCACGTACTATATGTTTAATCCTCCTGCTGCTTGAGGGTAGTTTTGGTGACCCCATACCCCAGTGGGAACCAGTAGCTGAGACATTCTCCCTGGGAGCCGTGAAGAAAGGACTTGGGGTTTTCTGCAAAGGAAGCTAGCTGCCAGGTCCAGACAGGAAGTCATTCCATCTTCTCAGTGATTAAGAACACCGATGAGTTCAGCCCAGCCTAGAATATTCTAGCCAAAAGAAAAGAGGGAGGGAGGGGAGGAAGCGTCAAAGACAGAAGAAAGGAGGGGAGGAAAAGGGCGCTGATGACTGAGGAGGCTGAAGACAAGACTGCAGCCTGCCCAAGGCCGTGTGATGTTACAGGAAAAAAGTCATTCTGACGCTTAAGTTGTAAGGAGGGTTTTATTTAAGACTGTTGCGCTAGGAGCATTGCAGTGCGGGGAGGGAGATGGCTCCCATCCAAGGACAGCAAGAGCAACCGGGGATTTATAGCCTCGGAGCAGGGCAGGGGGACGCACAGATGGAAAATTATATGGGAGGCGTCAAGGGTCGAGGCCAGGGACTTTGGACATCAAAGGTGGAGGAGGATAAACTCAGAATAACAGGAGTGATCAGGCATCACTGTTTGGGGCATGACGGGATTCTTTGCTAAGGCTGGGCTAGGTCGGTCACATGACCCCCTCTTGATCCTGGGGGATCAGGATCCTTTGACTGACAGACTCACCACATAGGAGAGGGCATTCTTCCACAAAGAGGAAAAAAAGTTGTTTTGGAAGTTCTGTAACCATAGGGATAGGAGCCCAGGTGGAGGGCCGGTTGAAGGGACGGCGCGGAGGGGCGGGCCGGGGCCGGGACAAGCAGGGTGCCTCCGTCAGTGGCCCCGTCCTCGCCTGCCCGCCTTTCCTCCTCTGCGCCACGGCTCTCCTACTTTCGCTTCCGGTGACTCCTTGGCACCAAGAGGGAAGGGTTTTCCATTACGGTTGGTGCCCAGGATCTTCGTCTTTCTTTCCTCTTAGCTAGAATGCAGGAGCTCTGGGGTCAGAGGGTGTTTTCTCGTCTCTGAATCCCCCTGCACGGCTTGGCATTTTATATATTAGCTACTCAGTAAAGCGTGCATGGAATGAATAACGTAGTGACCACTTTTTGAGGATGTGCTAGGCACGGCGTTGGGTGTTCACACCAGGTAGAGCTCCTTGAATATTGTAAGCAGGTCAGTCATCATTTGCTTCAGATACATGGCAGAGCTCGCTGATGGTCTAAACCCTGAAAAGCCGGGCCGCCTAGAGAAGCAGAGCAGATCTTGGGGTCCGGTGGCTGGGAGCCGGCGATGCAGGGAGCCCCACAGCTGGGGGCCAGCTGTTTCCTGCCTCTGCCCTCCCTCTGGAGGCTGTTTGTGGAGGACAGCTCTGACCGGCCGAGACTGCTCACATCTGCACCCTGCGTGGGCAGGGCCCTCTGACTGACAGCCGCGCCAGCTGGTGGTGGGACATTATTTCACCAAAAGACCAGAAGTTATTTTGGAAGTTCTGCTGCCACTAGGAAGTGAGTGCTGGGCAGTTGGAAGGAGCAGGCAGGCTGACCTTCACTGCTATCAGTTCATTTAATCCTCCCCCAAATCAGTTCACTGGGTCTTGCTATCCCATTGCTTTCGATGACAGTGTTGAGTCATTTGCAATGAGTATAATCATTCTTAATTCCTAAATATTAAACTCTGAACAGAAGAAAATAAAGATTGGGTAGAATATTTTCTCAATCTGTTTTCAATAATTAATACTTCATCACTACTTCAGTATGAAGTGTTATCTTTATCAGCGGCCATTATTTTCTATTAAAACTTTTTCCTTTCTCGGTTTACAATTTCTGGGCATTTTCCTGCCGTGTCCCCTCTGATAGGCTGTGGCTCTGGTTTACTTTTTATCAGAGCTGAATCTAAGGCAGAAGGAGAGTTGGCACAGCCAGGATGCTGTTGCAGTGCCAACAGAAGGGGGCAGGGTTCCTTGGTAAAGTCACAGGCCAGTCCTCTGGCACACAGTATAGTGTTGGTCTTGTTGACAGGGCAACAGGTCTGAAGCTGCACTACGCCTTGACTTTTAGAAAGAAGGAAGGAAGTGAGAGATGCCTCGCCTCACGTAGCCTTCCAGAAGAAGGGCGTTACGCGCAAAGAGCGGAGGTCTCCCGCGAGCGGTGTCGCGGCCGCACACGTTTCCCTCCTCGGTCGGCACCTGTGTGGCTTTTCTCACGTGTCCCTTTACGTACCGATTGTGTTTGGCTCTGAAGCCCGGGCCCCTGCTGACGCTTTGCTCCCGACGCCTCGTGGGCCAGTGGCCGCTGCAGGGACGTGGGCCTCAGTTTGCCCAAACGCGCCTTCTGCAAGCAGCACGCTGTCTCGGGGCCGCCTCCTGTTAGGTGCTCAGCCTGTGTGCTCTCAGGGCTTTAGGTAACGGAAGGACTGAGCTGGTTTCTGTGGTCATTTCTGGAGGGGCGCGGGGGCTGGGTGCCGAGTTTATTAAAGGAGCAGCTTAGTGGGGTCTTGGTGGCACGGATGGCTCAGAATGCTGGCTGCTGCTGCTCTCTCTTTCCCTCTGCTCCTGGGTGAGAGGCAGCGAGCGGTCAGTCCTGGCTGCTGAGGGACGTGAGCTTGACCGCAGCCCTCAAGGGGAGGCCGGGGCTGGGGCAGGAGGTCACAGAGGCCTTGCTGGCTCTGACCCTGCCTTAGGCTCCAGGAAGCTCCTCTCTCAGCGAGAGGCTGGGGAGTCAGGGCAGCGGGGCCCGCGGGGACCCAGGCTCTCCCCGGCATTCCCCTGAGGATCCCCGGGCCCGCTTCTCTCTGCCACACCGTGGCATCTCGTGGTTCTTCTCTCGGAGCTCTCCCACCCGCCGCGTGAGGCTCTAGATGCTCAGCTGCTCGCTTTAACTCAGTTTTCATAGCTGATACACCCGTCTCAGACTGCATCTGGGCTGTCTTCTGGTCTGGCCTGCAGTTCTTTGGAAATGCTCCCTCTTTCTATCTGCCTCCTCCTCCTCCCCTCTTCCACCAGGAATGGAAAACCAGACTCCAGTCTGTTGATGCCATGGAGTGATTACTAGGTATAAAACTGACTGTATATTAAACTACAGTGAAGGGTCAACTCCCGCCAGTCAGAATGGCCATCACCGAAAAGTCTACAAACGATAAATGCTGGAAAGGCTGTGGAGAAAAGGGCCCCTTCTGCACTGCTGCTGGGGATGTGAATTCCTGCAGCCACTGTGGAAAGCAGCGTGCAGTTCCTGAAAAAACTGAAGCTCGGCGGCTCCTTGGTGGCCTAGAGATCAGGATGCTGTGCTTTCACTGCCGCAGCTCAGGTTCAGTCCCGCAGGATGCGGAGGGCTGCCGCGAAAAGAAACAAAGAATTACGCTATGGTCCAGTGATCCCACTCCTGAGCAAAAATCCAGGAAAGATGAAAACTCTCATTGAAGAGGTGCGTGGACACAGACGTTCACAGCAGCACTGTTTATAATAGCCGAGAGACGGGAGCCACCTAGATGCCTATTAGCAGGTGTGTAGATAGACAGTGTGGCATATGTATAATGGAATATTACTCCGCCACAGAAAAGATTGAAATATTGCCACTTGGAGCAAGATGGATGGGCCCAGAGATTATCATACTAGGTGAGGTAAGTCAAAGACCAATATTGGTGATATCACTTATATGTATAATCCAAAAAAATAGTACAAGTGAAATTATTTACAAAACAGAACAGATCACAGATCTAGGAAACAGACTTGTGGTTACCAAAAGCAAAAGAGGTGTGTGTGGGGGTGAAAGATAACTGGGAGTACGGGACTGATAGATGCCCACCACTGCAGGTACAGTGGAGGAGGAAATGGCAACCCACTCCAGTACTCGTACCCGGGAAGTCCCAAGGGCAGGGGCCGGGAAGGCTGCAGCCCTTGCGAAGAGTCAGACCTGGCTAGTGCCTGTGCACGCATGCATGCGTATGTGAAATAGACACACTATTGAAGTTCCTGTATCGCACAGGAAACCATATTCACTGTCTTAATAATAACCTATAATGGAAAAGAATCTGAAAAAAACGTGTGTCCCTGAATCACTTTGCTGTATACCTGAAACTAACACAATATTATAAATCAACTATGTAATTCAATTAAAAAGGAAAACTGGCCGTACGTAAACTCTGATTATCATGACTATGAGAGTATTCGGTTAGAATTTAAGAAGGGTTACCCACACGCAGGCACACGCGCATGCTTATTACAGTTGGGAAAATATGTTTATTAATATTCGTAACCAATTTTAGTCTAATTTAGAGAATGAGTTTTTGTAAAAATGTTTGTATGCTGTTTTAACATTGACACAACATTTTGAAGTCTTCGGCATCTTGTCTGCTTTGCTCTGAAAAGCTCCCCTTCAGTGTCTTCTCTGTCCCAGGAGCAGCGCTCGACACAAGGAGCCCACCCCCTCTTCCGTCCTCCCCCCAGGGACTCCCTGCACGGCCGGGTCTCCGTTCTCCCGTTTTACTGGAGCCACTGCCTCAGCTGGCGCCCGGGTTTCAGTCCGATTAGAAACCACCAAAGCCAGCAGGCCTGGGGCAGGGCTGAGTGTGTTGGTTTTGGCTGCTGGCAAAACCACGCCTGTCACTGAAGCCCTTCCCGTGGTTGCTGAGCACAGAGCCTCAAGCAGGGATTCCTATCAAGCGGGAACAAAATGTACTTCCTCGTCAAAATGAGTACAGCAGTGCTGGGGCAGGTAGCGCGAGGGGGAAGAGAACCTCGCCAGACGCAGTGGCAGCAACTCTTGACCACCTGACTGTCAGGAGCTCAGGATGAGAGTCATCTTCCGGGACAGACGGCTCTCCACGTGCTGCACGTAAGGGATGAGCTCCTCTGTTGGTTAGGTGATCTGTGCCTGTGAGATACCGGCCTCTAGACTGGATTGCCACAAACGCAGTCCATGTTTGTGATTAAGGCAGTGGCACCCACTCCAGTGCTCTTGCCTGGAGACTCCCAGGGACGGGGGAGCCTGGTGGGCTGCCGTCTCTGGGGTCGCACAGAGTCGGACACGACTGAAGCGACTCAGCAGCAGCAGCAGACAGGATTGCCACAAACGCAGTCCATGTTTGTGACTTAAACTGTTCAAATCGCCTCAGTGAAAAAAAGTAGAAACAGGTAAAATTTCCCTTAGTAATGTATCTTAACACACGATCTCCAGAATGTTATTTCAAAATACAATCAGTATGAAAAATAGCAGTCAGCCGTCTTACCTTCTTTTTAAAAAATACTTGATCTTCAAAATCCAGGGTATTTTGTGTGTACAGCTCATCTCAGTTCAGAGTCGCCGCGTTTCAAGTGCTTGTCAGCCATTCTGGAGAAGACAGCGCTAACCCTTTTTTTCTTAATGGTGTTATTCATCTCTCTCTGGCTGTGCTGGCCTCTGAAGCTGTGCGGGCTTTTCCCCAGCCGGGTCAGCAGGCGCGTTAGTGCTGTGCCTGGTTACTTCTCTGCCTGCTGAGCTCAAGCTCCAGGGCACCTGGGCGCTCAGTCGTGTCTCCCAGGCTTCAGTGCTGTGCTTAGTAACTCAGTCGTGTCCCACTCTTCCTGCCCCATGGACTGTAGCCGGCCAGGCTTCTCTGTCCATGGGATTCTCCAGGCAAGCACACTGGAGTGGGTCTCCTCCTTCGGGGGATCTTCCTGACCCAGCGAGTGAACCTAGGTCTCCCGCACTGCAGGCNGAAGACTGGCTTGGAGAATTTTGAGCATTACTTTACTAGCATGTGAGATGAGTGCGATTGTTCGGTAGTTTGAGCATTCTTTGGCATTGCCTTTCTTTGGGATTGGAATGAAAACTGACCTTTTCCAGGCCTGTGGCCACTGCTGAGTTTTCCAGATTTGCTGGCATATATGTATTCTCAAGGAGCAAAGGACAAAATTTGTTAAATTATATGTGTGCAACATTGAGCATAATGAAAAGATCTTGTGTGGATAGGAGACTGGGATTGGGTTTGGATAAATGAAAAACTGAAAGACCTCAAGCTTAGAGATTCGATCACGGTTCTCCTTGATTCCTTTCCTCGTCTCTAACGTCTCTTTCCCAGACCTCAGGAGTTTCCTTTTCTGCTATTGTTGTTTGTGTTTAACAGAGAGCAATTTGCATACGCAGCCAATGAACTTTGCATCTTATATGGAGATTGTTCGGTTAAAGTATGGAAAAGAATCAATTCATTCCTCTCTGTGGAATATAAAGTATATGTCATTTAGCCATTTTTATTTCTTGAGACTCTGCATATGTAATTTGTGTGTGTATGCGGTCAGTCACTCAGTTGTGTCCAACTCTTTGTGACCCCATGGACTCCTCTGTCCATGGAATTTTCCAGGCAAGAATACTGGGGCAGGTTGCCATTTCCTCCTTCAGGGGATCTTCCGAACCCAGGGATTGAACCTGAGTCTCTTGAGTCTCCTACACTGGCAGGCAGATTCTTTACCCCCTGGGACGGCCACATATGAAGTTGTGCCTATGCAAAAGAAATCTTCGGCTTTCTTAACCTAATTTGTTCTTAAAACTTCCTTTGTCTAAACTCACTCCTTTATGTCTTACTTTTGTTTGACTTCTGAGATTTAAATATCTTCCAGTGGGATATTTGCCAAACTGGATATCTGGTTAAGATTTCATATTTCTTAGGACTGAAAGGTGGCAGAAGTGCTCGT
The DNA here is from genome assembly GCA_006410675.1 of Oreotragus oreotragus. NCBI lineage: Eukaryota > Metazoa > Chordata > Mammalia > Artiodactyla > Bovidae > Oreotragus > Oreotragus oreotragus. Next base: position 194,028 of record SJYX01001854.1, on the reverse strand, counting down.
GGGAGCTGGACAAAGTGTTCTTTGAAAGCAGGGCCGGACAGACAGAGGGAGCAGGTTCTGTGCAGGAACTCCTGTGAGCAGCCACGAAGGCAGTCTTCGGGAGCCTGAGCAGAAGAGGGCTGGAGACGATCCTCAGATACCGCGTCAGACCTCTTCCGGAAGCTGTCCTCTTTCTTCTTAACGGCAGAACTACGCAGGAAACTTGAGGTTTAAATATGCTAAGTCTCCCAAATCACTCAGCTCAGAAAGGAGGCAGGACTGGGAGCAAAGCCGAGTTCTGAGTCGAGCCGTCGCTTTTCATCACGTAAGACTGTTTTCTGAAAGTTATTAGGCATAAGAGAGTCTTCAGAGAAGTTCCGACTTGACTGTTTTGTTCTTAGATGAAGCGATGTCTGCTTTGCAAGACTTTGGTATTGCTGAGCTTGGGAGGATGCGCAGATGACCGGGGCGTGGTCCAGGCAGAGCGCTAAGGGGAGGCGGCTGGGCGGGTGTGGGACCCTCCCTTGGCGCTCATTGGTTGAAGATGTGAGTGACGTCACGAGTGACTGACACGCTATGATCTGGCTGCAGGCACTCTCCGCTTTTGGAACGACGATTACCTGCGATTCCTAGGATTGCCCTCACAAGCTAAGCAAATGTACGACACCGAGCGTTTGTGTATTTAAACTCTGAGTGAGAGGGAAAATTAAAGAGCACTTTAGAAAGCCAGAGCCTTCGCTGAAAGCGACGCCGGGGACGCTTGCAGTTGTTACGTCTGTTCTGAGAGAAGGCTTTGTCTCATCTGAGCCGGCCACACAGCTGAAGGACGAACACGCGGAGCGCCTCGTTCCACAGCGTGTGGCTGCTGCCGAGGCCCTAAAAACCAAGTCAGGCCTTGAGATGGAAGTGGGGCATTGAAGCTTGGGCCGCATAAGGTTGAATTCCCGTCAGTCAAATGACAACGTGTCACCAGCAAATGCTGGTCACAGCAGCAGCAGCATCGTCTGAGTCACGCGGTCGTGCCCAGCTCTTTGCCACCCTGCGGACCGTGGTCTTCCAGCTCCCCGGTCCAGGGGCTTCTCCGGTCAGCAGCACTGCAGGGGGTTGCGGGTTCCCTCCCCAGGGGACCTCCCGACCCAGGGATCGAACCAGCGTCTCTGGCGTCTCCTGCACTAGGCACGTGGGTTCTTTCCCACTGGTTGTAAATTAACAAACCTGCAGTTCATTGAATTCTTTCAATCTTGGCATTATGTTTAACATGGATAGTCCACTATCTTATACAGTCCTGGTTTGCCCTGATTTGGTCAGGTTTAAGCACATAGATTACTGGAGAGACTATGTCATGACAAAGGGCTATTTAAACTTACTCCTTGTATCTTATCTTAGGTGATATGTTAGCCCTTTTAGAGATAGGTGGTAATACAACTCGGGAGGTGGAGAATGGGAGTGAATTAATCATTGGCTCAGTATGTAAAGCCAGCCTTCAAATTTCCATTTCAATTAAAAATGTTTTTAAAGCACTTTTATCTGTCATGGAATTGGTTTAGATTTAGAATGCGATTCTGGATTTATTTATACCAAAGCCAGTGTTTTGTGTCATTCACTGTACAAAGACAAAACAGGTCTTAATAAGGGTATATACAGTACTATGGATTTTCAGGTTGTAATTTAAGCTACTGTTGCCAAAGTTACATTGCGGATTTTAAAAATCACAGTAAACTCAGAAAAGGTTGCCAGAAAAAAATAAGTTATCTATAAAAGTATTATATGAATGTAGTGATGTAATACATTTATATAAAAATTTGACTATCATGGGAGCCACTATTTATAGATATCATATCAGAATGGAATTGACTCATCTCTTGGTCTAGGATGTGTTTATAGCCTCCCGAATACAAGAATGCGTTATTTACTGAGAATGTGCGGCACCGTCTCTGAATTAGGTGTGTTTGCCTTCACGGCCAGCGTCATTCATTTACCTGAAGTGAATAGTTTTTTGTGGTCGTTGTGTGGTTGCTAAATCATGTCTGACTCTTTGACTCTTTATGAGCCCATGGACTGCAGCCCGCCAGGCTCCTCTGTCTCCTGGAGTTTGCTCAAATTCATGTCCATTGAGTCGGTGATGCCATCCAACCAAACATCCTCTGTCGGCCCGTCTCCTCCCGCCCTCAATCCTTCCCAGCTTCAGGGTCTTTTCCGATGGGTCAGATCTTCGCATCAGGTGGCCAAAGTACTAGAGCTTCAGCTTCAGCATCAGTCCTTCCAGTGAGCACTCAGGACTGATTCCCTTTAGGACTGACTGGTTGGATCTCCTTGCAGTCCAAGGGGCTCTCGCGAGTCTTCTCAGCACCACCGTTTGGAAGCATCGGTCCCCCAGTGCTGACCCTTCTTTATGGCCCCACTCTCACACCCGTACATGAATACGGGAAATTATTTGGCGATAAAAAGGAGTGAAGTTAAAAAAAAAAGGGGAGTGCCAGTACACGGCTGTGCATGGTAAACCTTGTGCAGGTTATGCCGAGTGGAAGACGCGGGTCACAGTGGGCCTTGTGTGACTAATCGTCCGAAACGCCGCAGGCAGGCGACGCTGCAGGGTTGGCGCGTGGCTCAGTGCTTGCCTGTGCATAAGGGTCACGGGCAGGCTGGAAGCGACAGCTCAGGAGCTGGCTTTCTTCTGGGGTTGATGGGACTATTTTAAAAGCGTTGTGATGCTGGGGTGCATGCCTCTGTGAGCACATTCTAGAGCAGAATAGAGAACATGCACTTTAGGTGGATACAAGTAAATTACATTTCAGTGATGCTGTTACAGAACGCATGTAGAACCTCTACAATAAAACCAGGTTTTGGCCTGTCTTGCTGAAATCAAAAGGAAGAGAAAAATCCTCTCAATATTTTCTTTTTTTCAAAGCTGCAGGAGTGTTGACTGCCTTTAATGATCAAGCAGTCGGAGAGAAATTTCTGTTAGAGTAGAAATAACGGCCTAGTTGAAAGGGAACAGAGAGAGAAACTGGATTAAAAGCCCACGTTTTAAGCCTCGGATAAGTAGAACAGACGCCTGCGTTCTGACACTGACCGCACGCGCGGTGATTAGCGTCGGGTGGGGCCTCGGCGCCATGTAGCAGCTTGTTCTGGCAGCGAGCTGCACTGCCTCTCCTGCTGGGTTTACGGCGCGAGGACGCCTCTTCCTGGTCTCCCAGCCCACTTAGAAAACGTGCTGTTGCAGTTTGTCTCTTAAAAACCGATTCTGGTGTTTGTTGACGACTTGTCTCTGTGGGTCTCCGCGGCCGTGCCAGCTCTCCTGCGGTTGCAGGGGCGGGCTCCTCCCTGGCTGCCCTGCGCGGGCTCGTGGCGGCGGCTCCTTCCCTCGCGGAGCGCGCGCTGGGGGCTCGAGGGCCTCCGTGGCGTGGGCCGTGGGCTCAGAGCACAGGCCCGCTGGCTGTGGGGTCTTCCCGGACCAGGGATGGGGCCCGTGTCTCCCGCATTGGCAGGTGGATTCTTTACCGCTGAGCCCCCAGGGACGCCCTGATTGTTTCTCTTTATTGAGGGACACATACTTAACCTACAAGAAAATGCACAGACCTTAAACGCTTAGTTTGATTTCACCTGGGAAGCCCCCTGATAATATATATATATTCATGTAAAGTAAGATGCAGAAGGTCTGTGTCGCCCCCGCCTCCTCCTGCTCTTTCCCAGTCAGTCCCTCATGCCTGCCCCTTTCTAATTTCTGTCCTTATTTGTGGACTTTGTCTTTGCTTGGGCCTCATATAAATTGTCACTCAGTGTGTACATATCTTGTGTCTGGCCTTTCTAACTCAGCTGAATGCTTTTGGTATTAATCCACGTTGACTTCTGTGTCAACAGCTCATTCCTTTTTATCACCGAGGAGTGTTTCATGGTATGAATATACTAGTTTACTTACCTGTTCTCCTACTTGCTGCTGCTGCTGCTAAGTCGCTTCAGTCGTGTCCAACTCTGTGCGACCCTACTTACCTAGGTCCATATGATTTCTGTCCTTTACTGTGCCCATCTTTGCATGAAATGTTCTCTTGGTATCTCTAATTTTCTTGAAGAGATCTCTAGTCTTTCCCATTCTGTTGTTTTCCTCTATTTCTTTGCGTTGATCACTGAGGAAGTCTTTCTTATCTCTTATCTCTTGCTATTCTTTGGAACTCTGCATTCAGATGGGCATATCTTTCCTTTTCACATCTTGGTATCTCTAATTTTCTTGAAGAGATCTCTAGTCTTTCCCATTCTGTTGTTTTCCTCTATTTCTTTGCGTTGATCACTGAGGAAGTCTTTCTTATCTCTTATCTCTTGCTATTCTTTGGAACTCTGCATTCAGATGGGCATATCTTTCCTTTTCACTTCTCTTCTTTTCACAGCTATTTGAAAGGCCTCATGCAGACAGCCATTTTGCTTCTTTGCATCTCTTTTTCTTGGGGATGGTCTTGATCCCTGTCTCCTGTACAATGCCATGGACTTCTGTCCATAGTTCTTCAGACACTTTATCAGATCTAATCCCTTGAATCTATCTCTCACTTCCACTGTGTAATCATAAGGGATTTGTTTTAGGTCATACCTGAATGGTCTAGTGGTTTCCCCTACTTTCTTCAACTTAAGTGTGAATTTGGCAATAAGGAGTTCACGATCTGAGCCACAGTCGGCTCCCAGTCTTGTTTTTGTTGACTGTAGAGTGTCTCCATCTTTGTCTGCAAAGAATATAATTAATCTGATTTCAGTGTTGACCATCTGGTGACGTCCATGTGTAGAGTCTTCTCTTGTGTTGTGAGTCTAGTGAGTGTGAAATAGCATCTCATTGTGATTTTAATTTGCATTTCCATATTAACTAATGAGGGTGAGTTTCTTGTCATATGCTAATTGGATTTTTGGAGATAGAGTCTATTCAAGTGTTTTGAATTTGGGGTGGGGGGGTTGTTTGAGACTTCAGCATGTTGCTGGCCAGTTTGCAGCATTCTTGGTTACTTCCCAGAGACCAAAATGGCCTTGGCATGTGGCTTTTGAAGCCTGATGTCTTGCCTATTCTGCATCTCCACGATTCATGAACTCAGAGTATAAAATTGAAATTGTACATGGACCGCAATAAATCCCTGAGGTATAAAGGGTGTTGTAGCATTGGGTGTAAAGTCTTTGTCAAGACTTTGCTCCTGTCTGTTGGGTGGAGCTTCCCGGCTACAGTGCCCAGTGTCTGCAGGATACCAGACCGTCTCACCCGCTGTTTCTTCTCCCCAGTGTCCAACAAGCACCCGTTTGTGGACAGCAATCTTCTCTACCAGTTCAGAATGAACTTCCGGCGGAGGCGGAGGCTGATGGAGCTGCTCAGTGAGAAGTCCCCGTCCTCCCAGGAGACGCACGACAGCCCCTTCTGCCTGCGGAAGCAGGGCCACGACAACCGGAAGTCAGCCAGCTTCATGTCAGGTGCGCGCATCCCCGCGTGGGTGTGGCTGTTGGGAGTAACACAGTCATAACTCACCTTTGTGAATTCTGTTCTCAAGAAACTACTTATTTATAACTAAAAAATTATATAGTTATTTATTTTGCCCCGACAAAAGAAAACATACCCACACACCACCAAATTGTTCCTGGGTAAGCAACTTCGATGCTGTGAAGTCTGTTTTATAATTTTATGTATTTAAATTACAAAAGACCACTCAAGCCCTCATTCATACCTTATTTACTTTTCATTTGCAGACAATTCTGGGTCTCTTGCATTTCAGGCAGATTCTTTACTGCCTGAGAAACAGTCCTTACATATCATTAATTATCCAGTTTTCTAAGTCCAGCATTGAAAATCTATATACGGATGAATAAGACTTTTGAGGGCTTACGCAACTAAAAGGAAACTGATTATCAATGTATCACACAGAACAAGTTAAACCTGTGAAAGGCAGACAGAGGCGCTCACAAAGCACAGTATCCTGGGGCGTTATGTGTAAGGTCAGACAGTCTCATATTGACAGTTAACCCGGGCAGAAATGATGACTGATGTTCACAACGATAACCCCATGTGAAAAACTAGACTGAACAAAATAACCTCATTCGCTCAGAGAAGGCCAGCGCCGTGTCATCCTGTGTAAGAGGCTGGCGTGCTTCCTGGGCTATCTTCCTCTCCTCTGAAAACTCCACGCTGACTCATGAAACTGGTCAGCCTAAGGCTTGGAGCCCAAGGCCTCAGGCTTCACCTGAAACCCCGAACAAAAGGAACACGTGTTTTGGTTACAAACAGGAGGCGACAGTGGGGACATTGGTTACAAACCGGCGGGGGCAGTGAGAGCACTTCAGCTACAAGTCCTGGGAACATTCTGCACCTGGCACAGAGCCAGGCTTGACTGCAGAGATTTTCTCAGTGAATCCTCACTGTTACTCTGCGAGGAAAGACTTCTTATCCCCACCTTGCGGGTGAAGAAGTGCAGTCACAGAGCGGTGCAGTGGCAGGCTCCCACAGCTAGAAAGTGGTGGGCGGAGCTGGGTCTGGCGGGAATTCTGTCCTGACCCAGCGCTCCTCTCCAGCCTTCCACATCCCAGGCTGCTCAGACAGGCTGGGAAGGGGCAGAGAAGGAAGGGCTGCTCCAGGAGAGGAAGCACTAGCTGAGGGTACTGTGCTTGGATGCCCTCCAGCCGTGTGCCCCTAAGGCGGCAGCCTCCTGCAAACGCACAGGAACCGTCCACACCCTCCCTGTTCTTCACGGAGTCCCAGAGACCTGAACAGGTGACCGTGATAAGGATCCAGTAACCATGGTGACCGTGAAGGCCAGCGTGGCTTTGGGCTTCCCGGGGCCAGGCCCTGCGCTGAGCCCTCTCCGCGGTCCTTTCCCCGAATCCTACACCTTGCGCTCCACCCCTTAATGAGAGCCAGCCAGCTCTGCAGAGGGAAAAGCCAGGTCAGATCACTGAAGCGGCTGCTTCAGTACCGCACGCCTCCAAGCCTGAGGTCATGCTCTGCGTTTTAGTCTTCTGTGGCGCTGGGTGATTAATGGTTTACTCTTCAATCAGGAGGCGCTTATTGTCACCGTTAGCTCACTGAGTGTCTTGCTGGCACTTAATTTACATCCTCTCAGGGATGCTTGGCATGAACTCCACGGTTCTTAAAATAGTATTTCATGTAGCTGAGCATTTTTCCCTATATAACCACGCCTGCACCAATCCCCACTGGAGAGCATTATTCCCACTTTTACAGTTGGCGAAACTGAGGCTTACAAAACCCAAGGAACTAGGCTCAGCTTGTGCTATTCATAGGTGGCGGAGTTGCCACTCAGACCCTTGCTTTTCCGATTCCAAGGCCAGAGGGCTTGATTCTGGCAGTGGAGGCTGCCCCACGACCCCGGCAGCTGCAGGCAGCCTGTTCTCAAGAACCAGTCTCACTGCTACGCGTGTCCCCGGGGACCCGGCCCACCGCCGTGGGTGACCGTGCGTGTCCCCGGGGACCCAGGCTTCCCCTCGAGTGACTGCATGTGTCCTTGGGAACCCAGCCCACCACCGTGCATGAAGGCACGTGTCCCGGGGACCCGGCCCACCGCCGTGGGTGACCGCGCATGTTCCGGGCCCGGCCCACGGCCGTGACCGCGTGTCCTCGCCCGCAGTCAGCCCCAGCAAGGAGATCAAGATCGCGTCGGCCGCGCGGAGGGGCAGCATGAGCAGCTGCGGCAGCGGCGGCTACTTCAGCAGCAGCCCCACCCTCTCCAACAGCCCCCCGGTGCTGTGCAACCCCAAGTCCGGTGAGTGGCGGCCGCGCCCGTCTGCCCGAGGCTGTGGGGACGCGGGCGCACGGGCTTCGTTAAGCGGATTCCCTCATTAAGCAGAGGGGGCGAACGGGGTGATCTCCGTGCGTGGTGCGACTTGGGGGCGCCTCCTCTTGGATGGGGGCTTCCTGGCGGCGCTGGTGGTACAGAACCCCCTAGCCAGTGCAGGAGAGGTAAGGGATACGAGCTCGCTCCCTGGGTGGAAGATCCCGCCCCAGTGAGGTTGCCTGGAGAATCCCTCGGGCAGAGGGGCCCGGCGGCTGCAGCCCGGGGTCGCAGACTTGGACACGACAGGCCTGGGGAGAAGGGAGGACGCAGGTTTGCAGACGGAAAACGGCTGCAGCGCGCGCCCCGCGGAGGCTGCGGCTGACCCCAGGTGGCGCTCTGGAGTCGGGGGGCCTTGGAGAGGGGTTCCCTCCCAGGGGAGGTGGCCAGGCCGTTAGACCCTCACGCTGACTGGCCGTTGGATGCTGGCCACCCCTCGGAGCGGGGCACGGCCTGGGGAAGTCGGCTTGCTTTGCCGACAGGGTTCCCAGGACAGCTGCGAACCCCGGCCGTCTGAGGGCCTCCGTGCCAGCAGCCCCAGCTCCGGGAGCAGCCGCTGGTTTCTGCGGTGGGTTTGAGTGGCGCACAGCAGCGGAGGCGCCGCTGCCCGGATGGTGGCTGATGCTTGGATCTGCTAGGTCTCTGCACCCGCAAGGGAGAAGCGCGGAGCTCTGCAGCCCAGCTACTCCTGCAGAGGACTCTCCGTGCCTTGCGGTTTCAAACTCTCCTCTTCAACCTCCATAGACTTTATGTTGCAGAAAAATAATAAAAAAAAACAATAACCCAACAACCTAGGCACACAGATGGGTAATGAACTTGCGCTCAGATCGAGTCACCTCCTCAGCGCACAGGAGCCTGGACCAGGGATACCGCCGCCATCTCCGGAGCGGACTGTGGTCCGCTGGGGCCAGCGTGGCCTGAGGACACCTTCCACCGCTTGTGGAGTGCCCCGGCCCCGCTGTGCTCGGTGCGTCACCTGCAGGGTCATTCCTCGGTGCGTCACCTGCAGGGAGGTTGCGTTGTTTCCTCTTTCTCCTTACCCCCTTGGCCTAAAGGGGGAAATTCACTGACGTGCAGACAGAAATGGAGAAGGCAACGGCACCCCACTCCAGGACTCTTGCCTGGGAAATCCCATGGATGGTGGGCTGCAGTCCATGGGGTCGCTAGGAGCCGGACAGGACTGAGCGACTTCACTTTGACTTTTCACTTTCATGCATTGGAGAAGGAAATTGCAACCCACTGCAGTGTTCTTGCCTGGAGAATCCCAGGGACAGGGGAGCCTGGTGGGCTGCCGTCTATGGGGTCACACAGGGTCGGACACGACTGAAGCGACTCAGCAGCAGCAGGAGCAGCAGACAGAAATGGAAGGCTGGGTCTCTAAGGACCAGAACTGTCAGGACTTCATGGGTAAATCCTCTGACGAGCTCCTCTGTCAACTCTTAAGTGGATTCCCAAGGCGGAGGGTGCTCACCTGTGATTTTTTTTCCCCTCAAGTAGGTAAGCAGGTTTCATGGTAAGGCATTTAAAGTTAATCGTTAGTTATCCATCAGCATATATTTTTAATACTATATGTAACTGCCCCAATCCAGATTGTTATAAAAGTAATATAATTGGTATCATTGTGATGAGTAAGTTCTCAAGGGTATGAGAAGAGAAAGCTAGAAATGACTCCCTAGGTTTCGAAGTTTGCACACATTGGTTTTTTTTTAGAGCTTCCATTTTACTTTATTTTACTTTACAGTACTCTATTGGTTTTGGCATACATTGACATGAATCTGCCACGGGTGTACACGAACTCCCAAAGATGAACCCCCCTCCCACCTCCCACCCCAGTTTGCACACATTTTAACACAGGAAAGTTCGACAGTGTATTCAATGGCCAGCGTTGTTGTCAAGTATTACAATGTAGTGTGACTCAAAGCACGATGACACCCGTCAGAGTGGCTGCCGTCACTTGACACCTGTCAGAATGGCTGCCGTTGGGAAGAACTCACATGACGAATGTGGTGAGCATCTAGAGAACGGGGCCGTCATGCACGGTTGGCGGGAATGTAGACAGGTGCAGCCAGCGTGGGAAGCAGTCTGGTGATCCCTGAAAGAACCACTTTGTGATCCCGCGGCTTCACTTCTGAGGGTTTGTCTCACTCGTTTGAGATGTTATTTGCGCCCCCATGTTTATCGCAGCGTGGCTTGTAATAGCCAAGACACGGAGGCAGCCTCAGTGCCCGTCGGGATGGACTGATGAAGGAAATGTGGTATCTCACACACACGCACACATGCACACACGGCGGCACGCTATTCAGTGACGACAGTGAAGGAAAGTCTGCTCTGGGCAGCGAAGTGGGTGAGCCTTGGGGTCTACATGCCAAGCGAAATGCCAGACAAGGAGTGAGGAGTGACAGACGCCAGCCGACCTCACGTGTATGCGGAACTGGACAGAAACCTCACATGCACAGAGAGCAAGCTGGTGCTGCCCAGGGGGGCCTGGTCCGTGGGGGCGGGAAGGTCGAGTGGGCGAAAGGGGTCAGAGGGCACAAGTCTCCAGCTTCTCAGCGCGGCCCGAGGAATGCAGTGTACCGCGTGTGACTGCAGTTAGTAACGCTGGGTTGTATATTTGAACGTTGCTAAGAGAGCAGCCCCTTCTTTCAGTGTTTTTATCTGTTTGGGTGCCGGGTCTCAGCATGAGGGCCCCTTGGCGGCAGGAGGTGGGATCTGACTCCTGACCCCCTGCTTTGGGAGCTGAGGGTCCCAGCCACTGAACCCCCAGGGAAGTCTCCAGGGTAGATCTGAAAAGCTCTCATTTCAAGAAGAAAAAGCTTGTAGCTGCATGAGGTGATGACCTTAACTGGATCAGGTGATCATTTCGTCATACATACATCATTATGTTGTAACCCGAAACAGATCTAGTGTGTCGATTATATCTCAATAAAAGTAGGCCGTGTAATAGGATGTGGGGGCTATCGTCAGATATCACAGTGCCGTGTGATTCCGACATCCACCCCCATAAGCCCCAGAAGGGATCCGAGGGCTGAGAGTGGGGAGGGCTTGACTGACGGGGAGTAAAAAGGCTGCAAGTCCTCAAGCCCCTCCTCTCACCTGCTGACCCTCTGCTGAGAGCTGCTGTTCTTGATCTCACCCTTCTCGCTCTGTAGGGGAGACAGCAAACCCCTGTCCTGCTTTATGAGCTTTCCGAAAGCAGCAGTGAGCATCCCCGTGGCCCGTCAGGTCCGCAGGCCGCTCCCCGCTGCCCTCAGCTGAGAACATGCGGGGCAGGGCCCCGCCCGATGGCCTGGGTCTCGCCGCCTCTGGTCCTCCACTGCCCCTTGGCTGGGCCTGGCCTCCAGCCCCTGAGGGCCCCTGCAGAGGGGACAGGGGCTGCGCCTCCCCATGTTGCGCTCCCGGTCCACCACTCCAGTTTCCCTGCGCTCAAGCTCATGGTGTCTCTAGCTGCGATCACTGCTGCCCTGGGCCCCGCGGCAGCCTCTGCTCCAGTTCTGTGAGAGCGACGGGCCGATGGGGTTCATCTTTGCTGGGATTTTAGGCTGCAAGTCAGGAAGGGACCACGGTCTTGCCATCGGCTGGGCCCCAGCAGTGATCTGATGGTCCAGGTGTCTTGGGGAGCCATGCGCAGCCATGTTGGGCTTCTGCACCCTGTCTTCTGAGGGTGAGCAGTGGCATCAACGCTTGAGTTTAAGTCTTGGTTCCATTTGACTCTGAGGCCTTGGACGCAAGCTCCTTAACTTTTCTCAGCTCGTTTCTTCCCTAGCCGAATAGGGATAAGGATGAAATGACCCACTAGTTCTTGTGATGATGAGAGAAAGTATAAAAAGTGCTGAGCATAGAAGCCAGCAGGTATTAAGGATGCAGAAAAGCTCCCCAGTGTTGGGGTCCAGGACCAAAGGCAGCCTGGGACTTTACCGAGCACGTTGAACTTTAACGAGGAGCTCTAAGGAGCTCTGGTGGACGGGATGTGTCCCGTGTGAGGCGGGGGCGTGGCAGTGGCTCTGGAGACGTGGTGCGAAGTCTGCCAGAGCCAGAGACCCTCTTCCTTTGACATGTTGAATGCCTTGTTGTTATGTAGTCACTAAGTCGTGTCCGAGTCCTTTGCAACCGCGTGGACTGTAGCCCACCTGGCTCCTCCGTCCGTGGAATTTTCCAGGCAAGAATGCTGGAGTGGGTAGCCACTTCCTTGTACAGGGGATCTTCCTGACCCAGGGACTGAACTTGAGTCTCCTGTATTGTAGGAGGATTCTGCCCATCTGGGAAGCATTGAATGCCTCCGTTCGGTTCAGTCGCTCAGTCGTGTCCCACTCTTTGTGACCCCGTGGACTGCAGCACGCCAGGCCTCCCTGTCCATCACCAGCTCCCGGAGTTCACTCAGACTCATGTCCATTGAGTCGGTGGTGCCATCCAGCCATCTCATCCCCTGTTGTCCCCTTCTCCTCCCTTTCTCTTCTCCAGGGGCTCTTCCCAACCCAGGGATTGAACCCAGGTGTCCCACATTGCAGGCAGATTCTTTACCAGCTGAGTCACAAGGGAAGCCTGTTGAATGCCTATCTGGGCTTGAAAGCAAGAAATTCAAGAACTCCCTTGGCACTCCTGCTCCCCTCCCCCTGCTCCATCTCTGCCTTCTGTAAGTTAGGTTTAGGGCTGTTTCCGTTTGCTAATGTTTTCTGCCTCTGCTTGGCGAGAGCTGTACACTGGGAGGCAGGGATCTCTGCCACTTTGGGTTACTGATGTCACAGATTGAGGCACTCAGGACATTTCTGCTGAAAGACTGGACAGAGAGCTAAGAGGATTTGTGCCTTGACCCTGCGTCTGTCTTACAGTGTTGAAGAGGCCCGTCACTTCTGAGGAACTCTTGACTCCCGGGGCTCCGTATGCAAGGAAGACGTTCACGGTAGGCCTACCCTTTGGATTTTCTCCCACACTGTGCCTTTGTCTGGAGCGTGTCAGCGAGGCGGCCCGTCCATGTCGAGTTTAGGGATGGACTTGAAAAGGTTGTCCCAGTTCCCCTTTGGTTTTGAGCATCATTATGACAGTGCGACTTTCTTGACGCTTTGGCAATAAAATGCATTAGGACTTGGCACAATTTATTATTATTAATCCAGCATTTCAAATTCCTTTTGATGTTCCCCTAAAAAAAATTCGTGATGTACCTAGTCTAGTATAAGACAGATGTAAAGGCAGGTGGTAGCACAAAGAATGGCAGCAGTCCCTTTCTGCTTATAGTTAATTATAAAAATTATTTAAACATGTTGTTGTTTCGTTCCTAAGTCACGTCCGACTCTCTGTGACCCCACGGACTGTAGCCTGCCAGGCTCCTCTGTCCATGGGATTCTTCAGGCAAGAACGCCTGGAGTGGGTTGCCATTTCCTTCTCCAGGGGGTTTTCCCAACCCAGGGATCAAACCCGTGTCTCCTGCACTGCAGGCAGATTCTTTACCACCGAGCTGCCAAGGAAGCCCTGTTTCAGACACGAGGGAGTCCTAAGGTGGAGGAAGGTGTTCTGTGATGATCAGTGGCGCTTTTGACTATATTTTAGGGCCTTGAATTGCAGAAGGACCCCGTTTGGATGGCCTACGTATCTGTGACCACCTGCCCTCTCTTGGAGGGTCTTCAGCCTTCCTTCTTCTTCTTCTTCTTCTAAGACCCCCTGGTTTTCTTCAGACAGAACCCAAGGACTCCGTTTCTCGTTTGTTTTTTTTTTTAAGAATTTTGAAACGTGAACCATTTTTAAAGCCTTTATTGAATTTGTTCCAGGATTGCTTCTGTTGTATGCTTTAGTTTTCTGGCCGTGAGTCATGCGGGGTCTTAGCTTCCTGACCAGGGATCGAGCCCACAGCCCCCCATTGGAAGGTGGGGTCTTAGCCTCTGGACCCCCAGGGATTGAGCCCATAGCCCCCCATTGGAAGGTGGGGTCTTAGCCTCTGGACCCCCGGGGATCAAACCCGCATTGGAAAGTGGGAGACCACAGCTCCGCCATGGGAAGGTGGGGGCTTAGCCTCTGGACCCCCAGGGATTGAACCCACACCCCTGCATTGGAAGGTGGGAGCTTAGCCTCTGGACCCCCAGGGATCGAGCCCATAGCCCCCCATTGGAAGGTGGGGGCTTAGCCTCTGGGCCCCCAGGGATAGAGCCCACAGCCCCCCATGGGAAGGTGGGGGCTTAGCCTCTGGACCCCCAGGAATTGAACCCATACCCCTGCATTGGAAGGTGGGAGCTTAGCCTCTGGACCCCCAGGGATCGAGCCCACAGCCCCCCCAATGAGAAGGTGGGGGCTTAGCCTCTGGACCCCCAGGGATTGAACCCATACCCCTGCATTGGAAGGTGGGAGCTTAGCCTCTGGACCCCCAGGGATCGAGCCCACAGCCCCCCATTGGAAGGTGGGGGCTTAGCCTCTGGGCCCCCAGGGATAGAGCCCACAGCCCCCCATGGGAAGGTGGGGGCTTAGCCTCTGGACCCCCAGGAATTGAACCCATACCCCTGCATTGGAAGGTGGGAGCTTAGCCTCTGGACCCCCAGGGATCGAGCCCACAGCCCCCCCAATGAGAAGGTGGGGGCTTAGCCTCTGGACCCCCAGGGATTGAACCCATACCCCTGCATTGGAAGGTGGGAGCTTAGCCTCTGGACCCCCAGGGATCGAGCCCACAGCCCCCCCAATGAGAAGGTGGGGGCTTAGCCTCTGGACCCCAGGGAGTGAACCTGCACCCCTGCATTGGAAGGTGGGAGCTTAGCCTCTGGACCCCCAAGGGTCGAGCCCACAGCCCCACCCCATGGGAAGGTGGTGTCTTAGCCTCTGGACCCCCAGGGATCGAACCTGTACCCCTGCATTGGAAGGTGGGAGCTTAGCTTCCCGAACAGGGATTGGGCCCACAGCCCCCCATTGGAAGGTGGGGGCTTGCCTCTGGGCCCCCAGGGATAGAGCCCACATCCCCCCATTGGAAGGTGGGGGCTTGCCTCTGGGCCCCCAGGGATAGAGCCCACAGGCCCCCATTGGAAGGTGGGGGCTTAGCCTCTGGGCCCCCAGGGACGCCCCCATGCCCCCTGCTGACCTCACCTCCCCGACTCTGTCCACCAGCCTTGTCTCCTCACATCTACATCAATGGCTTCTTTAAAACACTTCTCATCCTGTCTTTAGTCTTCAGATGTTTGCTTTAACACCTCAAGGTGGGGGAAAGCTTTCCACAGCATCTGTGCTGCAAACATTTGTCAAGGACTGGAGCACATTCTGAGCAGCAAGGAATTAAAGCCGGTTGGGTCCATTCATAGCCAACCAATATGAAAACAGCACTGGCAACACGTCCGTATCCGAGGAAAAGGCAAACTGTACGTATGAAGAGTTCACAGCGCCAAACCCTAAAGCCAGCTAAGCACCTGAAAAAGAACTCCTCAGGTCTGCCCTGCTGGCCCACTGGCTAAGAACCCACCTTCCAAAGCTGGGGATACGGGTTGATCCCTGGTCTGGGAAGATGCCACATGCCACGCGGCAACTAAGCCCGGCACCACAGTTCCTGAATCCCGAGCGCCCTGGGGCCCACCTTCCACAACGTTAAGAGGCCGCTGAAATGAGAAGCCCGCACTCTGCAACTGGAAAGCAGCCCCTGCACGCAGTCACTTCAGTCGTGTCCAACTCTGTGCGACCCCGAAGACGGAGCCCGCCAGGCTCCCCCGTCCCTGGGATTCTGCAGGCAAGAATACTGGAGTGGGTTGCCATTTCCTTCTCCAATGCATGAAAGTGAAAAGTGAAAGTGAAGTCACTCAGTCGTGTCCGACTCTCAGCAACCCCATGGACTGCATGCAGCCCACCAGGCTCCTCCATCCATGGGATTTTCCTAGCACAGCCCAAAATACATAAGTCAAAAAGGAACTTCTCAGGCAAGCAAAAACAGAGTTTATGAGTACTAAACCTGCCCTGAAAGTCTTCAAGAATGGTCAGAAAAATGTCATTTGCTTCTCTGCTTTTCCTCCATCTCTGGCATTCAAGAGACAGTGGAGTGTATTTTTTACATATAAATTCTCTTTGGTTTTAAATATCAATGCCAGCATTGCCAGTAATTGATTGTGAATGGCCTCATCTGTATTTTGGCTGGGGTATGTGCTAGAGACGTGTCTGGGAGCTGCGCAGCAAATGTAACTGCCGATTCTAATTACAATTCTGTGGGGAAAAAGCACTCTCCAGTTTCAAACAACTTTTGGACCAGAGTTGACGAGAATTAAGAACTTTTTCACTGTCTTTTGGTACATTAAATTGTGTTTCAAGAAAGCCAAGACTCTTCATGTTTCTCCTCCTCAGTAATTAAAATGACTAGTTTAGAGGTCAGCAAAGTAGCAAGATCATGAGGAAAGTATTCTTTGGAAGCAGGAGAAGGGAAACTGGACCCGGAGGGAAAATTCAACCGTGTTTTTCAGATCATCTAAACGTCTCACTGGAATCTGATGGTAAACTGCAACACAGCCTGAGAAAGGAGCCATCTGCCGATTGTCTGTGGAGCAGTGAGTTCACAGAAGCACCTTCTTTCCGGGCCACAGCTTCTGCATAAACCTGTGAGCCTGTGTTTGCGATGGAAGCAGGCAGCCCCGTGCCGAGGGCGCGGAGAGAGCCGGAGGAGGCTGCCTGGCGCAGGCGTTCGCTCTCGGGCCCTCTCTCCTGGAGGCTGGGCACCAGGGCGGTCCGCGGGTTGCTGACTGTGGTTTTCCTCCCTAGATCGTCGGGGACGCGGTAGGCTGGGGCTTCGTGGTGCGCGGGAGCAAGCCGTGCCACATCCAGGCCGTGGACCCCAGCGGCCCGGCGGCGGCGGCGGGGATGAAGGTACGGATGCGCCCGCGCGCCCCCGCGCCCCGTCCGTCCTGCCGCGCCGCGCACCCCCGCGCGCCCACCTCGTCCATCCTGCCTCTACCCCGCCCCCCCCGAGCGCCCCGAATGGGTGTACACGTGTTCCCCATCCTGAGCCCCCCTCCCACCTCCCTCCCCATCCCATCCCTCTGGGTCATCCCAGTGCACCAGCCCTGAGCACCCTGTCTCACACATCGAACCTGGACTGGCGATCTGTTCCACACATGGTGATAAACATGTTTCAATGCTATTCTCTCAAATCATCCCACCCTCTCCCTCTCCCACAGAGTCCAGAAGACTGTTCTACACATCTGTGTCTCTTTTGCATACAGGGTCATCATTACCATCTTTCTAAATTCCATATATATGTGTTAGTATACTGTATTGGTGTTTTTCTTTCTGGCTTACTTCACTCTGTATAATAGGCTCCTGTTTCATCCACCTCGTTAGGACTGATTCAAATGTATCCTTTTTAATGGCTGAGTAGTACTCCATTTTGTATATGTACCACAGCTTTCTTATCCACTTGTCTGCTGATGGACATTCAGGTTGCCTCCATATCCTGGCTACTGTAAACAGTGCTGAGATGAACACTGTGTGCCGGGGTCCAGCCCCGGTGGATCCAGGGAATTCGAAGGTGGGGACGGCATCGGCGACCTTGGAAAAAACTTAATTAATTACAGATAGAGAGATTAGAAATAGATAGTGTAGTAGGAAATATTAGTGGAGAAAAAGAGGCTGAATAACTTGGTTTATATGGAATAGCATCCATGCTCCAGATGGGAATTCAGCCGGAAAAAAGGGGAGCAAGAAAGAACGACATGGGGGAGTCAGTCTTTCCAGGAACGAAACCCATTTCTTTATTTTTCAGGTTTTCTTATATACCTTTTGTTACATAGAGGGATGAATACAGAGTCACGTGGAGGTCAGCAGTCCTGACCTTTATCAAAATCAGGTGCTTTACATAAAAAAAAAAAAGGTCTTAGGGGTTTTACCTCATCTTTTTGCCATGAGGCTCGCTGACATTTATGACCCTTTCTTTCTGATAACCAAAAAACTTATTTTTTCCAAGGGTGTTTTTTCTTAAACCAGGCACCACCCTCCAAATAAAGTTGCATTCCTATAGGGTGAGGGTGTAGTGAGTTACAATCAAGAAAGGAATCTTAAAGGTTAATTCTTATTTCTCCTATATGCTTAAAGGTTAATACTTATTTCTCCTATATGCTAGTTATATTCATTATAAGGACAGAGAATATGGAGATTTAGCAGCAAACATCAGCCCAACAAATGAAAATCCTTTCACCAATGTCCCCCTTAAGATCTACTTAGTCTTAAAATAGTGATAAAGTTACATTTTTACATAGCAAGGACACAGTGATTTATAACAAAGTACAGTGATCTATTACAAAAGAGAAAATTCGTTAACTCAAAAAGTCTAGTATTGCTAACCTTAAAAACTACTGTATTTCCTTTTCTATATTCCAAATACATTGATGAATATATTCCCGGGTGCCTAAGGATATGGAGGCCTGGCGGCAATCATTGACTCAACAATGAGCAAAGCCCTATGCTAATACTCCAAACTCTCTGTGCTGTTTATGGTTGAGAGGTTGTCACACAAGCTAGTCTGTCAGCAGAGAGGTTTGACCTGAGACACCCTTGTCCCACCCAGGGCAGGGAATTAGCAGCAATTATTGACACAACAAATGAAAAAACCCTTCACCAATATAATTCCCAACCAACCCACTATACTAATAATTTCTAACTTCCCACAAGAATTTGCCTTTAGTAAGTCTAAAACATCTCATGCCTCTCACGATCGGGAGGCTGTAAACCATCACATGCGGCCGGATGAACCTATACAGGCAGGCTAGATAACCTTCAGAGTTCGTAAGCTGAAACACAGTTGTCACGCCCAGGAATTTTTATTAACTTGGAGCTGCACGTTTACTCCTTCTCTGAGAGAAACGGTTATGGGGGAGAGCCCCCCGGAAAGACAAAGGTGTAGGTGGGAGCAAAAAACAGACTCTGGTTTTGGGGTAGATGCTCGGGAACAGGGGGTCTCCTGAGGCTTGATCACGCCTTTGCGTGTGCCAAGCCTCCTTCCTCATGACCTTTGCCATGGGCGGAGTTCCTCACGCTGGCCCCCGGCAATTGTGGTACACGTGTCTCTTTCAATTCTGGTTTCCTCGGTGTGTATGCCCAGCAGTGGGATTGCTGAGTCATATGGCAGTTGTATTTCCAGTTTTTTAAGGAATCTCCACACTGTTCTCCATAGTGGCTGTACTAGTTTGCATTCCCACCAACAGTGTAAGAGGGTTCCCTTTTCTCCACGCCCTCTCCAGCATTAATTGCTTGTAGACTTTTGGATCGCAGCCATTCTGACCAGCGAGAGATGGTACCTCATTGTGGTTTTGATTTGCATTTCTCTGATAATGAGTGACGTTGAGCATCTTTTCATGTGTTAGCCATCCGTATGTTTTCTTTGGAGAAACGTCTATTTAGTTCTTTGGCCCGTTTTTTTACTGGGTCATTCATTTTTCTGGGATTGAGCTGCAGGAGCTGCTTGTATGTTTTTGCTGGGTCTTATATGAGAACTCCACTACCTCTGTTCTACACAGAGTACATACCTGTGGTGTTTATGCAGCAGGCAGAGCACATTAAGACCATAAGAAACAGCAAATGGTGAGAAAAAGAGAAGACAGGTAATATTACTGGGTCATTCATTTTTCTGGGATTGAGCTGCAGGAGCTGCTTGTATGTTTTTGCTGGGTCTTATATGAGAACTCCACTACCTCTGTTCTACACAGAGTACATACCTGTGGTGTTTATGCAGCAGGCAGAGCACATTAAGACCATAAGAAACAGCAAATGGTGAGAAAAAGAGAAGACAGGTAATGGAGTTTGGAAGAAACGTCATGGCGTTTGGAGGAGGAGTTTAGTTTTTTTTTTTTTTTTTTTTTTTTTTTACCAGCTCTTTGAATAAGTTTCATAACATCTCATTGCCCGTTTCCTCCTCTCTGAAATGATCATCGTATTTCATTCTGCTGCTTTATGGATTAGATATGTTGAAACACTCGAAAAAGCGCAAAGAAATACACACACATCAGACAATTGAGTGAACTGTGTAAGATTTTTGAAAATTTGTCCCTATTTTTTGTATTAAAGTAATGAATATAGAATTGAAAAATTTTGGAAAATACACACAAGCAGGAAAAAAAATTATAACTGCCTATCATCTTTACTAACTGATAGATATTTACATTTTTAAGCAGCACTTTGGAAGTATTCTTGACTGGGAAATCCCATGGACGGAGGAGCCTTGTAGGCTGCAGTCCATGGGGTTACACAGAGTCAGACACGACTGAAGCGACTTAGCAGTTGGAAGTATAATTGACATAAAGTGTATAGCTGTTAACATCTATATTTATATTCTTCCAGATTTCTTATATGTATATGTACATTTATATAGATTGTTTTTATTTATAAAGAAATATGGTATAAGAGGATATTGAGATCATTGGTTTTCTGCTTCAAAACACCTTTATCTGGCAGTTTTGTCCTGTCTCACAGACGACATTTATCTCTTGCTTATCTGGGATCATGAGTGGATGCAGGAGACAGGAAAGCCACAGGCTGTGGCTTTATGTCTCCAACACTTTCATCCACGCCCATCAGTCCCTCTCCCAGAGCAGGAGGCCAGTGGAGCTGCAGGCGTGGTTCCGGTTTGCACTGCCCTGGTTCCCAGCATTTACCCCCTGGCAGTGACTCACTAGAGGTGGGCCGTCTAGACCGCACAGGTGAGCCCAGAGCAGGGATTATGGCCGGTCTGGGTGACTGATGCTGGGTTGGGGACTGACTGCCCTCTGATTTGAGCACCCCCTTCATACAGGTGTCTCTTTGGTGACTCAGAAGGTAAACAATCTGCCTGCAGTGCAGGAGGCCTGAGTTCGATCACTGGGATGGGGAGATCCCCTGGAGAAGGGCATGGCAACCCACTCCAGTGCTCTCGCCTGGGAAATCCCATGGACGGAGGAGCCTGGTAGGCTACAGTCCGTGGGGTCCCAAAGAGTCGGACACGAGTGAGCAACAGAGCATAAGCCGTTTCCCACACAAGCTTGTGCTCCAGGCACGTTCCATGCGCCTTGGTGGCCGAGTCCATCTGTATGCAGTGGGCACGGGACCAAGGAACCCAGAGCAGGAGAGTTGGCAGGGAGCATCTGTTTCTGTGCCGAGGCTGAATTTTTTCATTTTCTAATGGGACTCTTGGCTGTGGGAAGAGTTTCATATTTTGTTTCCACAGTAAAGTACCTCCATATAAATAATTTTTGGCAGAGAGCTTCGCTTCTGAGCGTACACTCACTTGCGTGGAGCTTTGACTCAAAGCAGATTTCCTTTGGGGAAAGCGATCGATTTACATTGCAGCTAAAGACCTTGGTTTGCTTAGCCAGTTGTATTTCATTGATTTTAGTTCATCATTATTGATTAATATGCGTAACTGTTCCAGATGTTGTCGGTTGATAATTAACTCCTTGATATATCTATACTGATTGATGGGTAACCTGGGATATTTTTGTCAGTTTCAGAAGATAACACTCATGGTTTATATTCTTGGTTTCTCAGGTGGATGTACAATGGTTTTTGTATGTTGTAGGGCAATACAGAATTCAGCAGAGCTACATTTCCAAACATGCATTATATAGCTCTCTAGTCCAGCAAAATGGAGAGCTGACTCATTTCAAAAGACCCTGATGCTGGGAAAGATTGAAGGCAGGAGGAGAAGGGGACAACAGAGGATGAGATGGTTGGATGGCATTGCTGACTCAATGTACATGAGTTTGGGTAAACTCCGGGAGCTGGTGATGGACAGGGAGGTCTGGCGTGCTGCAGTCCATGGGGTTGCAAAGAGTCGGACATGACTGAGCGACTCAACTGAACTGAACTGAGTCCAGCAAAATATCCTGTCCTGAGGTTCTGTGATCAAAACAGTTTTCAACTGCTGCACACTATTCCTGTCTCAGAAATTTACAGAAAAGCACATTAGCATACTAAAAATGCTGGGAAATTGAGCCAAAGAAAAAGTCCGTTTAAATTATCTAACACAACATGTATCATTTAATAAAAACTCTGAAATGGAATCTTAAGAATAAGATTTAAAAAAAAAGACCAAGATATAGCTTTGTTTTAAAAACCTGCTTTTGATCAAACTCTGTATTGGAGTGCATATATTGAGATGTATTTTGAGTTGTACTCTTGGCTAAATGAAAATGACAGATACAGAGTATAAAAAGTCAGAAAGAGAAAAACAGATATCATATATTAATGTCTTTATATAGAATCTAGAAAAATGGTACAGATGAACATATTTGCAGGGCAGGAATAGAAACATAGATATAGAGACTGGACCTGTGAACACAGAGGAGCGAGGGGGGGGAGGTTGAGGGTGGACGAACTGGGAAAGTAGCACTGCCATACATACACCAGTGACAGTGATGTATACACCAGTGACGTATACACTGGTGACATATATAGTAATGACATATACACCGGTGACAGTGACATATACACTGGTGACATATACACCGGTGACAGTGACATATACCCCAGTGACATATACACTGATGACATATACAGTAATGACATTTACACCAGTGACAGTGACATATACACTGGTGACATATACACCAGTGACGTATACACTGATAACATATACAGTAATGCCATTTACACCAGAGTCAGTGACATATACACTGGTGACGTATACACCAGTGACAGTGATGTATACACCAGATTCAGTGACATATACACCAGTGACGTATACACTGGTGACATATACACTGGTGAAACACCAGTGGCATATACACCAGTGAAAGTGATATATACACTAGTGAAAGTGACATATACCCCAGTGACATATACACTGATGACATATACAGTAATGCCATTTACACCAGTGACAGTGACACATAAACTGATAATATACACCAGTGACAGTGACATAGATCCCAGTGACGTATACACCAGTGAAAGTGATATATGCACTGATGACATACACTAGTGACATATACACCGATGACATATACACCAGTGAAAGTGACATAGACCCCAGTGACATATACACCAGATGACATATATACCCCAGTGAAAGTGAAAGTCACCCACCCAGTCGTGTCTGACTCTTTGGGACCCCATGGACTATGCAATCCATGGAATTTTCCAGGCCAGAACGCTGGAGTGGGTTGCGATTCCCTTCTCCAGGGGATCTTCCCAACCCAGGGGTCGAACCCAGGTCTCCCCCATTGCAGGTGGATTCGTTAAAGTGAAAGTGATATATGCACTGATGACATACACTAGTGACATATACACCGATGACATATACACCAGTGAAAGTGACATAGACCCCAGTGACATATACACCAGATGACATATATACCCCAGTGAAAGTGAAAGTCACCCACCCAGTCGTGTCTGACTCTTTGGGACCCCATGGACTATGCAATCCATGGAATTTTCCAGGCCAGAATGCTGGAGTGGGTTGCGATTCCCTTCTCCAGGGGATCTTCCCAACCCAGGGGTCGAACCCAGGTCTCCCCCATTGCAGGTGGATTCGTTACCAGCTGAGCCACCAGGGAAGCTGCGATGCGTAAAATAGCAGCTAGTAGAGGGAGCTCAGCTCGGGGCTCTGTGGTGACCGGCGGGGTGGAAGGTCCAAGAGGAGGGGAATGTGTGTGTGTATAGTTGATTCATGTTGTACAGCAGAAATAAACGCAACATTGTAAACCAGTTACACTCCAATTAAAAGAATATTTTTAGTGAAAATGAGGGAATACCACGCTCCTCCATATAATTTACTTGTATTTATTTGCTTAGTCCGTTACTTTGTTACAGAAAATGGTGAATAGACAATTTCCTAGTTTTGCCGTATGCATTTGTTATAAAACAAGCCTCACTGGAGGCTTGTTCCCACTGACCTGTCGTGTCACCGCTGCTCTTGACTTCAGGACAGTGTGTATGGGTGTGCAGCCTCCGTCTATATGGGCAGCAGCGCTGACCCTGTGAGAGCCTGTCCTGGGGAAGGAGCCAGTGACCTGGGCAGTGACCTACCCGCTTGGTCTGGGTGGTAAAAGCTGGTCCAGACTCTGGCCAGACGCTTTTAGCCCCGCCGACTGCCCGAGCTAACCTGCTGCTGCTGCTAAGTCATTTCAGTCGTGTCCGACTCTGTGTGACCCCATAGACGGCAGCCCACCAGGCTCCCCCGTCCCTGGGATTCTCCAGGCAAGAACACTGGAGTGGGTTGCCATTTCCTTCTCCAGTGCATGAAAGAGAAAAGTGAAAGTGAAGTCGCTCAGTCTGTCCAACTGTTAGCGACCCCATGGACTGCAGCCCACCAGGCTACTCCGTCCATTGGATTTTCCAGGCAAGAGTACTGGGGTGGGGTGCCATTGCCTACCCCGCCGAGCTAACCTAAGACATTGCAAAGCGCCCACCTTTGCCTCTGCGTCACTTTCTCCCAGGAGGTCAGGCCCGCCCCAAGGTCAGAGCCCGCATTCTCCTACTTTCCAGTGTAGGTGGCACTTTGCATCTGGCCCCCTGTGACCTTCCCGTCCAGCAGGATTCCTTTCCTTGCCAAAACAGAAACCGTGTTGTAACCAAGTTTTCGTGTGCTTGTCATTTTTCGCTTTTAGTTTACCTTGGGGCTTGGAAAGTTTTCAGCAGCGGGGCACCTTCGTGTGGACAGGACAGGCCCAGACTGGAGAGCCTGGGTGCTGTGTTCCCCTCTTAATGCTTCTTGATCTTTCCAGACCCAGAGAGGCGCTCTTTGCCTGCTTACAGGGAACCCTTAGTCCATGAAGGTTTCCCGGGTAGCTCGGTGGTAAAGAATCTACCTGCCAGCGCAGGAGATGGGGGTTCAATCCCTGGGTGGGGAAGATCCCCTGGAGGAGGGCATGGCAACCCAGTGCAGTGTTCTTGCCTGGAGAGTCCCATGGGCAGAGGAGCCTGGCGGGCTACAGTCCAGGAGTCGCAGAGTCAAACATGACTGAGAGACTGGGCAAGCACGCATGCTTAACCCGTGATGAGGCGAAACCGCCGTGCCTATATTAGGGTGTCCTTCTCTGGCTGTCTGGAAGAGGTCCAGGGAACATGCCTCCTCAGGGAGAGTGAAGAGGATCACCCGCTTCTCCTCTGGGTGGGATTGGCGGGGTCTGTGACCTGCCCCACGCCCGGCGCCTCCGCGCTGCTGGCCCTGCAGCTGGGCTGGCTCTGGCAGCTGCGCTGCGGCGCAGAGATGCAGGCCAGGGAAGCTTCCAGCCTGAGCTCGGCTGTAAGTGGAACCGACTCCTCAGCGTTTCAGTCGAAAGACTTCTGCATCATCCCCGCTTGTTTGAAAGTTTGTTTTCACTCGTCTGTTGTTGTTCTTCTCTTCCAATCCCCCCCCCCTCCTCCTCCTCCTCACGCAGTCGCAGCATGTTTGTCCCCAGACACCAAAAAGGGAACAGATGTTACCAGAGGCGTCAAATGTAGCCTTATTTTCGGTTTTGTCTGAATTAGGACACATGTAACAAAGAGGGCAATTCATTACACTTTTTCTGATAAAGTTTTTATACTTATTTCATACCTCTTTCCTCCCTTCCCCAGCCTAGAGAATAATGGTGATAGGATCATCAGAATCCTCACTTTGAATCACCATCTTTGAATCAAAGTTATTTTAAAAATAGTTTTATTATTGTTATTTTGGTGGCACTTTCTTTGACATTTATCTGCTCGCCTGGCCGAGTCAGGCCCTAGTTGCCGCACTTGGCCTCTCGGGTGGCACGCAGACCTTGTTGCCCTGCAGCACGTGGGAGCGTAGTTCCCTGACCAGGGATGGGACCGACATCCCCTGCATTGGAAGGTGGATTCCTGACCACTGGAGTGAGAGTGAAAGTGTTAGTTGCTCAGCCGTCTCCGACTCTGTGCACCCCCGGGACTGTGGCCGGCCAGGCTCCTCTGTCCATGGGAGTCTCCAGGCAAGAATGCTGGAGTGGGTTGCCATTCTACAGAGGATCTTCCCAACCCAGGGATCGAACCTGGGTCTCCGGCAGTAACCACTGGACAGCCGGGGAAATCCCGGAGTTGTTCTTATATTGAAAGCTCTTTTATGTAAAGAGTGCAGTCTGCAGGCCTCTGGCATGGAGGGCCTCTGCTTGGCACGGCAGTTCTAGCGTGGAGCATGAAACATGGGAACCATCCAGAGCTGAGTCGCCCCATGCAGTGTGTTTTCCTCTGGAAGAGTCTGGTCCCTACACTTTCCCCTCAGTGACTCATTCATCCTTTAGGGATTCCATTCCAGTAGCTTCTAGTTCATTTTAGCACAACGGGGAAAGGAGGAAAGAAGAGAAAAGCAGGAACTTCCCGAGTGTCTTCTGTGTGCCTGACCTTTCTGTGCTGAGTCCAATTCATATCAGCAGCTAAATAGTAAAACCCTAAAGGAAGATATGGTCCCAGGAGGAATCATTGTATTTCTTTAGTCTCTTTTCCTCTATGTTGAAAAGGAATAAAATTCCTTCCCCAAGATATTCCACAGGCTACAGTCTAATAACATCACTTAAACTTGGTTTCATATCAGAGCCTTTAATGACATCTCTCTCTCTTTTTCTCTCTCTTTTTTTTTTAAATCACAAAAGTCTGTCAAGTCTGAACCCAAATGTGGGTCCCATTCTCTGTCATAACTTGATTTTCATGATCCTCTAGGAGCTATCTTCCATCCGAGTCAGGGAAGATACATCAGGATTGTGCCTAGATGTGTGCCAGGATTGTGCCAAGTAAATCTAATCACGCGACTTCGGCTCTTTGTTGTTTAATCGCCAACTTGGGGACCCCATGGACCGCAGCCCGCCAGGCTCTTCTGTCCATGGGATTCTCCAGGGAAGAATGCTGGAGTGGGTTGCCATTTCCTCCTCCAGAGGATCTTCCCGACCCAGGAATCAAACCCGGGTCTCCTGCGCTGCAGGCGGGCTCCTTACCACGGAGCTTCCTGGGAAGTCTGGCGTCCCCTTACAGTGAGGACGAATGCCAGCCGCCTTCCATGTCCCTCAGAGTCCGTCATCTGGGCTCTTTGGTGGACACGTCATCTCCAGCCTGTTTCGCTTACAACTCCACTGGCCTCAGGCTGGGTCACTGCTTCCGTGATGGTCATTCAAGTTTCAGATTCAATGTCAGTTTTTCAGAGAAGCCTTCTTTAAACACCTCGGCTTCCTCCAGTTACTCTGTTGTATTACCCTGTCTTGTCTTTTCAAGACGTAACGCTCATCAGAGTTGGATAATAGTACCTAATAGGTTATCATTTGTCTCCAGTAGAAACTTGTCTGCCTTTAACTGCTGTCTTCCCGGTCCTTTCGTGCCAGGGTCCAGCCCCGGTGGATCCAGGGTGGTAAGTGCTAGAGGCACACGTGTAGCCTGACCCAGTCAGCTGGTGCTTCGGAGAAGACCGAGGAGCTAACTCGTGGAGCACGGGCGCTGCATCCCCGCACCTCTCACACCCAGTATTGCTTTTATTGTTCTTGCAAGTCTCGAAAGGGGAGTGGGAAATGTCCTCCCCCCTTGCAAATGAGGAGCCTGAGGCCTACTTAGTCCCTTTCTCAAGGTCACCAAGCTTGTGAACGCCACAGCTAGCTTCAAGTCCGGTCTCTTTGCCCCACACTCCCGATGATTTTTCCTGTTGCATTTTTTCAGACAATACGAGCCCACAGGGCAGAGCCCAGCAGATGGCACGTGCGTTAGTCGCTCAGTCGTGCCCGACTCCGGGCAACCCCGTGGACTGTCGCCCGCCAGGCTCCCCAGTCCTTGGAGTTCTCCAGGCAAGATCACTCGAGTGGGTTGCCATGCCCTCCTCCGGGGGATCTTCCAGACCCAGGGATCAAACCCGGGTCCCCTGCATTGCAGGCAGCTTCTTTAGCATCTGAGCCACCCGGGAGGTGGGAGATAATGTCATCCAACAAAGCCTCAACCCCCTGTGGGCTGCTCAGTGGCTCATAACCTTTCCTGTGTCTTGTGTGGGGAGTTTGTACTCAGTTCAGGATGAGTTGTTGAGGTGGTCATGCGTCCGCCTGCCTTTGCTTGCAAAGGTCAAATAAATAACGCTTATTCTGGGCACCAGCCCCTCACCTAGGTCAGGACTGGATCTTGTGGGGTCATCCAAGTGAAAGACGTAAAAAAAAAATGCACGTCTGCTAGTTTAATCAAACACTTATCTGAGCAAACCATTCAGCCTTCAGATTGTGAAGGCATTTGAGCCATATTTACAAATAAGAAACAAAAGATATCCTTGCTCGTTTCTGGAAAGTTTTTTTTTTTTTTTTCTTTTTTCCTGGTGGGAATAATTAAATCCTGTGAGAAATGGTATTCAAGTTTTCATGCAGCCTCGTGCCAGCTCTCACAGGGATCCAAGACTCCCGGCTTCTCCTCGTGTTTCCTGCTGTTATGAATTGATGGATGTGGATGTGTGGGGCCTCTCCTCACTGTCTGTCTGTTTTTTTGTGTGTTTATATGGAGACAGACCATCTGAGTCACAGGAAGGGATTAGTGGTCATTGTGTTCTTTTTTTCCTCCTTTCAAAAATTCCTATTTCTCATATAGAAGAAAAATGTCGAAACCCTGCTTTTTTTGGTCTTTCCGCCCCATGGCCACAAAGCCCATATATTTCATGGAATTTGCCTCCTAACCAAGAGAAGCCAAGTTGGCCTCCCAAATTCCTAATTAATTGGCCAAGCCCGTTTGGGCACTGGAGTAGCAAACGGTGGGATGACTGTCAACACGTGTGAAGAAAGCTGTGTACCATGAGGTTTAAAAGTAGCTCCTTTGCAGTTGAGCTCGGGAAGGCCGGGTGTGCGGCCGCGCTGGGCTGTGCTCTCTCGGGCGCGGCCGTGCTCAGCCAACCGGAGCAGAAGGGCCGCGCTCTGCTCACCCCGGCCTGGTGCGCCGGAGAGTCTGCGCCTCTGGCTGCGGGGAGCCTGCGCCTCGGGCCTCAGCTCCGCCCTCCTCTCTGCTCCCTGCCCTCCCTGGCCGCCCTGGGGAAGACAGGGCAGCTCCGCAGTGCTGTGTTCCGCTCGCCTCTCTTGGCCACCTGCCGTCGTGTCAGGCCTGGCTGGGATTTATGGTCTGGAGAGGGAGAGAGACCGCCACCCCAGAACTCCACTCCAGAGTGTATAATCAGAGGCCCGCCTTCTCCTCTGTGTGGGCCAGCGGGGCTCAACAAGGCGCACGTCCCCAGGGGAGCGTGCTTCAGCTGGACCCAAAGGATGGGTAGAGACGGGCTCCGTGGAGGTCCAGCAGCTCAGGCCGCTTCCAGGGAAGCGGGCACAGGTTCGATCCCTGCTTGGGGAACGAAGAGCCCACACGCCCTCTGGCATGGCCAGAAAAAACCACACTCACACTAAGAATGGGTAGAAATCAGGTAGACCTAAGTGTAGCTGTGCATTGTGTGCACACGCGTGCACACGCTCACGCCCATGGTTGCAGTGTGTTCACATGTACAGGCGTGGGTACACATACACACACGGAGAGTTTATTCCATAAAGCAGAAACTCAGAGTGGACCTGTTGCCGGGGGCAAGAGCACGGGGGAGGGATAGTTTGGGAGTTTGAGGAGGATGTGTACACGCTGCTGCATTTAACGTGGGCAAGACCTACTGTACGCACAGGGAGCCCTGCTCAGGGTCACGTGGCAGCCGGGACGCGAGCAGAGTCTGGGGATATTAGGGTGTCCTTCTCTGGCTGTCTGGAAGAGGTCCAGGGAACATGCCTCCTCAGGGAGAGTGAAGAGGATCACCCGCTTCTCCTCTGGGTGGGATTGGCGGGGTCTGTGACCTGCCCCACGCCCGGCGCCTCCGCGCTGCTGGCCCTGCAGCTGGGCTGGCTCTGGCAGCTGCGCTGCGGCGCGGAGATGCAGGCCAGGGAAGCTTCCAGCCTGAGCTCGGCTGTAAGTGGAACTGACTCCTCAGCGTTTCAGTCGAAAGACTTCTGCATCATCCCCACTTGTTTGAAAGTTTGTTTTCACTCGTCTGTTGTTGTTCTTCTCTTCCAATCCCCCCTCCTCCTCCTCCTCCTCCTCACGCAGTCGCAGCATGTTTGTCCCCAGACACCAAAAAGGGAACAGATGTTACCAGAGGCGTCAAATGTAGCCTTATTTTCGGTTTTGTCTGAATTAGGACACATGTAACAAAGAGGGCAATTCATTACACTTTTTCTGATAAAGTTTTTATACTTATTTCATACCTCTTTCCTCCCTTCCCCAGCCTAGAGAATAATGGTGATAGGATCATCAGAATCCTCACTTTGAATCACCATCTTTGAATCAAAGTTATTTTAAAAATAGTTTTATTATTGTTATTTTGGTGGCACTTTCTTCGACATTTATTTGCTTGCCTGGCCGAGTCAGGCCTTAGTTGCTGCACTTGGCCTCTCGGGTGGCACGCAGACCTTGTTGCCCTGCAGCACGTGGGAGCGTAGTTCCCCGACCAGGGATGGGACCGACATCCCCTGCATTGGAAGGTGGATTCCTGACCACTGGAGTGAGAGTGAAAGTGTTAGTTGCTCAGCCGTCTCCGACTCTGTGCACCCCCGGGACTGTGGCCGGCCAGGCTCCTCTGTCCATGGGAGTCTCCAGGCAAGAATGCTGGAGTGGGTTGCCATTCTACAGAGGATCTTCCCAACCCAGGGATCGAACCTGGGTCTCCGGCAGTAACCACTGGACAGCCGGGGAAATTCTGGAGTTGTTCTTATATTGAAAGCTCTTTTATGTAAAGAGTGCAGTCTGCAGGCCTCTGGCATGGAGGGCCTCTGCTTGGCACGGCGGTTCTAGCGTGGAGCATGAAACATGGGAACCATCCAGAGCTGAGTCGCCCCATGCAGTGTGTTTTCCTCTGGAAGAGTCTGGTCCCTACACTTTCCCCTCAGTGACTCATTCATCCTTTAGGGATTCCATTCCAGTAGCTTCTAGTTCATTTTAGCACAACGGGGAAAGGAGGAAAGAAGAGAAAAGCAGGAACTTCCCGAGTGTCTTCTGTGTGCCTGACCTTTCTGTGCTGAGTCCAATTCATATCAGCAGCTAAATAGTAAAACCCTAAAGGAAGATATGGTCCCAGGAGGAATCATTGTATTTCTTTAGTCTCTTTTCCTCTATGTTGAAAAGGAATAAAATTCCTTCCCCAAGATATTCCACAGGCTACAGTCTAATAACATCACTTAAACTTGGTTTCATATCAGAGCCTTTAATGACATCTCTCTCTCTTTTTCTCTCTCTTTTTTTTTTAAATCACAAAAGTCTGTCAAGTCTGAACCCAAATGTGGGTCCCATTCTCTGTCATAACTTGATTTTCATGATCCTCTAGGAGCTATCTTCCATCCGAGTCAGGGAAGATACATCAGGATTGTGCCTAGATGTGTGCCAGGATTGTGCCAAGTAAATCTAATCACGCGACTTCGGCTCTTTGTTGTTTAATCGCCAACTTGGGGACCCCATGGACCGCAGCCCGCCAGGCTCTTCTGTCCATGGGATTCTCCAGGGAAGAATGCTGGAGTGGGTTGCCATTTCCTCCTCCAGAGGATCTTCCCGACCCAGGAATCAAACCCGGGTCTCCTGCGCTGCAGGCGGGCTCCTTACCACGGAGCTTCCTGGGAAGTCTGGCGTCCCCTTACAGTGAGGACGAATGCCAGCCGCCTTCCATGTCCCTCAGAGTCCGTCATCTGGGCTCTTTGGTGGACACGTCATCTCCAGCCTGTTTCGCTTACAACTCCACTGGCCTCAGGCTGGGTCACTGCTTCCGTGATGGTCATTCAAGTTTCAGATTCAATGTCAGTTTTTCAGAGAAGCCTTCTTTAAACACCTCGGCTTCCTCCAGTTACTCTGTTGTATTACCCTGTCTTGTCTTTTCAAGACGTAACGCTCATCAGAGTTGGATAATAGTACCTAATAGGTTATCATTTGTCTCCAGTAGAAACTTGTCTGCCTTTAACTGCTGTCTTCCCGGTCCTTTCGTGCCAGGGTCCAGCCCCGGTGGATCCAGGGTGGTAAGTGCTAGAGGCACACGTGTAGCCTGACCCAGTCAGCTGGTGCTTCGGAGAAGACCGAGGAGCTAACTCGTGGAGCACGGGCGCTGCATCCCCGCACCTCTCACACCCAGTATTGCTTTTATTGTTCTTGCAAGTCTCGAAAGGGGAGTGGGAAATGTCCTCCCCCCTTGCAAATGAGGAGCCTGAGGCCCACTTAGTCCCTTTCTCAAGGTCACCAAGCTTGTGAACGCCACAGCTAGCTTCAAGTCCGGTCTCTTTGCCCCACACTCCCGATGATTTTTCCTGTTGCATTTTTTCAGACAATACGAGCCCACAGGGCAGAGCCCAGCAGATGGCACGTGCGTTAGTCGCTCAGTCGTGCCCGACTCCGGGCAACCCCGTGGACTGTCGCCCGCCAGGCTCCCCAGTCCTTGGAGTTCTCCAGGCAAGATCACTCGAGTGGGTTGCCATGCCCTCCTCCGGGGGATCTTCCAGACCCAGGGATCAAACCCGGGTCCCCTGCATTGCAGGCAGCTTCTTTAGCATCTGAGCCACCCGGGAGGTGGGAGATAATGTCATCCAACAAAGCCTCAACCCCCTGTGGGCTGCTCAGTGGCTCATAACCTTTCCTGTGTCTTGTGTGGGGAGTTTGTACTCAGTTCAGGATGAGTTGTTGAGGTGGTCATGCGTCCGCCTGCCTTTGCTTGCAAAGGTCAAATAAATAACGCTTATTCTGGGCACCAGCCCCTCACCTAGGTCAGGACTGGATCTTGTGGGGTCATCCAAGTGAAAGACGTAAAAAAAAAATGCACGTCTGCTAGTTTAATCAAACACTTATCTGAGCAAACCATTCAGCCTTCAGATTGTGAAGGCATTTGAGCCATATTTACAAATAAGAAACAAAAGATATCCTTGCTCGTTTCTGGAAAGTTTTTTTTTTTTTTT
>SJYX01001854.1:131014-157959 GCA_006410675.1 Oreotragus oreotragus | reverse complement strand
AGGCTGCATGAAAATGAAGAAAGAATGAAAAGAAATAAAATTTTCTTTGCCCCATATCTCTAACTCAGTATCTTATAGTGTATAGTCAGAAGATTGCCCACAGTTTTGTCAGCTGAGATGCTTGCTAAATAGAATATAATAGAGTCCTGAAGCTGCTTCAAACAGAATGAATTTGTGAGAATTTGAACCTGGGATCAGCATTTTTAACAAACTTCACAGATGATTCATAGCATAGAAAAGTTTAAAAACCACTGCTCTCTAGCGTATAAGGCTGACTTGCTCCCATTATTTCCTGGTACATTTGTTGTTGTTTAGCTGCTCAGTCGTGTCCAACTCTTTGAGACCCCATGGACCTTAACCCACCAGACTCCCCTGTCCATGGGATTTCTTAGGCAAGAATACTCATGTGGGTTGCCATTTCCTTCTCCAGAGGATCTTCCAGACCCAGGCATTGAACCCACATCTCCTGCAGTGGCAGACAGTTGTTTTTTTTTTTTTTTAAATCACTGAGCTAACTGGGAAGCCCCTTCCTGATCCATAATTCTCTTTTCCACCCCATCTCACCTCTGCCCACTTAAACACAAGTGTGAATAATTTCTTTCATCTGGAATAGATGTCACTTATTTCCAAATTGTTTTGCTTTATCATTTCTTTTTTCAGTACTGAACTAAAAATACATTACATACAGTTATTTGTAGTTTTACTGCAGCACCAAATTGAGTAATGCCCCTTTAAGTCAGAAGGCAGTATAGGGCAAGTCTCTTAGTTTGTGAGTGAGCCTAGGCAACTGCCTGGTGGACAGCTATATCTCCTTGTGGCTGTATTTCCTCTGCTCATTATTAGGTAGTCTCTAATAGTTGTGGAGTTGTGATATTTTATTTGTCTGTTTATTTTTAGTCAGAATGATCCTAACCAGAAAGCTATCTGCTGATGATTGTGATGGAAGTGCAATAATGTGAGAAATTTAACCTTCAGCCATAACATAGTTCTATAAAAAAAACTTGCAGTTATAGATTACTAGAGTTTGTTTGGGACATTATATATCTTAGGGTTTTTAAAAAAATATAAATTGATTTATTTTAATTGGAGGATCTTTACAATATTGTAGTGGTTTTGCCATACATTGACATGGATCCACCACAGGTGTACATGTGTTCCCCGTCCTGAACCCCCCTCCCACCTCCCTCCCCATCCCATCCCTCTTTGGGTTTTTTTAAATTACAGATTTGGTAGTTTGAAAATTTATGGAATGCCTTCTCCTGAAACTCTCTTTTTTTCCCCTTAAGAAAGTCAGTACATTTTCCCCCAAGTACTTCAATATATATGTTAATAATGTTTTTAATATATGCTCAATATTTGTTAAATATGTGTTTACAGATTTTTCCTTTTGATATAAAAATTATTCAGAATGAAATGCATAAATCTAAAAGGTGCATTCACTGAGTGTCAACAAATGCATATACCTGTGTAACCCATTCCCCTGTCATGTTATAGAACATTAACATCACCCCCAAAAGGCTCACTTATGCCACCTTCCTAATCAATTTTCCCTTACCTTCATTAAAGGCATCCTTTGTTCTTTGTTCTGATTTTTTTCCACCACAAAATCATTTTGCCTGTTTTAGTATTTTATATAAATGGTATCATATAATACATATTGTTTTGTAAGACTTCTATCCAGTATGCTGTTTCTGAAATTAATCCATATTGTTTTCCTTTAGTGGTTAATTCATATTCCACGGTATGAAGTTATCAGGATTATTTATTCATTTTCATAATGGTACATACCTAACCTCTTTCCAGCTTCTGGATATTATAAATAAAGCTGCAATAGACATTTTGTTACAGGCCTTTTAGTGATTGTATGTTTGCATTTCTCTTAAACACCTAGTACTGGAATTGTTGGGTCATAGGGAAGGTGTATGTCTAGCTTCAATAAAGCTGCCACAGTATTCCAAAAATGTTTATTTCATTTTACATTACCATCAACTGTGTATGAACATTCCAGTTATTCCACACCTCTTCCATATTTAGCCTTTCTGCTGATTGTATAGTGGTTTCTCATTGTGCTTTTAATGTGGCTTTCACTTCAGTGATAATAAATGATGTTGATCACTTTTTCATGTCCTTATCAGAAATTTATATATCTTGTTTTGTGAAGTGTTGGTCTAAATCTTGTGCCTGTTTTTCCATTAGGCTGTTTGTGTTTTTACTCTTGAGTTGTAAGTTCTTTTTATATCCTAGATATCAGTTCTTTGTCAGATATATTAATTATGAATATCTTTTTCCAATCTTTGCCTTGCTTATTCATATTAATAATGATATATTTTGATGAGTAGACATTTTGATTTTTCTTAAAATCTTATTTATCAGATTTTTCTCTTATGTTTTTTCCTGTCTTTGTCTTGTCTAGAAAATATGTGCCTATTCTCAGATTATAAAGATATTCTCTTATATGTTCCTCTAACAACTTTGTGGTTTTAACTTTTCTATTTTTTTCCATGATCCATTTTGAATAATTTTTGCATTTGTTATCAGCTAGGAATTGAGGCTAATTTTTCCCCATGGGGATATCCAGTTGTCCCAGCACCATTTAAAAATATATTTCCCCTTGTTGGATTGCTTTGACACCTTTATTGAAAATCAAATATGCTATATTCTGTTAAGTGTATTTATTTCTTAATCCTTATAAAACCCTACTGTCTTAATTGTTGTACCTTTGTAACAAGTCTTGAAGTCAACTTTGTGACTAACCACCAAGATTAAGCAAAAGATCTAATTTAAAAAACAAGCTTTTAGCTAAGTTGTAAAAAATACCCTCATTTTCCTTATATGAACAGTGATTCACTTTGAGTATTTTCAACTTTGTTAAATGAACCATTGTAATTTTCAGAAGGTTCTTTCAATTTACTAGGGAAAACTACTCTGATGATGGGTGTAATTTGGGGCATAATCCTTTGGAATATTTGAACCTAGTATTAGGTAACCTTTCCTGAAACTCTTAGTAGAACTCAGGATCCAAGACCACCACACTAATTTTGTATTATTTAACTCTAGGGGGTGCCATTCACACTGGCATATTTAGAAAGGTAAATAAAAGAAAGAGAATAGAGAGGAAAGATGAGGAAAAGATAAGAGAAATACATGTTGTGTAGGTCATCGCATGTCTGGTATCCTTTAGATAAAATAGGAAATTTAGTTTCAACAATCTCTTTTAACTGCATCATAAAAGGGAAGCAAATATAAAAGTGGAGCTTCTCTCTGGCTAAAGGATAATGTCTGTAATATCACCAGAGCTCCTTCCATTCACACCTTCGCATCTTCTACAGTACCGAAAGTTAAAATCCAGCATATAAGGCTATTACATACTGCAGTTTGGACTTTTAGATGTTATCAGTTTGGACTTTTAGACTTTCATTGAACCTTTTTGCCATTAAAGTAAATAACAATTATTTAATTAATTAAGCAACTGTCTCTTATTATTGAATCTCCAATTGATTTCAATCATTGGGGAACTTGTTTACAAGACAGGTTTATTTAAAGACATTTTGTATATTGGAGGTTGCTAACATCTATCTAGTTAAACTGAGTGTAATGAATAAAGTACAATTCTGTACATATACTTACAAATTTTTTAAAAATTTACTTTAGTTGAATAATTGCTTTACAACACTGTATTGGTTTCTGCCATACATCAACATGAATCAGCCATAGTAGGCATATGTCTCTTCCCTCTTGAACCTCCCTCCCCCCACCAACCCACCCCTCTAGATTATTACAGTGCCCTGGTTTGAGTTCCCTGAGTCATACACCAAATCCCCATTGCTGCTACTGCTGCTAAGTCGCTTCAGTGTGTCCGACTCTGTGCAACCCCATAGACGGCAGCCCACCAGGCTCCCCCGTCCCTGGGATTCTCCAGGCAAGAACACTGGAGTGGGTTGCCATTTCCTTCTCCAATGCATGAAAGTGAAAAGTGAAAGTGAAGTCGCTCAGTCATGTCTGACTCAGTGACCCCATGGACTGCAGCCTACCAGGCTCCTCCATCCATGGGAGTTTCCAGGCAAGAGTACTGGAGTGGGGTGCCATTGCTTTCATTGACTATCTATTTTTCATATGGCAGTGTGTGTGTTTCCATGCTACTCTTTCCATTCGTCCCATCCTCTCCTCCCCCTGACCTGTATCCATGTCTCCCCTCTGTCTGCATCTCCACTGCTGCCCTGCAGATAGGTTCATTAGTGCCATCTTTCTAGGTTCCATAGATATGGGTTAATATACGATATTTGTTTTTATCTTTCAGACTTACTTCATTCTGTATAATAGGACAAATATTTTCTTTATTCTCCATCTCTTTAACCTTCTTTCCCTGTTCTGATAACTAAGAGATGCTCAAAAGTTGATATCAGCATGATCTCCTCAATCAGAACTATGACTTTTTCCTGACAGGCTAGAAATTCAGAACTGTCATGTGCTCCTATTATGTAAGAGGCAGAAGGTAGAGAAATCTGCTTATTTTTATTACTGTTGCTGCCCAATTTTCTATTCATAAGTGTTTTATCTGAGTTTCTAATCTTTAGTTTAATTACCATTGTTGCAGAATAAGAGTGTTTTACTTTGGGTAAGTGATTTTTCATGGTTCTGGAATCAAAGATATTGGTGAGATTCTTGGCTCTACCATTTACTATGTGAATTTGGGCAAGTTAGGAACATTTTTGATAGTTTCCTCATCTCTGAAATGAAAATAACAATTACTACCTCCCACAATTGCTGTGAAGATTGAGATAATGCATGTAAAGCACTTAACACAGTAGTTGCAATGAAGTAAGTGCTCAGTGAAAGGTAGCTTCTAATATTCATAACATCTTCTTCTGAAAAGTGTCTGATGTGTGTCAAAACTGAAATAGGACAATAACCCACACGTCTTTGTGTGGGTAGGTTATCAGTTTCATAAGCTGTCATTTCTGTTGCCAGGTCTCTGTTATAGTGATGAGATTCCTCATTGTAAGCATCAATTTCCTCCCATTTGAAAGGGTAAGGGAGATGTCTTCCCTTTTTTTGGCCATGCCGCATGGCTTGCAGGATCTTTATTCCCCAACCAGAAACTGAACCCAGGCCCATGGAAGTGAAGGCACCCAGTCCCAACCACTGGACTGCCCAGGAACTCCCAGGAAGGCTTACTTTTGATTAAAAAATATATTCATGGTTGTTTAGACTAGTCAGCCGTACCCGTGAAGATAATTCTATAAATGTTATGTTTAGTGATAGCATTACAGATTATAACATCATGGTTGTTTTAGGGATAACAGTAATATCAATAATTTGGCTGTTTAAATTGAATTCCATTGAACACTAAGACTTCACACTCTTTAATAGTATTTGTCTCAGTGATGTAAATAACAGATGTGGTATTGAAGTAGATACAAAAGGAACCAGCCATCTCATTTATTGTGTGTCTCCCTGATATCTCAGTGGGCTTCCCTGATAGCTCAGTTGGTAAAGAATCCGCTTGCAATGCAAGAGACCCCAGTTCAATTCCTGGTTCAGGAAGATCCACTGGAGAAAGGATAGGCTACCTACTCCAGTATTCTTGGGCTTCCCTTGTGGCTCAGCTGGTAAAGAATCCACCTGCAATGCGGGAGACCGGGGTTCAATCCCTGGGTTGGGAAGATCCCCTGGAGAAGGGAAAGACTACCCACTCCAGTATTCTGGCCTGGAGAATTCAGGGACTGTATAGTCCATGGGGTTGCAAAGAGTTGGACATGACTGAGCGAATTTCACTTTCACTTCACTTTCACTTTCAAGAAACGAGACTGAATTAAATGAATCAGTAGCACTTTGCTGTTTACTCACATGTACTTAAGTCCTCTCCATCAGGAAAGTCTTTTTGAAGTGGTGATTACCAAATTTTATGGTTTTCGTTATAGTTTATATCTGACAGTCTTTTATCAACATTTTTGTAGAATTATCATCATATTTTTTTCTGAGCATGTTAGAGCCTTCAGTAGGCAACTCAGTTTTAATAACTTGGTGAGGTAAAGTCGCTCAGTCATGTCCGACTCTTTGCGACCCCATGGACTGTAACCTACTAGACTTCTCCATCCATGGGATTCTCCAGGCAAGAATACTGGAGTGGATTGCCATTTCCTTCTCCAGGGGATCTTCCCAACCCAGGGATTGAACCCAGGTCTCCCGCATTGCAGGCAGATTCTTTACCAGCTGAGCCACAAGGGAAGCCCAAGAAT
Source organism: Oreotragus oreotragus (assembly GCA_006410675.1). Classification (NCBI taxonomy): domain Eukaryota; kingdom Metazoa; phylum Chordata; class Mammalia; order Artiodactyla; family Bovidae; genus Oreotragus; species Oreotragus oreotragus. The sequence continues at coordinate 151,720 of SJYX01001854.1, read as the reverse complement.
ACTGGAGTGGGTAGCCTATCCCTTCTCCAGGGGATCTTCCCGACCCAGGGATCGAACCCAGGTCTCCCGCATTGGAGGCAGACGCTTTAACCTAACTGCAGAAAAGCAGTAATAGGCAGGGTCTACACGACTGAACAACTGAAAAACCTTCCGATTGCCTTGTAGTCTGACATCTGTGAAAGGACAAATGGAAGGAACAGTGCAGCTCAAAAAAAGTTTTAACCAGGTCAGTAGAAAGTCCTTGAGCCAAAGTCACTTGGTGGTGGAGTCCCTTGTCCTATAAGAATGGGTCTGTAATAGGATTCCTGCTATGCTCAGTCATTGTCTTGGAGCAGTCTGAGTAAAACATGGCTGCTTCTTCTAAGCATGCTGGTGGATCTAGAGGGATGGAGGCTTGGACCATAAATCCACCATGACCCCTGCAGTAGATTTGAGTGGTACATCCCCATAGCCCCGCGTTCCCTTGTGTTACACATACCCACTTCGCAATGCAGATTTGGGAGCAGTTTGTCCATGCATGGTCTCCATGATTCTCTCTTCTTGAGGGAAACTGAGAAGAGGGGGGTGAGTTGGGTGAAACACAGTCTTCCGTTCTTGCACTTAGTCCTGGGCCTTCCATCTTGGCAAGGATTGATTCTAATGAGAATGTTGAGCTGTGTTTACTCATACAAGGTCAGGCAGAATATGAGTGAAACCTAGGGGATCTACTTAATGTCTCCTTGCCCTGTTTAAACTGTGAATGGATACCCGAAACAACTCTGATGTAACAGGTGTATCATTACCAAAAGGTTAATTCCCTTAGGAATGAATATTTGAGTCACACCAAGACCCATAGAGTGAATAGCTAATGATGAGAGGAATTTAGAATGGCTGGGAAGAGGGAGAAGTTGAATACCACCACTGTTTTAGCTTCTGGGATCTACTAGTGAACAAAATGCACTCATTGTCTTCATGAAAGTTACATTCTAGTGCAGAGATAGAGTATACATGCACACACACACAAACACACATACAACAACCACATAGTGAATAATAAGTACTATGAAGAAAAATAAGAAATAGAGAATGATAGTTTTGCTTTTTTAGATAGAGTAATCACAGCAAAACTCTTTGAATAGATAATATTTGAGCTAAAACTTGAATGAAATGAATTAAAGAGTGAGCCAAGTATGTGACTGTCTAGGATTGTGTTGTTCCAGCCAAAGGCAACAGCAGAAGAAAAAGCCTTAAAGCATGAGCAATCTTATTTATGTCTCAGGCTGAGCAAAGAGGTTAGACAATAGGGTAGAGTGAGAAATAAGCTCTGAAAGGCAGGAGGGAGTCAGATACAATATTGTGAGACCACCCTGTAGTCTGTGGAAAGGATTTTAGGGAACTCATGTGACTGAGTTATAATTTCATCCAGACACATTTTGCAATTTTATCTGTAAGTTTGGTTTAGTCAGTCAGTTGTGTCCGACTCTTTGTGACCCTAGGCACTACACCATGCCAGGCTTCCCTGTACATCACCAACTTGCAGAGCATGCTCAACTCCTACTCATCAAGTCGGTAATGCCATCCAACCATCTCACTCTCTGTTGTCCCCTTCTCCTCCTGCCTTCAATCCTACTGAGCATGAGGGTCTTTTCCAAGGAGTCAGTTGTTCGCATCAGCTGGCCAAAGTATTGGAGCTTCAACTTCAGTATCAGTCCTCCCAATGAATACTCAGGACTGATTTCCCTTAGGATGGACTGGTTGGATCTCCTTGCAGTCCAAGGGACTCTCAAGAGTCTTCTCCAACACCACAGTTCAAAAGCATCAAATCTTCTGCACTCAGCTTTCTTTATGGTCCAACTCTCCATCCATACATGACTACTGGAAAAACAATACCTTTGAATAGACAGATCTTTGTTGCCTATGTAATGTCTCTGATTTTTAATATGCTATCTGTTTCTCACGCTTTACTTCCAAGGAGCAAGCATCTTTTAATTTCATGGCTGTAGTCAGCATGTGCAGTGATTTTGGAGCCCAAGAAAAGAAGGTCTGTCACTGTATCAATTGTTTCCCCATCTATTTCCCATAAAGTGATGGGACCAGATCCCATGATCTTAGTTTTTTGAATGTTGAGTTTTAAGCTAGCTTTTTCATTGTCCCCTTTGACTTTCATTAAGAGGCTCTTTAGTTCCTCTTCGCTTTCTGCCATAAGGGCGATGTCATCTGCATATCTGAGGTTATTTACATTTTTCCTGGCAATTTTGAATGCAGCTGGTGCTTCATCTAGCCCAGCATTTCACATGATGTACTCTGCATATAAGTTAAATAAGCAGGGTGACGATATACAGCCTTGAATTTTTGCATTTCTTTTTCTTGGGAATGGTTTTTAAAATTTAATTAATTTGTTTATTTTAATTGGAGGCTAATTACTTGACAGTATTGTAGTGACATTTGCCATACATTGACATGAGTCAACCATGGTTGTAGATGTGTCCCCCATCCTGAACCCCCCCCCACTACCTCCCTCCCCATCCCATCCCTCTGGGTTGTCCCAGTACACTGGCTTTGAGTGCCCTGTTTCATGTGTTGAACTTGGACTGGTGATCTATTTCACATATGGTAATATACATGTTTCAGTGGTATTCTGTCAAATCATCCCACCCTCACCTTCTCCCACAGAGTCCAAAAGACTGTTCTTTACATCTGTGTCTCTTTTGCTGTCTTGCATGGTCATTGTTAACATCTTTCTAAACTCCATATGTATGCATTAATATATTATATTGGTGTTTTTCTTTCTGACTTACTTCACTCTGTTTAATAGGCTCCAGTTTCATGCATCTCATTAGAACTGATTCAAATGCATTATTTTAATAGCTGAGTAATATTCCTTTGTGTATATGTACCACTGCTTTCTTATCCATTCATCTGCTGATGGACATATAGGTTGCTTCCATGTCCTGGCTATTGTAAACAGTGCTGCGATGAATATGGGGATACAACATGTCTCTTTAGATTCTGGTTTCCTTGGTGTGTATGCCCAGCAGTGGGATTACTGGGTGGTATGACAGTTCTATTTCCAGTTTTTTAAGGAATCTCCACACTGTTCTCCATAGTAGCTGTACTAGTTTGCATTCCCACCAACAGTATAAGAGGGTTCCCTTTTCTCCACACCCTTTCCAGCATTTATTGTTTGTAGACTTTTTGATAGCAGCCATTATGACCAGCGTGAGATGGTACCTCATCTCACAGTTTTGTGGTCTTGATTTGCATTTCTCTGATAATGAGTGATGTTGAGCATCTTTTCATGTGTTTGTTAGCCATCTATATGTCTTCTTTGGAGAAATGTCTGTTTAGTTCTTTGGTCCACTTTTTGATTGCATCATTTATTTGGCGATGATTTTGATCACAGCCTGCTATACAATGTTATAAACCTCTATCCATAGTTCTTCAGCTACTCTATCAGATCTAATCCCTTGAATCTATCTGTCATTTCCCCTGTATAATCATAAGGGATTTGATTTAGGTCATACCTGAGTGGTCTAGTGTTTTCCCTACTTTCTTCAGTTTATGTCTGAATTTGGCAATAAGGAGTTCATAAGCTGAACCACAGTCAGTTCCTAGTCTTGTTTTTGCTGACTGTATAGAGCTTCTCCATCTTTGGCTGCAAAGAATATAATCAATCTGATTTCGGTGTTGACCATCTGGTGATGTCCATGTGTAGAGTCATCTCTTGCGTTGTTGGAAGAGGGTGTTTGCTATGACCAGAGTGTTCTCTTGGCAAAACTCTGTTAGCCTTTGCCCTGCTTCATTTTGTACTTCAAGGCCAAACTTCCCTTGGAGTTACTCCAGGTATCTCTTGACTTCCTACTTTTGCATTCCAGTCCCCTATGATGAAAAGGATATCTTTTTTTAGTGTTAGTTCTAGAAGGTCTTGTAGGTCTTCATAGAACCATTCAGCTTCTTTGGCAGTAGTGATTGGGGTATAGACTTTGATTACTGTGATATTGTATGGTTTGCCTTGGAAACGAACAGAGATCATCCTGTCGTTTTTGAGATTGTACCCAAGCACTGCATTTTGGACTCTTTTGTTGACTGTGAGGGCTGCTACATTTTTTCTAAGGGATTCTTGCCCACAGTAGTAGAAATAATGGTCATTTGAATTAAATTTGTCCATTCCGGTCCATTTTTAGTTCACTCATTCCTAGAATTTGATGTTCACTTTTAAGTACATTGTGTTAAATGCCATGCTGAAAGTAAAATCACTGTGCTATTCCATTTCCCTTATCTAAAAAACTATTATTTCACCTGGCATTTATGTCATGTTAACTTTTATGTAGTTCCTCTAATTCTCTTTTTAACAACACTGAAAATTTTCCAATATGAGTCATCCCAACATCTTTACTGCTTTCCATACATTTAAAACTTTTCCTAACAGTGGTTATAAGAAAGGTAGCATTAACTTAGTGCATAATTTACTTGAACCTGGATACACGAATACATCCAACAGTCATGACATTGTCTCCCCTTTAGTTAGAGGCTCAGCTTCTACTCTGTCCAGTTAGAAGACTACCTTTCTTCTTGGAGATGAAGGAAACCAAATATTTCCCAGGTAGTACACCACCCAGGTCTATGTTTTCTACTTTTGCTTTTCTAAAGCATTTTTTCCTCCATGAGCTTTGGTCCCTTGTATGTTTTTAGCATTCTCATGATTGTTCTTACAGGTTTATGTTACTCATTTGTGCCTTTCTTCCTTTCTTTTTTCCTTTTTTTTATCATTTGACATTTAAGAATCCAATTTAGTCAGAGTATTCCCTCTGTTGTACCTCTGGTTTATTTCACATGGCTGTATTTTCTTTGTCATTGAATTACCATACTTGTGTGATAGAATTTTATTTTGTAGAATTGCCTATAATCACTATGCTATTAGAATCTTTGGTTATTAAATCACAGTTATAATTTTTAATTTTCCAAAATCTGCGTTTTAGCTTACAGGGTCTGCAGTTGACTATGTTCAGCTTTCTCTTCCCTTTCTATTAACAACTCCAATCTGACATTACAATTTGCCTTCTTTAGGTTCCTTTTACTACCAAATATCAGTCAGTTCAACTGTGCTCTTCAGGCTTAAAGAATAGAATGCCATCGTTGAAAATAATCTGACTTCAACCACCTTTTGAAGACAACGAGTCTTCCTAATTTTTAAACACATTGCTTCTCAGCTTCAGGTGCACATTATATTTAATTTACTTGGTCTGGATTTGGGACAAGGCACTCTGATTTAGGACTACCTTTGTAATAACAAAGGAAGCTGTACAATAATTTTTCTATTTGCCAAGTGATGAGATTTTTTGTCTATTCACTCTCATGTTTTTTAATATTTCCTTTTATTATAAAATAACTTTTTTCCACCTACTCCTCATTATTCTTTTTTTCTTGGTTCTCTATCTTGTGTAAGAATCCTTTATTTTCTAGAAAATAACTCTTTGTACTTACAGACTGAATATATCTTTTCAGTAACAATCACAATTGTCATTTTGGTTTTCTACATCAGCTTTATTGAATTGAAATTTAGGAATTTAAGGCATGTCACACATAAATAAAAATTTCCTAGAAATGACCATAAAAAAGCTTAAAAAAAAAAAGTTGAAATGAACTTTAGTAATGTGTCCTTTAACTCACTGTATCCAAAAATGTTATAATTTAATCATGTAATATATAGCTGATTGTTGTTGTTGTTCAATCACTAAATCATGTCTGACTCTTTGCGACCCCTTGGACTGCAGCATGCCAGACTTCCCCGTCTCACTGTCTCCTGGACTTTGCTTAACCTAATGTCCATTGAGTCAGTGATGCTGTCCACCATCTCATCCTCTGTCACTTCTTTCTCCTGCTGCCCTCAGTCTTTCCCAGCATCAGGGTCTTTCCCCATGATTTAGTAGTTCTTTGAATCAGGTGGCCAAAGTATTGGAACTTCAGCTTCAGCATCAGTCCTTCCAATGGATATTCAGGGTTGATTTCCTTTAGGATTCATTGGTTTGATCACCTTGCAGTCCAAAGGACTCTCAAGAGTCTTCTGCAGCACCACAGTGTAGCACGACAGTTTGGAAGCATCAGTTCTTCAGCTCTCAGTCTTAATGGTCAACTCTCACATCTGTCCATGACTACTGAAAAGACCATAGCTTTAACTATACAGACCTTTGTTGGCAAAGTGATGTCTCTGCTTTTTAATTGGCTGTCTAAGTTTGTCACAGCTTATCTTCTGAAGAGCAAGTGTCTTTTAACTTCATGGCTGCAGTCACCATCTGAAGTGATTTTGGAGCCCAAGAAAATAAAATCTGTCAGTGTTTCCACTTTTTCACCATCTATTTGCCATGAAGTGATGGGACTAGATGCCATGATCTTAGGTTTTTGAATGTTGAGTTTTAAGCCAGCTTTTTCACTTTCTTCTTTCACCCTCATCAAGAGGCTCTTTCTTCCTCTTTGCTGTCTGCCATTAAAGTAGTATCCTCTGTATATCTGAGCTTGTTGATATTTCTCCCTGCAATCTTGATTTCAGCTGTGCTTCATCCAGCATGGCATTTGGCATGATGTACTCTGTATATAAGTTAAATAAACAGGGTGATAATATACAGCCTTGACATACTCCTGTCCCAGTTTAGACCTAGTCCATTGTCTCATATCTGGTTCTAAACTATCGCTTCTTGACCTGCATGCAGATTTCTCAAGGGAAAGGGAAGTCACTCAGTCATGTCCAACTCTTTGCAACCCCATGGATGGTAGCCTCCGCGATCCATAGGATTTTCCAGGCAAGAATACTGGAGTGGACTGCCATTTTCTTCTCCAGGGAATCTTCCCAACCCAGGGGTTGAACCCGGGTCTCCTGCGTTGCAGACAGATGCTTTACCATCTGAGCCACTTCTCAGGAGGCAGGTAATATGATTTAGTTTTCCCAACTCATTAAGAATTTTCCAGTTTGTTGTGATCCACACAGTCAAAGGCTTTTGCATAGTCAATAAAGCAGAAATAGCTGTTTTTCTGGAACTCTCTTGCTTTTTCCATGATCCAGCGGATGTTGGCAATTTGATCTCTGGTTCCTCTGTCTTTTCTAAAACCGGCTTGAACATCTGGAAGTTCTCAGTTCACATACTTTGTTAGGCTAGCTTGGTGATTTTGGGCATTACCTTGCTAGCATGTGAAATGAGTGCAATTGTATGGTTGCTTGCACATTCTTTTGCATTGTCCTTCTTTTGAATTGGAATGGAACCTTTTTCCAGTCCTGTGGCCACTGCTGAGTTTTCCAAATTAGCTGGGATATTGAGTGCATCATCTTTTAGGATGTGAAATAGCTCAGCTGGAGTTCCATCACCTTCACTAGGTTTGTTTATAGTAATGCTTCCTAAGGCTCATGTGACTTCATATTCCATGATGTCTGGCTCTAGGTGAGTGACCACATCATTGTGATTATCTGGGTCATTAAGACCTTTTTTGTATAATTCTTCTGTGTATTCTTGCCATCTCTTCTTAATATCTTCTGCTTCTGTTAGTTCTTTGACGTTTCTGTCCTTTATTGAGCCTGTCTTTGCATGAAACATTCCCTTGGTATCTCCAAGTTTCTTGAAGAGATCTCTTGTTTTTCCCATTCTATTGTTTTCCTCTGTTTCTTTGCATTGTTCACTTAAGAAGGCTTTTTTATTTCTCCTTACTATTCTCTGGAACACTGTATTTAGTTGGGTATATCTTTCCCTTTCTCCTTTGCCTTTCAGTTCTCTTCTTTCCTCAGCTATTTGTAAGACCTCCTCAGACAACTAGTTTGCCTTTTGGTGTTTGTTTTTCTTTGGGATGGTTTTTGTCACCACCGTGCATAGTGTTATGAACCTCCATCCATACAGTTCTTCAGGCACTCTGTCTACCAGATCTAATTCCTTGAATCTATTTTTCACCTCTATGGTATAATCAGGGGGAAGGCAATGACACCCCACCCCAGTACTCTTGCCTGGAAAATCCCATGGACGGAGTAGCCTGGTGGGCTGCAGTCCATGGGGTTGCTAACAATCGGACAGACTGAGCGACTTCACTTTCACTTTTCACTTTCACGCATTGGAGAAGGAAATGGCAACCCACTCCAGTAACTAGCTTGGTGATTTTGGGCATTACCTTGCTAGCATGTGAAATGAGTGCAATTGTATGGTTGCTTGCACATTCTTTTGCATTGTCCTTCTTTTGAATTGGAATGGAACCTTTTTCCAGTCCTGTGGCCACTGCTGAGTTTTCCAAATTAGCTGGGATATTGAGTGCATCATCTTTTAGGATGTGAAATAGCTCAGCTGGAGTTCCATCACCTTCACTAGGTTTGTTTATAGTAATGCTTCCTAAGGCTCATGTGACTTCATATTCCATGATGTCTGGCTCTAGGTGAGTGACCACATCATTGTGATTATCTGGGTCATTAAGACCTTTTTTGTATAATTCTTCTGTGTATTCTTGCCATCTCTTCTTAATATCTTCTGCTTCTGTTAGTTCTTTGACGTTTCTGTCCTTTATTGAGCCTGTCTTTGCATGAAACATTCCCTTGGTATCTCCAAGTTTCTTGAAGAGATCTCTTGTTTTTCCCATTCTATTGTTTTCCTCTGTTTCTTTGCATTGTTCACTTAAGAAGGCTTTTTTATTTCTCCTTACTATTCTCTGGAACACTGTATTTAGTTGGGTATATCTTTCCCTTTCTCCTTTGCCTTTCAGTTCTCTTCTTTCCTCAGCTATTTGTAAGACCTCTTCAGACAACTAGTTTGCCTTTTGGTGTTTGTTTTTCTTTGGGATGGTTTTTGTCACCACCGTGCATAGTGTTATGAACCTCCATCCATACAGTTCTTCAGGCACTCTGTCTACCAGATCTAATTCCTTGAATCTATTTTTCACCTCTATGGTATAATCAGGGGGAAGGCAATGACACCCCACCCCAGTACTCTTGCCTGGAAAATCCCATGGACGGAGTAGCCTGGTGGGCTGCAGTCCATGGGGTTGCTAACAATCGGACAGACTGAGCGACTTCACTTTCACTTTTCACTTTCACGCATTGGAGAAGGAAATGGCAACCCACTCCAGTATTCTTGCCTGGAGAATCCCAGGGATGGGGGAGCCTGGTGGGCTGCCGTCTATGGGGTCACACAGAGTCAGACACGACTGAAGTGACTTAGCAGCAGCAGCAGCAGCAGCATGGTATAATCATAAAGCATTTGATTTATGTCATACCTGAATGATCTAGTGGTTTTTCCTACTGTCTTCAATTGAAGCCTGAATTTTGCAATGAGAGGCTCATGATCTGAGCCACAGTCAACTCTAGGTCTTATTTTTGCTGACTGTATAGAGCTTCTCCATCTTTGGCTACAAAGAATATAATCAATCTGATTTTTGTATTGACCATCTGATGATGTCCATGTGTAGAGTCATCTGTTGTGTTTTTGGAAGAGGGTGTTTGCTATGAGCAGTCTGTTCTTTTGACAAAACTCTTTTTATCCTTTGTCCTGCTTCATTTTGTATGCCAAGACCAAATTTGACTGTTGCTTCAGATATCTCTTGATTTCCTACTTTTGCATTCCTATTCCCTGTAATGAAAAGGACATCTTTGTTTGGTGTTAGTTCTAGAATGTCTTGTAGGTCTTGATAGAACCATTCAACTTCAGCTTATTAATGACATATTTATTAACTCTTTGAAAGTTGGTATGTATTTTACATTCGTAACACATTTCAATTTGTACTAGCTATATTTCAAGTGTTCAGTAGGACTAGCCATATTTCAAATGTTCAGTAGCCATAGGTGGCTAGTGGCTACTGTGTTGGTCAGAGTAGGTCCAAATGAACAGTTGGTGTGGCAGAGGATGAGATAGATAGATTGCATCATCGACTCAGTGGACATGAATTTGAGCAAACTCCTGGAGATAGTGGGAAACAGAGGAACCTGGCATGCTGTAGTGCATGGGGTCGCAAAGAGTGGGACACAACTTAGTTACTGTACAACAACAACGTTAAAATCTACTATGGAAAATGCCCATTGATTTGTTATTTTGTCATGATTTCTTCCTAATTAGAATTAATCTTTTATCTCTCCTCTCATAGCACATTATTTAAACTTCCATCATAGCATTTTTATTTCATATTGTTTTTTATTGTATTACAATAATTGATTTGCCTGTGTGTTTCTCCAACTAAATTGCCAGATATTTGAAGGCAGGTTTTGCATACCATATTTATCTTTGTGCCCTCTTTCCCCATCCTTAGCAGTTCTCATTGCTTTCTGAGATAGTAAATCAAGCAATAAATGTTTATGGAATTGAATTGCATAGAACCCATTTCTTCATGTGTCTGCATATTACAGAGGGTTAGTAACAAGGAATGTGGCCTGTATTCTCTCAGGAATAAGGAGACATTCCATTTTCAAATATCTAGCCACAAGTCAAGATAGCATACGTTCTTTTCCAATTTTGTCTAGTCGTGTATGTTAGCTCTTGTTCTACCAGATGTACCATTTGAATTATGATTTTCTGGTATGTAGTATTTATTTCATTCTTTTTGTTTCAATTTTAGTGTTGCCTTGAATTATATTTATAGATGACTAGCCAGGTAGACTTTGATTTCTAAAGTTGTTTTGCTAGTTTATCTATGATTCTTAAAGCTGTTCACCAAACCCTAGTATTTGTTCCTAGGAAATGATGATTTGTTCCTAGGAACTGATGATGGAAATCAAGTATAATACCATGTTAACAAACATGATTAAATAGCAAATTGCCAAGTTTTTGCTATTTTTATTAAAATAAAAGCTCATTGATTGACTCTATATGTAAGGTGTATAGGGACTCCTTTTGCCTTTACAGGATTTTCCATCTACAGTCTCCTAGATCTGTTTGTCAGGAACTGATGATGGAAATCAAGTATAATACCGTGTTAACAAACATGATTAAATAGCAAATTGCCAAGTTTTTGCTATTTTTATTAAAATAAAAGCTCATTGATTGACTCTATATGTAAGGTGTATAGGGACTCCTTTTGCCTCTACAGGATTTTCCATCTACAGTCTCCTAGATCTGTTTGTCAAATCATCTCTCTCACCTACACTTCCACAGATCTCTCTAAGACAGGGCTAAGTAAAGACAGATTTTTGTCATGACATGCACAAAATGACAGTAGATTCTGAATAATACATAAATCAAAGCTGCTTTGTAAATACCCTGTTTAAATGACAAATATTGAAAAAGTACTGCTTACTTTACTACTAAAGGAGGTTATAAGTTTTCTAAATATTGACTTGACAGTTACCATTCTATTAGATGTAGGTAGGGCTTTTGTGATTTAGGAGGGACTGTGATGGTGGTAGTGGCATAATATTTCTCACCTTTCATATGTGACTTTATGTAACTAGTGTCCCATCATCAAGAACACTATCAAGAAGGCATTGTTTTTTTTTTTCCCTGCTGATTATAAGTGAAATTATAAGCTGATTATAAGCCAGAACTGAAGCATTCCATGTTTTTGTCATTGTACTAAACTAGGGTTTTGCTGATTTCTGCTTGTGTTGGAAAATACCGTGGAGTCTTTCATGCAGAACAGTTGCCATACTCAGTGATAGCAGGGTTTCCTGCTTTGCTGCCTGTGAAATGAAGATCATATTAACTCCTCCTATCATGAATACCAACTGCCGAGATGATCAGCCCGTAATTCTGTTAGAAATGCACAGGAAATGTTGGTCTACCCAGTATAAGGGCAAAAAACAATTTCTTCTTACCTTCCTGCTAGCAGCCAACAGGGAGGCCTAGGGCATGTTAGTGCATTTTTACACTGGCATAGAGCCCTGGAGTTGGACACACTGAATCTTAAATGCACTTAGAATACAGGTTTTGACTGCTTCATAGGAGACATTCCAGACATATTTATGCTCAGCAGAACTCTGAAGTTTTTATTTTTATTATCATAGTGCTGTGGTCTTTTTATTTGTTTCTTTTATCTGTGATGTTAGTACTTTTCCAAGGCCAAGTTAAAACAAATAACTCAGATAAGTTCAACTTGTGCTAATCTCTTTACATTTATGGAACCACTTTACTGCAATCCTAAGAAAGATGTTGAAACTCAGGATATGTCTGTACAGGCCTGGTAGATTGGAAAGCTGCAGTGCTTTCAATAGCCAGTCTATAAAAATCTTCTTGCTACAAAATCAGGGTTTATCTTCTCAATTTTCTTTTCTCAGTGAATCCATAGTTTTGGTTAATTCATTTATCTGAAAGTAAATCATTTTAAATGGTGTTGGAAGTTTTCATAATATCCAGAAATACATTATAACATAAAATCCAATAATTTTATTATGTTACTTATGTTTATAATTCCATCATTCTGGACCACCAATTTTTTTTAATTGGAAATTTTGGATACTTTTTCAGAGTTAGTAGTGGAAAGAACATGGCATTTAGAGGCAAGACAAAAATCTGAGTTCAAATCTTAGCTGACTATGTCATCCTAAATCAAGTCATTTAAGTTCTCTAAACCTCCATTTTTACATCTGAAGCCATAAGTGAGTATAGCTGCATACATTCCAACAATATTACTGAGAGGACCAAATATGATATGTGAAAGTTACTCAGTCTTCTCCAACTCTTTGCAACCCCTTGGACTATACAGTCCATACATTCTCCAGGCCAGAATACTGGAGTTGGTAGCCTTTCCCCTGGACTGTAAAGAGATCCAATCAGTCAATCCTAAAGGAAATCAGTCCTGAATATTCAGTGGAAGGACTGATGCTGAAGCTGAAACTCCAATACTTTGGCCACCTGATGCAAAGAACTGACTCATTTGAGAAGACCCTGATGCTGAGAAAGATTGAAGGCAAGAGGAGAAGGGGACGACAGAGGATGAGATGGTTGGATGGCATCACCGACTTAATGGAAATGAGTTTGAGTCAACTCCAGGAGTTGGTGATGGACAGGGAGGCCTGTCGTGCTGCAGTCCATGGGGTCACAAAGTCAGACACAACTGAGCGACTGAACTGAACTGAGCCTTTCTCTTCTCCAGGGGATCTTCCCAACCCAGGGATTGAACTCAGTTCTCCCACATTGCAGAAAGATTCTTTACCACGTGAGCCACCAGAGGAGCCCTGTAAACTGTAAAGAGCTATATAAATGTTGGGTATAATTTTTGCTATTTTGCAACCCTTTTACCATAAAATCTTTAATACAAATATCACCTGCTTATAATCCCTTAGTAGCAGGTTAGATATGATAGTATCACTTAAGAATGTATGTTTCATTTTACTGCTGAAAATGTATGTATCACCAGATTCTCTAAGGTTTCATATTAAAAATGAGTAATAATCATTCCAACAAAAACAATTTATGAGTAAACATTGCCCATCTCCCCCTACCCACAAAGTAAAATAACTGCTTTTAGTTTGTGTAGGGAGATTAAATATTTCTTCTTTGGCTTATATTATAGCCTTTGAGAAACAATATTAAGTGATTCATTGGGTCGATCTCATTTTATTTTTTATTTTTTATTTTATTTATTTATTTATTTATTTATTTTTGGTATTTATTTATTTTTTTACACGAACTCCCAAACATGAACCCATTGATCTCATTTTAAAGTGATTTTAGTCTATTAACTTGCTTGAGTTCCCATTGTTGACTTTTTTTTTTTTTTTTACATTGTTGACTTTTATTTCTAAGAGACTTAGGCAGGTTCAATCTCTTACTGTACAAGTATATTAAACCTTAATACTGTGAGCTACATTATGAGTTCAGCATCACTGGAGGTGTGAACTAGGTGAGGCCAGATGGCTGGAAATGTTTAGGTGGATAGCATAGATGATATAGAGCTAAGAACTGGAAATCTTTCTAATTCTGCTATATTGTGATCTTTTCTTCTGTTTATTTTTAAATTTAGATTATTAACATACTTATATATACTTTATTCCTTTAAATATTGCTTGTTCCCCTTAAAAACTTTGGAAATTCTGGCTAGGGAAAAATCTACTACAGTAACATGAAAAAATATATTTTGTATGTGTTAACAGTTTTCTAAGCATTTTTTTTTCTTTTTTCAGTGTTCATAATGCTGGTGGCTCAGGGGTTAAAGCGTCTGCCTCCAATGCGGGAGACCTGGGTTCAATCCCTGGGTCGGGAAGATCCCCTGGAGAAGGAAATGGCAATCCACTCCAGTATTCTTGCCTGGAGAATCCCATGGACGGAGAAGCCTAGTAGGTTACAGTCCATGGGGTCGCGAAGAGTCGGACACGACTGAGCGACTTCACCTCACCTCACCTCAATGCTTTATGTTCATCTTATGTAATTTATCTCATTCTGTCTAATAAATCCTAATTTATTTCTCTAATTCCCTTTTTTGGATTATAAAATTTTCTGGAGAGATAAGATATTTAATAACATCCATACACCTCATATTAATTTGTACAGAGCCTGACTCAATAAAACTTCTGACGTTTAACTTATGGTTGCTGCTGCCGCTAAGTCACTTCAGTCGTGTCCGACTCTGTGTGACCCCATAGACGGCAGCCCACCAGGCTTCTCCATCCCTGGGATTCTCCAGGCAAGAACACTGGAGTGGGTTGCCATTTCCTTCTCCAATGCATGAAAGTGAAAAGTGAAAGTGAAGTTGCTCAGTCGTATCCGACTCTTCGTGACCCCATGGACTGCAGCCTACCAGGCTCCTCCATCCATGGGATTTTCCAGGCAAGAGTACTGGAGTGGGCTGCCATTGCCTTCTCCAAACTTATGGTTACTGGTACCTAAAACTGGGAAGAAAGTTGACCTTGATTAAGGTCGCTTATGCTTGGTTTTTTTCCTCTCTGCCAGTCACGGAATCTACTCTCAACACATATCATTCTGAGTCTGGTTAATTTTCTAATGTAAAAATCTCATTTATGTAAACATCATTAAAAGCATCTGGTAACCTAATTTTTTACAAAGCTCCCCCATTTCACATATATCCAAATGGTCCAAAAATTCTTGGAAATAAAAAAAATTACTTGAAATAAGTATAGCTTCCCCACCCTAAATATAAAATCACTGGAGCTAATGTAAGCAACTGTCTGAGGATTTTTAAGGTTAAAGTACTTATGGTAACAAAGCATTTGGTAATTAGTCTAGACTAGATTCCAGAATCGGGGAAGGCAATGGCACCCCACCCCAGTACTCTTGCCTGAAAAATCCCATGGACGGAGTAGCCTGGTGGGCTGCAGTCCATGGGGTCGCTAACAGTCGGACAGACTGAGCGACTTCACTTTCACTTTTCTCTTTCATGCACTGGAGAAGGAAATGGCAACCCACTCCAGTATTCTTGCCTGGAGAATCCCAGGGATGGGGGAACCTGGTGGGCTGCCGTCTATGGGGTCACACAGAGTCGGACACGACTGAAGTGACTTAGCAGCAGCAGCAGCAGATTCCAGAACAGCTCCATAACTGATGTCTTTAAGTATTTGAGTTCACTTTGATTGTTAGTTTATGAGCATCCTTAAAGTCTGACATATTAATACTTCTACTTGGTAATCTTTCTTAGGCCCCTACCTTCTTTCCCCAACATTCTTCCTCCCTGTTGGAAAGAGAAAATAGAATCTTTAAAACTAAATAGGTGTGTCTCTTTCTTTAGTTACATTAAAAATTGTAATGTCTTTCATCAAGAAAACTCATTACCTGTGTTAGCATAGGTGAATTACATGTTGTAGTCATTATATTTTTAATGGGTTTCCTACCTGGTGGGCTGCCGTCTATGGGGTCACACAGAGTCGGACACGAGTGAAGTGACTTAGCAGCAGCAGCCTTTCCCTTCTCCAGGGGATCTTCCCAACCCAGAGATCAAACCCAGGTGTCCCACATTGCAGGCAAATTCTTTACCAGCTGAGCCACAAGGGAAGCCCGAAAATACTGGAGTGGGTAGCCTATCCCTTCTCCAGGGGACCTTCCTGACCCAGGAATCGAACCAGGGTCTCCTGCATTGCAGGCGGATTCTTTACCGACTGAGACTGAGCTATCAGGGACGCCCACCCTCAGAGTATGAGGCCGGAGCTAAGAGTATACCCAGGTGCTAGTGCTTTATTTTCACCGCACAGAGCCAGAGCTGGAAAGAAAGTAGCAGACGGGGGCTGCCGCTGCTGCTGCTAAGTTGCTTCAGTCGTGTCCGACTCTCTGCGACCCTATAGACGGCAGCCTACCAGGCTCCCCCTTCCCTGGGATTCTCCAGGCAAGAACACTGGAGTGGGTTGCCATTTCCTTCTCCAATAGACAGGGGTTGGGTGGCTTCAATAAGGACAGCTATGGAGAGAAGCTAGTGGGATCACCTGGGTTCATGGCCTCTTAATGGTTCTGCCTCTTGATGACTGTCTGCAGGTGGGCTTATCATCTCTGAGCCTCGGTTTCGGTGGGGTGATGGAACCAGGTCATTCCAGCCCNAGACAGGGGTTGGGTGGCTTCAATAAGGACAGCTATGGAGAGAAGCTAGTGGGATCACCTGGGTTCATGGCCTCTTAATGGTTCTGCCTCTTGATGACTGTCTGCAGGTGGGCTTATCATCTCTGAGCCTCGGTTTCGGTGGGGTGATGGAACCAGGTCATTCCAGCCCACGAGAGTTCACACTGCACATCTCTTCCCAACTTGGTACTTGAAGCATTTACATCATGGAAATCAGAAAATGTCATAAAACTGGGGCTTTCTTTCCCTGGAAAGCTGGTTGTTAAACCTTACCAGCACACCACCCTTCAGTTTCCTTGTCTATAAAATGGGGACGGTGCTGCCAACCTCATGGATCCAGTGGAAGGGAATGTATGTGTGAGCATTTGGCAGACTAAAGCCTGATGTGTTTTGTGTGTGTGTGTGTGTGTGTGTGTGTGTGGATATGCTGTGCGTATTTATATGTAGTTTGTTATAATTCTCATATGGCAATCTGTATCTTTAAAGGTGGTTGGGGGTTGTTTCTTTGCAGAAACAGGAAATGGAATCAAGGAGTGGAACAACAGGTGTGGCAGAAATTCCCAGAGAAATTGGGTGGATGATGTAAGACTGTAAGCCCATCCTGGGATAATGTTTGAGCTTGTGAGGTCCTTTCTGGTGGAAGCCTGAGGGGTGGGACCAAAGCTCTGTGAGTCGTTGAGAAGATGTGGTGGAGCATGTTCCATGGTTTTCTCTGTGGCAGTGGCTGTAGTAGAAAGAACCAACACACAGGCAGACTCCGATGTGAAGTCTGCTTTGTCACCTACTAGCTGGTTGAACCTGGCAAGCTCCAGAGCCCTTTCTTGAGCTCGGTTTCCTCATCTGTGACATATGTGTTTGGGGAAGCCATGGAGAGGGGGCCCATGGGTTTGGGCATCTGTGGACTGTGTGCTGAATTTGCGTTCATTCTGTTCTCTCCTGGGCTCCCTCAGAACTCTGTTTTCAGCATCTTGGGATTCCAGGTGAACCCCTGGTTTGCAGAGTATAGGTCAGGGGTTGGTCCCAGAAGCTCCCTCTATGCAGCCCAACCTAGAATCTTTCTGCGCCTCCTCCTCTACTGAGTTATGACATGGAATATTTCCTGAGAGCTTGGCTAGGAACAGTGAGAAAATGCTAAGGAAGTAGGACATTGAGAACAATCATCATTCCCTAAGCACTTTATATGTTTTAATTCATTTAATCTGCACATCAGCTCTAGAATATAAACACTATCGCGTGGCAGGTTGAAGGTGGCTGTGCTTCTTTTGACACTCTTCCCATCAAGAAGTGGAAGCTATGCCCTCTCCCCGTGAATCTGAGTCAGCTCGGACTGGGTGATAGAATAAGGCCAAAGTGACACCATGCCAGTTCCGTGTGCAGCACTTTCGAGAACGGGCAGCTTCTGCCTGGAGTCTGAGTTGCCGTGTAAGGAGTCTGATGACTCTGAGACCACCGTACTGGAGAAGCCTGGAGGCTATATGGACATAGAGAGGCCCAAGGGGGCCTGGCTGAGTCTAGCCTTCCAGCTGTGCCTGCCAAGGCCCAGGCATAAGTAAAGGCTTCTTGGCCCTTCTGGACCAGACCAATCCCCAGCTAGTATCACCAAGTGACCTAGTCAGTGCTAGAAGGAGCCGAGGAATCTTCCAGCAGAGCCCTGCCCAAATTCCGAACCGACAAAATCATGAGCTACAATAAGAAAGTGGTTGCTTCATGCCACTAAATTTTGTAAGTAGTTTGTTGCACAGCAATAGATCTAGAACGAGTACAATCCCTGTTTCATAGATGCAGATACTGAGGCATAAGGAGGCTAAGTATCTTGCTCAAGACACACACTAGTAAGTGGTGGGTCAGGATTTAAACCCGGCAGCCTGGCTCCCCAGCACATGCTTGACACAATGCTGTACTTCTGTGGGGTTGAAAATAGGGCTCTGCTCTCAGGGAAACTTCTGTCTACTTCGGGGTGCAGGGATCACATACACTATATAATTAAAGAATCACCTGAGACATTCAGTTATTCATTTATTCAACTTAAGGCCGTTAGGCCCTAGGGATACAGAGATGATGATATTAAGAAAATGTTAGGATTTTACTGTACTCAGAGGAAGGACCCCCGACACTGGAAGGTGAGTGAGACCCCATGGCTCACCACTGGGGAGTGAGGACATGTGAACTGTGTCTTGAAGGATGATTCGAAGTGTCCTGTTTGAATGAGGGAGGAAGAGCATGCAAGGTGGTAGGACAGGACACGCAAGGACGTGGAGTTACAGGATATTCGGATGTGTCCAAGGGATATGGTGTCTGCTGGCACGTAGGGTGTGAGGAGGGAGGGACAAGCAGGGATGAGACCACTGGCCAGAGTGGATCACAGAGGGGCATGTGTCCATGTCCTGCAGCTCAGCCTTTATCCTAAAGGCCACGGGGAGCCCTGGCAGAAGGGCGTTAGGGGTGGGGCCTGGGTGGGGTGAGGCTTGATCTGATGCACCTTTTAAACAGAAGGCCCTCACCACTGCAGGCAGTGTGGGGGCTGCAACGCAGGGGAGACCCCAGGGGATCAACATCAGAGGGAGCTCAAGTAGGAGGCAGCATGTGGGGCCTGGAGTGGCGGTCATTGTGGGGAGGAGGGGACACGGCCCGGAGATATCCAGGAGGAAGACTGACCGCCAGTGGGCAGAACTGGCTGAGGAAGGAAGAGGATTCTGTGGTTCCTGGGGCCCCTGATGTCGGGAACCTGTGTCAGAGTCACCCCAGGTCCAGGGGAAGGCTGGTTGGACAAAGTGGCAGCAGGGACCATGGGGAGCCACCGTGCCAGGGAGAAAAGCCCACCACCATCACCCCGGCACCTGGAGCAGTGCCTGGCATGTAGTAGCTGCTCAGAAGGTACTTGATGAATGAAAATGAGTGAAGCCTTGGGTCCAGGCCTCTGGAAGGAGGGTGCAGCCCAAGGTAAAGTTCTGAGAGTCTCTGAGGAGTGAGATGCTAAGCCCACATCATCTCTCTGTAGTGGTCACCTCCTGTGGGGTCCAGAGCCCCATTTCCACCTCTGGGCCTAGAGATCAATCCACTCTTCTTAGTGGGCAGTAAAAATGCCACGTGGGGCCCTTCAACTAGATGACAGGCCAGAGGAACCCAAGGCTCTGTGAATCTGCTTGCCCGAGGACATTGAACCCTGACCCTGACCCTGACCCTGACCCCCAGCAGGTCACGGGAATGTCCCTGAGCTCACAGATGCCCCTCGGGCAGCAGCCCTGGTGTCCCTCCCCTGTTCAGGGGAGCATTCAGCCCTAGGCCTGCGGAGGATTGGGAAATGGGGGCGGTTCTATAAATACCATTCCCTTTCTTCCACTCCTGCGTTCAGAACCAGTGAGGGAATGACACCCAAAAAAGATGTCCTTTTCATTATAGGGGACTGGAATGCTAAAGTAGGAAGTCAAGAAACACCTGGAGTAACAGGTAATTTGGCCTTGGAATGCGGAATGAAGCGGGGCAACGGTGCAAAGACCATTTTGCCAAGAGTTTTGCCAAGAAAATGCACTGGTCATAGCAAACACCCTCTTCCAGCAACACAGGAGAAGACTCTACACATGGACATCACCAGATGGTCAACACCGATATCAGATTGATTATATTCTATGCAGCCAAAGATGGAGGAGCTCTATACAGTCAACAAAAACAAGACCAGGAGCTGACTGTGGCTCACATCATGAACTCCTTATTTCCAAATTCAGACTTAAATTGGAAAACTCAGCAGTGGCCACAGGACTGGAAAAGGTCAGTTGTCATTCCAATTCCAAAGAAAGGCAATGCCAAAGAATGCTCAAACTACCGCACAATTGCCCTCATCTCACACGCTAGTAAAGTAATGCTCAAAATTCTCCAAGCCGAGCTTCAGCAATACGTAAACCGTGAACTCCCTGATGTTCAAGCTGGTTTTAGAAAAGGCAGAGGAACCAGAGATCAAATTGCCAACATCCGCTGGATCATGGAAAAGGCAAGAGAGTTCCAGAAAAACATCTATTTCTGCTTTATTGACTATGCCAAAGCCTTTGACTGTGTGGATCACAATAAACTGTGGAAAATTCTTCAAGAGATGGTAATACCAGACCACCTGACCTGCCTCTTGAGAAATCTGTATGCAGGTCAGGAAGCAGTAGTTAGAACTGGATATGGAACAACAGATTGGTTCCAAATAGGAAAAGGAGTACGTCAAGGCTGTATATTGTCACCCTGCTTATTTAACTTATATGCAGAGTACGTCATGAGAAACGCTGGACTGGAAGAAACA
>SJYX01001854.1:99312-130878 GCA_006410675.1 Oreotragus oreotragus | reverse complement strand
AGCCTGGTGGGCTGCAGTCCATGGGGTCGCTAACAGTCGGACAGACTGAGCGACTTCACTTTCACTTTTCTCTTTCATGCATTGGAGAAGGAAATGGCAACCCACTCCAGTATTCTTGCCTGGAGAATCCCAGGGATGGGGGAGCCTGGTGGGCTGCCGTCTATGGGGTCACACAGAGTCGGACACGACTGAAGTGACTTAGCAGCAGCAGCAGCTGGGAGGGATTGAGGGCAGGAGGAGAAGGGGATGCCCGAGGATGAGATGGCTGGATGGCATCATGGACTCAATGGACGTGAGTCTGAGTGAACTCCAAGAGATGGTGATGGACAGGGAGGCCTGGCGTGCTGCGATTCATGGGGTCGCAAAGAGTCGGACACGACTGAGCGACTGAACTGAACTGAACTGAACCTCAGCTTTCCTACCTATGGACTGATTGGAGGGATGCAGTTTCACCTACAGCCAAAATCAAGTGCCCTAGCATCACACCTCTCTTTGAATTTGTTCCCTGGAACCGAAGGCCTCCTCCTGGCAAGGGCCAAGCCTGCCCTGAGATACTCACCCCAGGGCCGGCAAGAAGCTGCGTCCTGAGCCCAGATGGCTGAGTATTTACCAGCCGGTGTTTCAGTAGCATCTCCAAGCCAGAGAAGTGTCAGCTGACTCGAGCCTGGCCCCTTGTGTCTTTTTCTCGTTTATTTTGCTTATGCTGGGTCTCCACTGCTACGTGGCCTTTCTCGAGTTGCGGTGAGCAGGCGCTGCCCTCCAGCTGTGGTGCAGAGGATTCTCCTTGCAGTGGCTTCTGTTGCCGCGTCTCCCGGGCTCTGCAGCGCAGGCTCGATAGTTGGGGCACCCAGGCTTAGCTGCTCCCCAGCATGCGGGCTCTTCCCAGATGAGGGATTGAACCTGTGTGTCCTGCATTGGCAGGCAGATTCTCTACCTCTGAGCCACCAGGGAAGCCCTGATCCCTTGTTCTTGATTCCATGCCCTGTGACTCGGCTGGTGCAGAGGACGGGAATATGGTTCCTGTGAGGCTGAGGTCCTGGGTTCTGAGTCTTGGTGGACCCTCCAGTCTTGCATTCACTTTCGTTCCAGCACGGATGTCAGGTATCTGCGGCGTGCAGGCAGCTATAGTTGTGGCATCCACAGGGCTCCTGG
Organism: Oreotragus oreotragus; assembly: GCA_006410675.1. Lineage (NCBI taxonomy): Eukaryota > Metazoa > Chordata > Mammalia > Artiodactyla > Bovidae > Oreotragus > Oreotragus oreotragus. Next base: position 129,726 of record SJYX01001854.1, on the reverse strand, counting down.
CTCTTGCCGGTTGTCCCGGGAAGACAAGCAGGTTCACCCTCTGGTGCTGGGTTTCTGAAACTCAGCACTCTTGATATTTGGAGCTGGATCATTCTTTGCTCGGGTGGTGGTGGGGCTGTCCTGTGCGCTAAATTAGTAGGTTTAGCGACATCCTTGGAAAATCCCATGGACAGAGGAGCCTGGTGGGCTACAGTCCATGGGATCAGAAAGAGTCAGACATGACTTAGCAACCAAGCAAGCACAGGCCTCTGCACACTAGATGTCAGTGATACCCCTCACGTCACCCCGCCTTGGATTCCCCTCAATAGCCTGAGATGTGTCCACGCCCTGCCACACGTGTCCTGGGGGACATACTTGCCCCTGGCCAAGCACACTGCTTAAGGCTGTGCCATCTAGCTCAGCAACCTCGCGCTGCCTGAGGCTACTGAACACTACAGATGTGGAGTCTGAATAGACATGCTGCTGCTGCTGCTAAGTCACTTCAGTCGTGTCCGACTCTGTGTGACCCCATAGACAGCAGCCCACCAGGCTCCCCCGTCCATGGGATTTTCCAGGCAAGAGTACCAGAGTGGGTTGCCATTGCCTTCTCCAATGTATGAAAGTGAAAAGTGAAATTGAAGTCGCTCAGTTCTGTCTGACTCTTAGTGACCCCATGGACTGCAGCCTACCAGGCTCCTCCGTCCATGGGATTTTCCAGGCAAGAGTACCGGAGTGGGGTGCCATCGCCTTCTCTGGAATAGAGATGAGCTGTAAGTATAAAATACACACCAGATTTTGAACACTGCATATGAAAAAAAAGGACTGTGATACATCTCAGTAATTTTTTAATATTTATAGTTTGTTGAAATGATGCTGTTTTAAATATGTTGGGTTAAATAGGCCATTACTGAGATTAATTTTACTTGTTTCTGTTTACTATTACTAACATGAGTATGGGCAAAATTTAAATTGCACACATGACTTGAATTATATTTCTATGGGACAGCAGGGTCTCAAAGAGCCAGTGGCCTGGCACACAGGTTGGGAGCCTGGGCTGAGTCAGTCTCACTTCCAGTCACATCCTGGTACCACTTCCCAGCTCTGTGACCTTTGGTGAACCACTTAACCTCTCTGAGTGTCACAGTTCTCATAAGTGGCAGCCACTTTCTCCTAGACCACAGATAAGAGTTCTGAAACTCTGAGGTGGGATGAACTTTATAAGCTCCTGAAGCTGAAGCTGGGTTGTTTTCTGGGCACAGTGGTTTCTTGCTGGGTCTTCCTGTGGCCCTTGGGGCTGTCCCACCATCAGTGGTGCCCAGGGCATGTCCTTTTCCTCCAGTCTTTGCTGTTCCCAGAGACAGCAGCGTCTTTTCATGATAGGTGCAAAGACGCCTCCCCGCCCCTACAGCCTGAGCAAAGGAGCTGGCGGATTGCTTTCCCAGCCTTGCAGCTCCTTCCCCGTGGGTAACTCAAGCCCCAGGATGGTCAGCCTCTGCTCAGCGTCTCCCCCCACCCCTCCCCGTTCCTTCTCCCCCAACGCCTCCCTGTGGCTTTACTCTTTATTTAGTCTGCCCTGACACTCGACAGTTCGCACATCTGGCCACCGTCTCCCCTTCTGTTTTGGCGTCTGAACCTATAAATAGTTTCCCGGCAAAGTCCCATCTGCACTGTGACAGCTCGTTCTGCGTTCCTTTTCCCACACGTAAATCCTCATCGACGCGGTTGTTAAAAACGGAAGTGCGCTGTCCAAGAAAAAGGCAGTTTTTATTACAGTTTGGACGGTGTGGTGGCAGTGGCTATGGAGATGGCTGCCAACGTGGATTCAGAGGAAATGCTTTCAATAATGGCAGGACCCATCAAGCATATGGTGTGATCCAGGCAAAGCCCTGGATCTGAGAAAGAAGAAGGCCTGTCCCCCGCTTTCCAGAAGCTTTGGGCCAGCGTCAGGCCCGTGAAAACATCGTGATATGGGGAAATCGCGCTCCCAAGTGGGGTGTGTCCAGTGCTGGGCCAGAGGGAGAGGAGCTCATTTTGCCCAGGAAGCCGTCTCCGAGGGGAACCCGGGGCCTGCTGAGTGACAGAGCTGGGGATGTGTGGTCCATGGGAAGGTGTCCCTGCTAGCCGATGGGTGACGTCGGGACACTGAGTGTAGGTATGAAGCCCTGGCATGCCCCTCCACCCTGCCCCATGTCACTTCTGCTGAGCAAAACGTGTCTCATACGCCAGGCTCCTGGGGCTGATGACACCTGGTCATGACTGGGGCTGTGCCCTCAGTCCAGTTACTTAAGCTCTCTGAGCCTTGGCTTAATTTGCTCATAATATGAAAATAGTGAAGTTATGATAGTTAGAAATACAGAGGCTGGCACGTAATAGGCATGTGGTAAGTAGTAGATGATGTTATTGTTATTAAAACTTTGAAAATGATAACCCTCTATTACTAATCAGGAAGCTCAAATCTGGACAAAACCCACACTGTGAAGTTGGGAGAAGGAGGAGAACAGCAGTAGTCCAGGCTTAGAATCTAGAGTCCAGAGAGTGCCCGAATCGAACTCTAGGAAACACCCAGGCTAACCCTCTTTCTTCAGATGATAATGCACCTTCTCTGGACTTCTGTTTCCCTGTCTGTGCGATGAGGGAGGTTGGACAAGAGCTGTCTCTAAGAGCCCTTCTCTTCTGGCCTTCAGTGGTTCCCCATCCACTGAGAGGCAGGTACTTGGATCTAGTCTGAGCAAACTAGGGGTCTGGTAGAGAACTCAGTAAGAAGGCATTGCTGCCTTTTTCATCCTGAAATTCTTAAGATGAAATCAAGAGGAGATGGCTCCTTATGCCAAGAACAACCAGCAAAGATGGCTGTGACTCATACCCAAGGCTGCCATGGACAGTTGCCCAGCTTGTGCACTGCCCAAAAGTGCCTGGTAGGATTAAATCCAGCTGGTGTTCTGCTTGTCCGGTTGTGTAGTTTTCTGCAGGGCTGCAGCCACCTGGAGGAAGAGGCCCTTCTTTGCTCCCTAGCCAAACCCTGCAAGGGGGCACTGGGAGCATGTGGACCTGGCCCCTGCTTGGACCCCCGACCATGGCTGCCAGGTCCTCCCCTGTCCCCTTTCCTGCTGCCTCTAGTCAAAGGTGCACTGGGCAACGGCTTGCTGTGCCCCGCATCTAGTCCTGCCCTGGGGGTCCGTATTTGATGGGGGAGACTGGGGGCTCAGAAACAATGATCTTACACTGAGGCTTCAGGGTTGCTTAGGACTTTACAGAGAGCAGGCCAGTGAATAGATGAGTGAAAGGACTCCAGGGCCAGCTAGTGAACCTAGGGCCAAGATGCCCACCCTGGACCATCAGTAACAGCCAGGGAGACAGAAAGGGGACTATTTTTGGCACGTTTGCTGATCAGCATCCTCTCCCAGGTCCCTGAGCCTTAACTTGCCCCCCACCTACTCCCCCCTAGACCTTCCAGACCTCTGTGTCACCTTTGGGAGAGAGGCTGCTAGTCTTCACTCAAGGCCTGTCTGTGGGGTACCACCACTCAGTCTCTGCACAGCAGGTGCAGGGCCTGGGAGGGCCTCAGTTGCTCAAATCCTTCCTCGGCTGTTAGAGAAAGCAAGTTTCAGAGACTTGAAGGCTTTGATCTCTGGGCCCATGGTGGGTGGAACCAGGAGCGCAGGCCTGGTCAGTACCGTAGGGGTTTGGGCTTTTCCTGGAGTGGGAACAGCCATTTGCCCCGCTCTGTGCTCCCGTCCTTGTATGGTCGGGCATCGAATCTGCTCTGAGACCACAGGAGATCGCTGCCCGGCATGGGACTGTTTGTTCTCGCTTCTCCGGACAGCTCTGCCCTCTGCTGGAGCCAGAGCTTCCGGCAGCCCTAGTCCGGCAGCCCCTTCCTTCTGGAGGGGACAGGGCCGTTCTCTCGCTTCATGGGTGACCCAGATGCACTGCGGCAGCATCTGGAAGCAAGTGGTCCTGAAGCTGGGCCTGGGACCCCAAGGTCCTCTGGACACCAGAGAAATTGCCACTCTCTTTAGTGCCACCCCTGGGAACATGGCAAGGAGTTCTCAGCTAACAAAGAAGATTGGGCCTGATGATAGTATGAAATAGTCTTTTTCCTCCTCTGTCACGTACTGTCTAGGTCATGGTTCCCATGGCAACCGTGGTGTTGCTGGGCAGCAGAGGTCCCTCCAGCCAGAGGGCAACTGTGTGAACTTCCAGCTGGGGAAGGAGCTGACGGGGGTGGAAGGGACACCTGAAAGAATGGGCGTGGTCACTGCAGGTGACCCCCCTTCCTGTTCCAATTAGAACTACTCCCCAGCCTCTGGTCATGTTGGCTTTTTATTCCCAGGCCCTGCAGCTTGGCGTTCTAGGATCCCTTTCAGGAAGCAGGTTCAGAATCTATTAGAATCTGTGGCAACCCATTCAGGGTNCACTGCAGGTGACCCCCCTTCCTGTTCCAATTAGAACCACTCCCCAGCCTCTGGTCATGTTGGCTTTTTATTCCCAGGCCCTGCAGCTTGGCGTTCTAGGATCCCTTTCAGGAAGCAGGTTCAGAATCTATTAGAATCTGTGGCAACCCATTCAGGGTGTTACATTTCAGGAAAGGTAGGCTCTGCAGTGTCATAGAAGTCTTTGAGGTGGGGGCCACTTCCCCGGCCCACCCAGATTCCCCCAGCCACGTGTGATGCCCTTTTCTGAGAGGTCTGAGACCCCAAGCCTCCTGCCAGTAGCGATCCTTCCTTCATCCCTCTGGGGACACTCTTATGAGGCAATTCTCATCCATCCGGGTCCCCATTCCATAAACATACACACTGAGGTCTTGACACCTGCAGGGCTTTTCTTAGATAAAAATCAATGAACATCCCTCCCACCCTTACCCAGCCACATTTGAAATCCTCAAAAGAGAATGAGCTGGCTGTATTGAACCTCTCCCCATCAGGAGGGAGCTTCAGAAAAGTCCTGTGGCCTAAACCATTGGCAAATTCCCTGTCACCCTGCTCACTGCCAGGCTTCCTCTCAATTTCTAAATCTATTTCCCCTGATTTCTACAGACCGCGAGCATGATAAATATTTGTCAGTGGTTGAATACATAGTGTCCCAGCTGAAGAGTAACTCGGACCCAGCCCTTCCAATGAGGATCATACCTGGAAATTTATTAACGACTCCTGTTGTCAAAAGGAATGTGTTTGAACAGAGATCTCTTAGGTTGACACAGGGAAGACAGCTTACATTTCCTGAGTAACCGGTGCATTTCACAATGTTAATAACCTTGGCAAGGTGTATATTCATTCTTTTTGTGATGATGATCTTTTCCTCATCAGAGCCCAGGGTCAAGCTTAAGTGAACAGATGCTCACCTTCACTCTCCAGTAAAGACGAATCAGACCCTAAACAAGGCACCTGCCAACAGTCATCTCTTTTTAAAAAGAACATGCTGGAGAAGGGGTTCTCACTTGTCAGTTAGAAATTTATTAACGACTCCTGTTGTCAAAAGGAATGTGTTTGAACAGAGATCTCTTAGGTTGACACAGGGAAGACAGCTTACATTTCCTGAGTAACCGGTGCATTTCACAATGTTAATAACCTTGGCAAGGTGTATATTCATTCTTTTTGTGATGATGATCTTTTCCTCATCAGAGCCCAGGGTCAAGCTTAAGTGAACAGATGCTCACCTTCACTCTCCAGTAAAGACGAATCAGACCCTAAACAAGGCACCTGCCAACAGTCATCTCTTTTTAAAAAGAACATGCTGGAGAAGGGGTTCTCACTTGTCAGTTTCATTCACCTCAGTCACTGGGAGCGTGTTAAGCCAGGTGTGGCTGAGGTTTACCTTCGGACCAACTATGAAGGAAATGCTTCCACAGGAACGTAAGAGTAAGATGTCACCGGGGACGTTGGTCTAGAGAAGAATAATAGCTGATTAAAGACCCCCTCATACCTTAATTATAACGATTTGCTGTGGTGGTGGTTAAATTGCTGACTTGTATCCGAATCTTTGTGACCCTCTGGACTATAGCCTGTCAGGCTCCTCTGTCCATGGGATTTCCCGGGCAAGAATACTGAAGTGAGTTGCCACTTCCTTCTCCAGGGGATCTTCCTGACCCAGGGATGGAACCCACATCTCCTGCAGCTCCTGCATTGCAGGCAGATTCTTTACCACTGAGCCACTGGGGAAGCCCGTAGAGTTACTGTCAGTCNCTGTCAGGCTCCTCTGTCCATGGGATTTCCCGGGCAAGAATACTGAAGTGAGTTGCCACTTCCTTCTCCAAGGAATCTTCCTAACCCAGGGATTGAACCCGCATCTCCTGCATTGGCAGGTGGATTCTTTACCGCCGAGCCAGCAGCAAAGCCATAATTATAACAGTAGATATGACCAAATGCAAAGACGAGTTGAAAGTTCATTAAAGCAGGTTGAACATATAACTGTTGAATTATTTATGTGACACTATATGAATACCTACTATTTCAGAAATTTGGGCAGTATTCTTTTTTTTTTTTTTTCACTCAAATAAATATTTGAAAGACCCTGTTCAAGGATGAAAAGACAAGTTACAACTGGGAGAAAATATTTGCAAATCACACATCTGACAAAGGCTTGATATCTAGATCAGATAAAGAACTCTCAAAACTCAACAATAAAGAACAAGTAACCCAAATAAAAATGAGCAAAGGATCTGAATAGACATTTTTCCAAATTATATACGCAAATAGCCAATAAATCCACGAAAATATGCTTGATGTCATTAATCCTTGTGGAAATGCAAATCAAAGCCACAGTGAGGGATACGTGTATATGTATGGCTGAGTCCCCTTCTCTGTTCACCTGAAACTATCACATTGTCAATCAGCTACATGCCGCTGCTGCTGCTAAGTCACTTCAGTCGTGTCCGACTCTGTGTGACCCCATAGACGGCAGCCCACCAGGCTCCCCCATCCCTGGGATTCTCCAGGCAAGAATACTGGAGTGCGTTGCCATTTCCTTCTCCAATGCATGAAAGAGAAAAGTGAAAGTGAAGTCACTCAGTCTGTCCGACTGTTAGTGACCCCATGGACTGCAGCCCACCAGGCTACTCCGTCCATTGGATTTTCCAGGCAAGAGTACTGGGGTGGGGTGCCATTGCCTTCCCCAAATCAGCTATATACCCCAATACAAAATAAGTTAAAAGCAGTGAGACACCATTTCACACCCGCTAAGATGATTCTGATTAGTAACAGACAAAGTACTAGCAAAGAGGTGGAGAAACTTATTTTATAAATGTAAATTTATTTTTTAAAAATTTTAAATTAAAAAAAATTTTACAGTTATTTTTTAAATTTAAATTTTAAATTTTGTTTAAATAAATTTAAACAAAAGTTGCGTGTTTATTTTTGTCTGCACCGGGTCCTCATTGCTGCTCACGGGCCTTCTATGGTTGCAACAAGTGGGGGCTACTCTCTAGTTGAAGTGCATGGGCTTCTCATTGCAACAGGTTCTCTTGTTGCAGAGCTCAGACCCCAGGGGGTGTGGGCTTTACTAGTTGCAGCTCGGGGGCTCTGTAGTCGTGGCATACAGGCTTAGTTGCCCTGAGCCGTGTGGAATCTTCCTGGACCAGGGATAGAATCTATGTCCCCTGCATTGGCAGGTGGATTCTTCACCACCAGACCACCAGGGAATGAGCGCCTGTGGAGAAGCTAAAACATTGCCAGTGGAAATGTTAATGGCGCAGTTGCTTTGAAAAGCACTCCACCGGTTTCTTAAACATGTAGAGTTATTGTGCTCAGTCAGTCGGTTGTGTCTGGCTCTTCACAAACACATGGACTGCAGCCTGCCAGGCTTCTCTGTCCATGGACTTTTCTAGGCAAGAATACTGGAGTGGGTTGCCATTTCCTCCTCCAGGGGATCTTCCTGACCCAGGGATGGAACCCACATCTCCTGCAGCTCCTGCATTGCAGGCAGATTCTTTACCACTGAGCCACTGGGGAAGCCCGTAGAGTTACTGTCAGTCAGTCAGTTCAGTCTCTGTCGTGTCCGACTCTTTGAGACCCCATGAATCGCAGCACGCCAGGCCTCCCTGTCCATCACCAACTCCTGGAGTTTACCCAAACTCATGTGCATCGAGTCGGTGATGCCATCCAGCCATCTCACCCTCTGTCATCCCCTTCTCCTCCTGCCCCCAGTCCCTCCCAGCATCAGGGTCTTTTCCAATGAATCAACTCTTCGCATGAGGTGACCAAAGTATTGGAGTTTCAGCCTTAGCATCAGTACTTCCAAAGAACACTCAGGACTGAGCTCCTTTAGGATGAACTGGTTGGATCTCCTTGCAGTCCAAAGGACTCTCAAGAGTCTTCTCCAGCACCGCAGTTCAAAAGCATCAATTCTTAGATGCTCAGCTTTTTTCACAGTCCAACTCTCACATCCATACATGACTACTGGAAAAACCATAGCCTTGACAAGATGAACCTTTGTTGGCAAAGTAATATCTCTGCTTTTTAATATGCTATATAGGTTGGTCATAACTTTCCTTCCAAGGAGTAAGCAAGCGTCTTTTAATTTCATGGCTGCAACCACAATCTGCAATAATTTTGGAGCCCAAAATAATAAAGTCTAACACTGTTTCCACTGAATGTTGAGCTTTAAGCCAACTTTTTCACTCTTCTCTTTCACTTTCATCAAGAGGCTTTTTAGCACCTCTTCACTTTCTGCCATAAGGGTGGTGTCATCTGCATATCTGAGGTTATGGATATTTTCCCTGTCAATCTTGATTCCAGCTTGTGCTTCTTCCAGTCCAGCGTTTCTCATGATGTACTCTGCATAGAACTTGAATAAGCAGGGTGACAATATACAGCCTCACGTACTCCTTTTCCTATTTGGAACCAGTCTGTTGTTCCATGTTCAGTTCTAACTGTTGCTTCCAGACCTGCATACAGGTTTCTCAAGAGGCAGGTCAGGTGGTCTGGTATTACCATCTCTTCCAGAATTTTCCACAGCTTATTGTGATCCACACAGTCAAAGGCTTTGGCATAGTCAATAAAGCAGAAATAGATGTTTTTCTGGAACTCTCCTGCTTTTTCGATGATCCAGCAGATGTGGCAATTTGATATCTGGTTCCTCTGCCTTTTCTAAAACCAGCTTGAACATCTGGAAGTTCACGGTTCACGTATCACTGAAGCCTGCCTTGGAGAATTTTGAGCATTACTTTACTAGCGTGTGAGATGAGGGCAATTGTGCAGTAGTTTGAGCATTCTTTGGCATTGCCTTTCTTTGGGATTGGAATGACAACTGACCTTTTCCAGTCCTGTGGCCACTGCTGAGTTTTCCAAATTTGCGGTAAATCCATCTAACAGAATACTCTTCAGACATAAAGACGAGTAAAGTATCACTGATAGCACAGGGAGTGCCACTCAGTACTCTGTAGTGACCCATACGGGAAAGAATCCAGAAAAGAGTGGATTTAAGTATTTACGTACAGCAGGAACTAACACAACATTGTAAATCAACCATAGGCACCCAGTCGTGTCCCAACTCTTTGTGGCCCCATGAACTGTAGCCTGCCAGGTGTTTCTGCCTATGGAATTTTCCAGGCAAGAATACTGGAGTGGGTTGCCATTTCCTACTCCAGGGGATCTTCCCCAACCAGGGATTGAACCCCAGTCTCTTGCATCTCCTGCGTTGGCAGGTGGATTCTTCACCACTAGCACCACCTGGGAACCAACTAAACTCCAGTAAAAGTTAACTTAAAAAAAAAGAGAGAAGTGAAGTTCTGATCCTGACTCCTGCTACGTGGACAAACATTGAAATCATGTTGCGAAATGAAAGAAGCCAGACCCACAGGACCACCTATTGTATGATTCCATTTATAAACAAAGTCCAAAACAGGCAAATCCATAGGGACAGGAAGTAGAGAGGTGGTTTCTAGAAGCTAGGAAGAGGGAGGAATGGAAAGTGACTGCTGATGGGTATTGCATTTCTTTGGGGGGGGATAATGAAAATGTTCAAAAATTGATTGTGGTGATGTTTGCACAAATCTGTGAATATACTATCGTGCACTTTAAATTGGTGAGTTGGGTGGTGTGTGAACGAGGTGAGTTGTGTGGTGTGTGAATGATATCTTAATAAAAGGGTTTTTTTTTTTTAATCCAACATTTGAAAAACTGTCCAATTAGAAAACAGGAAAAGACATGAATAGACACTTCAGCAAAATGGATGTACACATGAAAGAGCATTCAACCTCTTTTTGAAATGCGAATTAAAGCCACAATGAAATAACACTCTATACCTAGCGGAATGGCCAAAATAAAAAATAGTGACCACACCCAGCTGGCAAGGATGGGGGAAGAAGCTGCATCACTGCTACATAGCTGGTAGGAATGTAAAATGGTACAGCCACTCTGGAGAGCAGTTCGGCCCTTCCATTAAAAAACAAAGGATAGCCGTACCATGTGACCCAGCAAATACACTTTGGGGCATATATCCCAGAAAAAGGAAAGTATAGTTTCATGCAGAAACATGGACCTAAAAGTTCCACAGCAGCTTTGTACATAATCCCTAAAACCCAGAAATTCCCAGATGTCCTTCAGTGGGTGAATGACCTAGGTATACCCAAACCGTAGGTTACTACTCAGCACTAAAAAGGAACCGGGTATTGATTCACTCAGTAACTTGGATGACCCTTGAGGAAATGAAGCAGAATGGGAAAAGCCAGTCCCAAAGAATATATGTCCTGTGTGACTCCATTTATATGACATTCAACCATGTAATCACAGAGATAGACAACAGATTGTGGTTGCCAAGGGTTGGGGTGGATGTGATATGAAATACCTTGGTAGAGGTAGTGATTACAGGCAGCTGGGATTTACACATGGGATAAAATTGCATAGTTCTCTACAAACGCGCATTCATATGCACGAGAGCTAGTATAAACCTGGTAAGATCTGAACGAGCTCTGTGGATCACACAAAGGTTGGTTTATTGTCCTCTAATTAAGCACCCTGATACTGCCGTTGAGGGAAACTGGATGAAGAGTGAAGAGGGCCTCTCTGTTTATCTCTGCAACTTCCTGGAGACCTGTATTTCCAAAGAAAACATTTGCTAAAGAAATAGTTACACAAATGTTGGAGAGCCAGCAATGTGCTAACCACCATGCCTGGTGCTGAGGGTACCACAGAGAACAAAAGATACGCCATTCCTGCCCTGGCAGTTGATTTGTATTACTGCGTGATAAAATAGAATTTCCTAAAAAATGAATCTTCCAACAGCTTTTGGTTCTTTGTGGATGACTCGTTTTGATGTTGAGATTGTAAAGGCCAGAAGCCAGACTGGTGTGCCTGGAGCTGGACTCTCCACCTCGTCTTCTTGACTCAGCCTTGATGGTGAGTCATGAGGTGAAAGGTTTCTTTTTCTCTAGGCAGGGGCAAGTCCCGTTGTCACCTGTTGTCAGCTGGGGACATAGCAGATGGGACTAGCTGGGGCTGTTTTTTCTCCTCACTCTTTGAAAGAGAGATGGTTTAAACGGGGGCCGGTCTTTCCCACTGGGGGCCGGTCTTTCCCACTGCTCTTTCCACTGAGGAGGCTGGAGGCTGTACACAGTGGAGGAGTCACCGCAGCTGAGGTTTTCAGAGGGGAGCAGGGGGAGCCGGCATCGTTGTTGGGAACACCCAGTGGGTGACCCGGGGAGCCTGTCAGCCCTCGAGGGGCTCGGAGGGGAACCAAATTAGCATGAGCCGAGAGGACTCTGGAGACCAGTCAGCCCCTGAGAAACATTTACAGAGAAATTTGTTGGGAAGATCCCCTGGAGAAGGAAATGGCAACCCACTCCAGTACTCTTGCCTAGGGAATCCCATGGACAGAGGAGCCTGGTAGGCTACAGTCCACGGGGTCGCAAAGAGTCGGATACGACTGAGCGACTTCACTTTAGACCACTCAAGAAATATTTAGAGAATCTTCATAGTTTCTCTGCTTACAAACGTCACATATGCTCATTATAAAACTGCCAGAAAAACATAATACAGGACGTGAAATTCAGTCCACTGTGTGTGTGTGCATTTTCTTTTTTTTTTCAATCACGGCTTTATTGAGATGTATTTACTTCATGTATTCAGTATCGTACAATTCACCCATTTAAAGTGCACGATTCAGTGACTTGGTATATTCAGTTGTCCAGCCCTTACCAGGGTCAGTCTGAGAACATTTTCAACACATCACAAAAGAAGCCTCGTGTTGTAAAATGTGAATGTACTTAGGCCACTGAGTGTTCTTAAAAATTATTAAAATGAAAAAAAATTATTAAAATGCTAAATTGTATGTTTTTTATACTTTGTGCGTGCTCACTCAGTCATGTCCGACTCTTTGTGATCCTATGGACTGCAGCCTGCCAGGCTCCTCTGTCCTTGGAATTTTCCACGCAGGAATACTGGAGTGGGTTGCCATTTCCTTCTCCAGGGGACCTTCCCGACCCAGGGATCAAATCTGCATCTCTTATGTCTCCTGTGTTGGCAGGCGGATTCTGTGCCTCTACACCATCTGGGAAGCCGTATCATGATAGAATACCCTTTTTGCCAGGCATGTTATACAGAGAAGGACTGTTATACAGTCCTTGCCTTCAAGGCAAAAGACAAATGATGACGATTAGCAAGGAAGGGCGAAGCTGGGTCCTCCTTGCCTGGGGAGAGAGCAGGAGCGAAGGCCTGGAGGCCAGCAATCCCAAGTCGAGGTGTGGCAGGGTTGGCTCCTCCTGGAGACCAGGAGACTCTGCCCAGGCCTCTCTCCTGGCTTCCGGTGACAGCCGGCAACCCGTGGCTTGTGGCTGCATCTGCCTCCATCGCACGTGGCTTCTCCTCTCTGTGTCTGTGTCCCAGGTCTTTACGTGTTTTCTTGCAAGAACACCCATCACTGGGTTTAGGGCCCACCCCAGTCTGGTCAGACTTCATGTGAACTTGATTCCATCCGCCAAGACCCTGTTTCCAAATAAAGTCACACTTGCAGGTACCCGGGGTTAGGATCACAGTGTGTCTTTCTGGGAGACACAGCTCAACCCACAACAGACAGGTACTCTGTTAACTCTCTTATACAGCCGAAGGGGCTTCCCAGGTGGTGCTAGTGGTAAAGAACATGCCTGTCCATGAAGGAGACATAAGAGGCGCAGGTTTGATCCCTGGGTTCGAATGATGCTTGGAGAAGGAACTGGCAACCCACTCCAGTATTTTTGCCTGGGAATCCCATGGCCAGAGGAGCCTGCTGGGCTACACAGTCCATGAGTCACAAAGAGTCAGACACGAATGAAGCGACTGAGCATGCAGGCACGCGTGCAGCTGAAGAAACTGAGGCTCAGGGAGGATAAGCAGTCGTGATGGAGATATGTTCACACGCAGGCCGCTTGGTCGGGGCGCTGCACACACCCACCGGCCAGTACCAGATACTGGGCTGTCCTGGGAGTCGAGCGCCACCCCCACCCTCTGGAGCAAAGGCTTGTCTAACTCTTACTGATTTGCGTTCACCTCTGCTCCAGGACAGTGTGAGGCTGCCTGTCGGGGCTCCCTCATGTCCCAGGTGTCCCTTTGGGCCCCTGGAGGGAGGGCATGAGCCACGTGGTGGGAGGCCTGAGACCCCGGCCAAGGCACCATGTCCCCCTCACCCCGCCGAGGCCTCTGCTCCTCTGAGGTCCCTCTGCCAGACAGCCTTTTATGTTTTGAACTGTACTTCTGTTCGCTTTTGGCTGCGATGAGTCTTCGTTGCTGCACGTGGGCTTTCTCTAGTTGCGGCGAGTGGGGGGCTACTGTCCAGTCGTGGGGCGTGGGCTTCTCGTTGCGTAGCTTCTCCTGTTGCGGAGCTCTGGCTCTAGAGTACGGGGGCTTCGGCAGCTGTGGGGCATGGGCTTAGCTGCCCCATGGGATGCTCCTGGACCCGAGATCAAACCCATGTCCCCGGCATTGGCAGGCGGATTCTTAACCACTAGACGAGCAGGGAATCCCCAGTCAGGCTTTTAGCAGACATTTATTACCTCCCAAACTGCGTGCCACACAATGTGCTAGGCCCTGAGGAGAGCTCAAGTGTGGGCAAAGCCTGGCCCTGGCAGGCAGGCGCTCCCCGGGGTGTGGCCTTGCTGTGCTATTCCCGCAAGCAAGATGGGGAAGTATGAACTGGGGCTGGGGGTGGGGCAGAAGAGGCCTGGTTACAAAGAAACAAACATGACCTTGCTCCTCCCTTGTGCCTTGACAGATCCACTGTTTTCGCAGTAAAAAGGGCACTGGGCCACTGTATCTAGAACTGTGCATGGCCCCAGCCACAAAAATGGATGAGCCCTGGTTCTTGCTCCTGAGGAAGGGACCAGAATGGGGGTAAACTAAGTCTAAAGGAAGTGAAGTCGCTCAGTCCTGTTCGACTCTTGGCGATCCCATGAACTGTAACCTACCAGGCTCCTCCGTCCATGGGATTTTCCAGGCAAGGGTACTGGAGTGGGGTGCCATCGCCTTCTCCAGGGAGTCTGAAGGCACTGTGGGCTTTATAGAAAGTCCCAGGGGCACAGGAGAGGAAGGGACTGCCTATCTTAAAGGTTTCATCTGTGTCTGCAAAGGTCAGACCACGTCTCAATGGTGAAGGAAAACTGCTCATTGTTGAGCAGGCCTGGTATAAAGAGGCTCGGCTTTTTGCATGCATCACCACTAATTCCTCTTGAAGGATTCATGAGAAAGATCTTGATTACAGTTTACAAATGGAGCGTCCTCTCTACCTCTCCCAGCTACCGGAGATCTTTTGACCCCAGCCTATAAATGGCAACCCACTCCAGTACTCTTGCCTGGAAAATTCCATGGACAGAGGAGCCTGGTGGGCTATAGTCCATGGGGTTGCAAAGAGTCGGACACAACTGAGCAACTTCACTTTCACTTTCCCGTGGCCAGTTGGTGCTGCTAAGGTCCGTGATGCACTGATGTGCCACTAGGTGGCGCAGTGGACCGCCTCTTGTCCATTAACTCACAGAGGGTGGTAATTCCATGCCCTGATGTTTCTCTGACTTGTTATTTATGGGCATCTCGCCAGTACCTCCAAGAACTGTAACCTACTTAATGTTTTTCTTTAAACTCCCTTGTAAAATTGTTATATCTATCCTAATGAGAAACCGTGATCTCTTTGCTATAAATAAATGATGAATGTAATTCCCTGGTGGCTCAGTCAGTAAAGAACCCACCTGCAGTGCAAACCCAGAGAGATCTGGGTTCGATCCCTGAGTCGCGAAGATCCTCTGGAGGAAGGCATGGCAACCCAGTCCAATATTCTTGCCTGGAGAATCCCCATGGTCAGAGGAGCCTGGCAGGCTACAGTCCATGGGGTCACAAAGAGTTGCACAGGACTGAGTGACTAAGCATGATCTTTTAAAAAAAATCGTGTTAACTGTTTAGAACTGCGCAGTAGCATATAGAAAGAAGGAAAGTATTAAAATAAAGCTATTAGAACAAAACATGTTGTTTTGAGTATCGTAGATCACCAATGCAGCAGAATGCTGTCCTAGGCTTTGGAAGCAGGCTGCAGTCAGCTAGATACAAGAGTGCTTATGGTTGGAAAGGCTCGTCCCTTTGTACATAGAGGAACTGGGGTACTGAGAGGGAAAGGGACAAACCCATAGTCATACTGTCCACCCCAGGGTTGGAGCCAGACCTGGGACCCAGCTCTGGCCTTATACCTCCTCCCCACGGATGCTCAGAAGAACCTCAGGAAGTTGGAAATGAAGTGTGAGGCATGCATGTTTCTTGGCCCTCTGAGGCCTGAGAAAGTTACTGTGGGTTCCCTGTGCAGAGAGCATCACTTGTCGGGCACATGGAGCCCTGGGATGAGAGTCAGGCAGCATGGGGGCGGGCAGCTGCCAAGACCCTTGGTGGGCAGCTCAGCATCTCTGGGCCCCTGGCTCTGGTGCTCTGCTGCAGGGCATGATGTGGTACCACACTGTCCTCGGGGCAGTCCACCCCGGCTTCAGGCCCTGACTGCCACATCCTGGCACCCTGCCACTCCAGGGAACCACATCCACCCGGGATGGGCTCTCTCTCCTTTGATCCCTCTTCTTTGTCAGAGCTGGAAAATATGGGTGTCATCAAGTGAGGTTCTGACAGGCCCAGGGATTCTTGAGCGAAAGGCCAGTGGCTGCACTGGACCAAGGACTCTCCTGGAAGCTAAAGCAGAACAGGGACAAGCCATCCTCTGCCGCCACAGTCCTCAGAATTGTCAAGTGGAGATGACCCTGAATAGTCAATTCGGGACGTTTTCAAGTTCTGCTTTTACAATCTAGAATCTTCAGTGTTATTTTGCTCAAAATGGTGCATGTGTTATTAGTTAACACCAGTTGCTGTAATAAAGAGACCCCTGAAATCTTGGGCTTCCCTGGTGGCTTAGGTGGTAAGGAATCCACCTGCAATGTGGGAGACCTGGGTCTGATCCCTGGATTGGGAAGATCCCCTGGAGAAGGGAAAGGCTACCCACCCTAGTATTCTGGCCTGGAGAACTCCATGGACTACAGTCCATGGGGTCGCAAAGAGTCGGACACAACTGAACGACTTTCACTAAAATCTCAGGATTAGCACCACAGAAATTCACTTCTCTCCTCCCTGCGGTCCAATGGGCTGCTGATGTGTTTGTGACTACAGCAGGCTGGGCCCTGCAGCAGGTGCCGTGACCCACAAGTGAACACAGCACAGACCTGCCCTCCCTAGGGACACCCCCTCTCCTCTGACAGGGACACTCATCCAAGCCTCTGTTCTCTCCCCTCAGTACTGTACCTGGAAGGCTCGGTTCTTGTGTTTGAGGACATCTTCAGACTGATCGCATTCTACTGTGTCAGTAGGTGAGTATTCCTGGCCCCACGGGAAGGCATCTCATGGCAACAGATGTTCATGCATCTTGGGTGGGGGCGGGGGTGTCACAGGGGAGCCCTCGAGGGAAGGGTGCAGCCCACAGGATGCAGAGACAGGGGGCAGTCCCCTGGCTTCGCCCTTGTACCCATGAAAGGGGTGGGGGGTGCCCGCTCTCCTGCTTTCTTTCTTTAAAGGTCCCTCCCTCACCTCCACCTGCCCCCTTGGCTCACTGCCCATCACCATCTTGTCTTCCAGCTTTCGGGACAGCTTGGGGTGGGTCCTGTGCTGACCTGACCCGCCCTGTTGGAGGAGTTCTAGAAGGAACTTCCTGTAGGGGCAACAGGAAGGGCTGATACTCTTCGTGGGAGAGAGCGTGTGATTTTGAAGCAGCTGCTAGGTGGAGTGTGTGTCTGTAACCACCCTCAGAACTGCTCTGTTCATTCAGAACTGGTTGCAGGTCAACAGGAATTTTAAAATACATTTTGCTGCCAAGAAGCCAACGGCTTAAGCTACAGGGATTTGACCAGGGCTGGGCAGGATGTCTTGGGGCCCAGGGCCCCAGGCTCACCTCTCCCTGCTTCAAAGAGACCATTCATGCTGCCTTCACTCAAACCAGGACAGCCCTCCCACCTACCAGGACCCTCCTGGGCCCAGTGGGCAGAACCGCTGATCATAAGGTGCTAACCACTCCTACCTGTAGGGGGCTCTCCAGGTACACAATAAGGTGCTAGGGGTTTATGTCCATTATTTTCTTAAATCTCGCCAACAGTTCCACCCCGTTAAGTGCTCTTGTTAGTCCCCCACCTCCCTGGGTTTTTTTTTGGCTGCTCTGTGCAGGACATGGGATCTTAGATCCCCAACCAGGGATCCAACCTGTGCTCCCTGCCGAGGAAGTGTGGAGTCTTAGCCACTGGGGTGCTCTTGTTAGTTCCATTTTACAGATGAGGAAGCTGAGACTAGAGAAGTAAGTTGCTCAGGGTCATGCACCTGGAAAATGGCAGGGTGGAGATTCAAAGCAGAGCACCAAGGTCCATGGTCTTTGCTACAGCCGTCCCACTGTGTACATTCTACAGTGATTCTGATGATCTAGCCTGTCTTTCTAGGCCCACAAAGCCGAGCATCAGGGCTCCCTGGCCCTTTGTACATTATGACAGGTCAGGTTCTCAGAGTCAGGCCTTTTCCTGTTCTGAGAAGTTCTACCTTAGTGGAAGATGACAGCCTAGAGTTTGGCCCATGCTAGATGCTTCCAGTGAGTGAAGGAATGAATGGTGACATAATTGCAGAGCTCAGAATTCGAGCTAATCTTTTTCTCTCAACTTTCTCTTCTGTAAAATGAGAACACCACCCATGCTGCAGATGCTGGAGAAAGAAATGAGATAAAGGGACAGCATACTTCCGACACCCAGGAGGTGCTCTGGTTCTGATTCCGTGGGTTGGGCCGCGGGAGGGTGCTCGGGGTGACGTCACCTGTGTGAAGCGAGGCCCAGAGCTGTGACCACCAAACACCACGGTCACCTCCCATCCGCTCCTCCCCTGGCTGCTGCTTCTCCACGTTCCAGAGAAGCAGACGCTTTTTCCCTGCCCTCAGACACTCAGAGAGCCCACTGGGAGGTCACAAGGCTCGAAGCCGGAACTCCTGTGTTCGAGGGAGGGGAGTGAAATGTTGCCAAGGAAGGGCCGTCAACTAGGAGTGGAGAGCCTGTTCCTGGCTGTGTGACCTTGGGCAAGTCCCCCGACTTTTCCCGGCCCCAGTCACCTCACGTGTCAAGGGGAGCCAAGACGGAACCCCAGAGAGCTAGAGCTGTGTTCCTCTGTGAGGTCTGACGAGCAGCCATCTTCAGAACCAAGTGCTCGGAGGTCACGGGAGGTGAGCCAGAGATGCACGTTTTAGGTGCCTTTGTGTCGCCGGCAGGGCCTTGCACAGGGGGGCGTTTTGAGATCTGCTAAACACCCAGGTGATACACGCCAGTCCTGGCTTGAGACAGAGCCAGCTCCCCAGTGGGCCCTCAGGGCCCCTGTGGCCTCGGCGCCTGGCCACTGAGCACAGTCCCTGCAAGAGCGTGGACCAGCCCTGGTTCGGTCACATGGGCTCATGAGGGCCGGTCCTTCTCCAGCGCTCACTCAGGAGCACATGCTGTGGTCCACCGCAGCCTCTGCCCTCAGGGTGGGAGGGCATAGATTCGGCTTCACCGTGTCCGCCCCAAACCTCACTGGAACTCGGATGCTCCTGGCTGGATGGTGGATGGTGTAAGAGTTCTTGAGAGTCTGAGTCCCGTAGTCACCCAGGGAACTGGTCAACACTTCCAGGGCCCACCCTGGGGATTCTGACTAGCAGGCCGGGAGCGGGGCGCAGGAATCTGCATTTATAACACACACACACAATCTGCATTTATAATAGGCCTGTCTGCAAACCAAGGCTTGGGAACTGCTCCTAAGGAAAGGATACTACCAGCTTAGCCAAGGGCCCCCGGGGGCATACTTGGAGAGGAGAATCCGTGTGCAGGGGGCACTCAAGGGCCTCCCCTGAAGGAGGAAGCAGCAGGGCAGCGGGGTGAGGACGGGGACGGGAGAGAAGCCCCGCCAGAGTCCCGTGCCAGGGTGCCTGGCCTCAGTGGGATTCCTCTCTCCAGCAGCTCCGGAGCACAAAGCAGACCCTGGGGTCCACCATAAGCCATGGGGTGGACTTCTGTGCCCCCAGGCCAGCACACCCAGGCACGTGTGGCTTCTGTAGGGCGTCTGGGGCAGGCACTGAGCCTCCGGTGTGCCAGGACGAGCCTCTGGGGGTCATGGGTGCCGGCCTTCAGGAGTAAACCCCACAGAGGCTGGACGATGGATGCGGAGCTGGTAAAAAACACTGAGGTGTCTGGAGGGGGCGGCAGCAGTGACTGGTCCAGTCAGCTCCGTGGACCAGGCGTCTGTTGAGTCGGGCTTACGCTGGGTGCTGCCCACAGAGCTCTCTCTAACCTGAACGGTGCTACAGGATGGGGCAGGGGGTGTTACCACTGCAGACCCACTTCATGAGGCTCGTGACCCCTGTCCCATGCTGTGCCGAGGATCAGACCTTTGCAAGGAGCTTAGCAGAGCCCCTGGTCTGGAATGAATCCTCCAGGAGGCATCAAGCACGTTCTTCTTGCTGTTATAAATGAAGACGCTGCAGCTGGAGTTGGCCAGCCTCGGGTCACCCAGCTCAGTCCTGAGCCAGGTCTGAACCCCAGGTTGTCTGACTGCCGAGCCCAGCTGCCTCTGCCCGGCATTCAGGGCCAGGCCCGTGGTCCAGAGGATGCTGGTCTGCTTTCCCTCCAGCAGCAGCTTCTCCTCTTCCACGTGTGGGGAGTCTAGGCCCTCTTGGTAAGAGGGGTGACACTGGCAACCAGGCAAAGAAGGGCAGGAAGAGACTTCAGGTAGAGGACACAGCGTGGGCAGAGGCCTGGCAGCGGGGCCAGCTGCAGATTGCTTGGCAATGGCTTCCTGGGGAGAGTGGGACACGTAGGTGGGGGATAAGGTGCCTGGAAGGCCTGAAAAGCCGAGCCCAGGAGCTGCGTGCAGGGCTTCCTTCCCTGGTGCTGGGAGTTGCTGCAGCTCACAGACAGATTGCATTTGAGCAGAACCACGTGGCTGCAGGGTGTGGGGTGAGGGGTTGAAGCAAGGGGAGTGTGGACACCAGCTGGGCTCTGCAGCCACCCAGGCCCCAGGCAGGCGATGGGGAACCAGGCGGGGTAGGGTGGTCACTGCAGGGAGGAGTGGGGAGGCAGGGGGAGCCTGGGGCATTGTCAGGGCTCTTATCATGAGCACAGGCGCGTGAGCAGGCGTGATGGTTCCCGGAGCAATTCTACATACCAGATGCTCTGCCAAGCCCCTTTTCAAGGATGGCGAGTTCTGATCCTCAGCACAGCCTGGGGTCAGGAGTCAGTAGCCTTGTGGAATGGGTGCCATTAACCGAAATGAAGAGGTGGGGAGCCCCTTGGCCTTCCCACCCTGTCTAGGAGGTGGCCAGGCACCCAGTGTTGTGGCGAGGCTGTCACCCTCCTCTGGGCAGCTGGGGAAGGTGGGCTGGGCCTCTTCTCGGAAGGAAGCTGTTATCACCAAGTCTGGAGCTGCCTTCACAGCCACCTGGACCAGGAGCCACGGTCTTGCCTTCCGAGTCCTGGTTAGGGGAACAGGGGGACAGAGGAAAGGAGCCTCAGAGGCCCCGAAGCACCCTTGACCGGAGCTCCCAGCAGGAGGGGAAGAAACGAGTTCCCACTAGGTGCTCCCCTGCTGTGCTGCGTGGTTTCTATAGTAACCCCATAAGCGAGCATCATGTCCCCTGTCTGACCAGGAGATGGAATGACACCCACCAGGAATGGCAGAGCTAGGGTTTACCAGCGTCCTCAATTCCAGAATTCAGGCTGGTTTTTTCTTTCTTCCTCTCACTTAGTGAAGTGAAGTGAAGTCGTGTCCGACTCTTTGCGACCCCATGGACTGTAGCCTACTAGGCTCTTCTGTCCATGGGATTTTCCAGGCAATAGTCCTGGAGTGGATTGCCATTTCCTTCTCCAGGGGATCTTCCCAACCCAGGGATCGAACCCGGGTCTCCTGCATTGTAGACAGACGCTTTACCATCTGAGCCACCAGGGAAGTCCCCTCTCACTTAAAGAAATTCTTTTTATGGAAAGGAATTCATGCTTTCCCCTCTACTTTCCTTTTAAAAGTGGTTGACTTTCAAAACCACAGAAGTCACCCGGGATGTGTGAAGAGATGGAGCCAGGAGGCATGGAGGGGGTGCAGACATGGTCTCATAGCCGTCCATTCTGGAAGCACTCCCCAAGTTGCCCCCAAATTCAAATGACCTGGACAGAGTCCAAACCCTATGGGAAAGAGAAAGCTAGCCTGTGTGAGCTAATAAGATATGAATAATATACATGGTGCCTGGTACTTTTAATCCATGGCCCACAACCCACTAGGAGGTAATAGTAGAAGAAGAAAATGTATTTGGCCTTAGTCTAGGTTCTGGACACAGAACTCTTAAATTCTTAGAATCGCCTGAGTTGACAGGGGTGTCTCTTGTTATTCATAATGAGCCCCTTTCTGTCACACCTGCGTTTCTGCAAACCCATAAACAGAAGAGGCCCCTAGACAGCCTCAAGGTGAGGCTGGTCACCACGAAGACCAGTGATCAAGGCAGGGAACTTCCAGCCCCACCCACCCACCTCCCAGCTGATGGACACTTTGAGGTGCTGGGAGGTGCCATGTCCAGAGAGGCGTGGAGTGGAGCCCCTTGCCTTGACCTTGCCTGTGTGCCTCTTCCATCTGGCTGTTCCTGGGCTGCATCCTTTACAATGAGCCAGGAAATGTAAGTGTTGCCCTGAGTCCCGTGGGCTGTTCCCAGCAAACTGTCAAGCCTGAGGAAGGGGTCATGAGAACCCCTGACTTACAGCCTGTCGCTCAGAAGTACAAGTGACCTGGGACTGGCATCCAAAATGGTGGGACTGAGTCTTTAGCCTATATTAAGGACTAGTCGTTACCTAGTGCTAATTCCAGGCAGTTAGTGTCAGAATTAACTTGTAGGACATCCCTTTGTTGTCCAGAGAATTTGAGGATCATTTTAGATAACATCCCAGAGGGAATCATAAAGGCCCTCTCTGACCTGTTTCCCCATCTGTACAATAAAAAGGGGGAGGGTGTATAGGCCTCTTCTGGGGGGTCTCTGGAGTGATCCCTGGATGAGCTGCCATTCAGACCAAAGGCAGCAGATAGAGCTGGCGGACTGTGTTGTTGGGGGCGCCTGTGTGCTCACCCGAGGCTGTGCGCTCACGGTTTCGGGGGGAAGCAGGAGGTAGGGTCTGGCTGTGCGCCTGCTGCACACCTTAGTGTGGAATGGCAAGGCTCGGAGGGCCGGAGTGGGTGGGTCCCTTGCCTTCCCCAGAATAACTCCTTTGGAGGAAGCTGCGTGGGCTTCCCCTCAATGCACCACCCCTCACCATGCCCAAGGAGGGTCTCAGCATCTCTGGGTCCAGTGGAGACACAGGACTGGGATCTGACTGGTTGCTCCCTCAGCCTCAGGACTCCACCCTTCGGCTCCAGGGAAGTTTCCAGTCTGTGTGGCGATTGCAGCAGCCAGCGGGGTTGCTGGGTTCTTCCTCCACGGGCTGTGGATTGGGAGGTGGCGGGGCTGAGACTGGACACACGGAGCCCGCCCCAGACCTGACCTCCGACACCTGGTGTCTCCGCAGAGATTTATTGCCCTTCACGCTGAGGCTGCCCCGGGCCATCCTGGAAGCCCGCAGCTCCACAGACCTCGAGATCATCTCCAGCCTGGGCCTGGGTAAGTCCCCTCCGGGGTCAGAGCAGGAGGCCAGGCTGTAGTAGGACCAGGGGTCCCGGAGGGCCCCTCAGGCTGAGCCCAAGCTGGATCCTGAGTCCCAGCTCCCACGGGACCACCTGCTCCCCTGCCCCAGGTGCCGAGCCGCCCTAGCAGGGAGACACTCCCACTTTTCAGAGTGGCCGCTTTAACAGCTGTCAGGGGGTCTCAGGCACAGCCTTGCTGGGTCTGAGGGAGCGGGGGCCGGTCAGGGCCCACACAGGCTGACCTGGCATCAGAGCATGATGTGCAAAAAGCCAAAGCAAACGCCAGGCTCCGTCTCAGCATGACCGTGATCATTAACTGAAGGTCCCCCCACCCCAGGCTCCGTCTCAGCATGACCGTGATCATTAACTGAAGGTCCCCCCACCCCAGGCTCCGTCTCAGCATGACCGTGATCATTAACTGAAGGTCCCCCCACCCCAGGCTCCGTCTCAGCATGACCGTGATCATTAACTGAAGGTCCCCCCACCCCCTTGGCCTGCTCTCTACCCAACCATGTGACTTAGCACACCCACCCTGCCCCTTACCCTTTTGACCTTTCAAGGGATTTGGGGTCAGGGGAATAAAAGACAAGAGTGTTTCTGATCCCAGCCCTTCTATGTAATAGTAAGGAGAGCTCACACTTCCTGGGCCCTGTCCATGCGATGGGCTTCACTGAGCCAGCGCCGACCTCTGACATGGCCTCACCATGCTGGCCCTTCTCTGGAAGCCCATGCTTCCCAAAGCTGGAGCCACCAGGAAGCCAGGCCGGCCACCCCTGCAGGCCCCCATCCTAGGCAGAGGCCAGGTCACATTATGAACAAAGCAGTTAATGAGTCCTTATCGAGACTAAGCCACTCAGGGAATATACTCAATATTTCATAACAACTTTAATGGAGTATTATTGTCTATAAAAATTTTGAGTCATGATCTTGTGCACCTGAAACTAATATAATATTGTAAATCAACTCTATGTCAACTTTTAAAAAAAAGAAAACTCAGACTTCCCTGCTGTTCTGGTGGTTGAGAATCCACCTGCCAATGCAGAAGAGGCGGGTTCAATCCCTGGCCCCGGAAGATTCCACGTGCTGGGAGGCAGCTAAGCCCGTGAAACCGCAACTGCTGAGCCCATCTCCACAAGAGAAGCCACTGCAATGAGAAGCCGCCCACCTGGCAACAAAGACCCAGCACAGCCCAAAATAAGTCAATTATTTTATTTTTTTTAAGTCTAAACCGTACCCAGGAACCTGCACTCATAAGGCTGAGCCCACTGGTACATTTTCAGCAGTGCTGGTCAAATGGAAGAAAGGTTGGTGGAGCAGGCAGGACCAAAACATAGATGAAACTAGAGGCAGACCTGGGATCGGAGGAGATGCCCTTTGGTTCTCAGGCCCGTCACTGTCCACCCCCCGGGGGGCCGCTGGACAACAGGGCAAGAGCTGCCGCAAGGTGGCTCGTGGTCAAAGGCCAGGAAGTAGGAGGAGTCCAGGCCCTCGGGTTTAATGAGCGATAACCATGCTCTAACCTCTTCGCCTGCGTTGACTCATCAGATCTCCAGACACCCCAGTACAGCAGGTTGTAATACTGTGATGCCCACTTTACGGCAGAGAAAACAGACACGAGGAGTTGAATGACATGCCTAGGGTCACAGGATCCACAGAGGATCCTGAGCAGTTAGGCTCCACCCTCCACCCACGAGCTCATGGTGCCCCGACACTCTATCCGGGTTCTCCTAGGTCTGGTTGACCCAGTTTATAAACTTAGGGGCCAGTTTGCAGTTGATGTTGGGAATAAACACTAAGCTTGGGCCCCAGACGTTATACTTGCTGGGCTCTTAACCCTTCCAGAAGCTTGGGTGTGGGACAGGTGTGTGTGTGTATGCCCAGTCATGCTATTTGCAACTCCATGGCCTGTAGCCCTCCAGGCTCCTCTGTCCATGGGATTTCCCAGGCAAGAATACTGGAGTGGGGTGCCGTTTTCTTCTCCAGGGGATCTTCCCAACCCAGGGCTCGAACCCACATCTCCTGCGTTGGCAGGTGCATACTTTANCCCTCCAGGCTCCTCTGTCCATGGGATTTCCCAGGCAAGAATACTGGAGTGGGGTGCCGTTTTCTTCTCCAGGGGATCTTCCCAACCCAGGGCTCGAACCCACATCTCCTGCGTTGGCAGGTGCATACTTTACTGCTGAGCCACCTGGGAAGTCCATGGGATGGGTGAGCATCTGGTGACTCATACACCCTCCCGAGGGCTAAAACGGCAGAGGCGGCACTCTCATTGCACTCTCTTGGCGCTGTCTTGTGTAATCCTTGCATTTCCATTTTAAAGATAGAAAGTCAAGTCTTAGCACGGCCAGGAAACTTGTCCAAGATGTTCCAGGCAGCTAGGAGCACGACTGGGAAGTACACCGAGAGCTTTCTGATTCCCAGCACAGCTCTCCTCTGCCCCTTGGCTGTACCTCATGAGCGTCTCTGTGCAAAGAGCAGTTGCTGGCTGACTTTGAGGTCAAGTTCAAGGGCAAGTGAGATGCATGCACTCCATCTGGGAGGCTTACCACCGAAAGGAGGGCTGGTTTGCAGCCTCACTGCAGGTGGGTTGAGGCAGGTGCCCCTGGGATCCACTGCCCCAGGGACCCCCAGGTTTCTCTCACCTGGGGATGGGGTGTCCCTGAACCCTAGGAACGACTATGTCTAAGACAAGCTGCTCCTCTAGGGAGAACCATATTCCTTTCTGGAATCAACAAGCCCTTCTGTCCGGGCAAGCTTGACCTCTTTTGAGAAGTGGATTTAAATGAAACCCAAGGACATTGCAGCTTAGGAACCAGAGGGTTCTGATCAGGCCTGGCGTCCCCAAGGGCTGAAGCACAGAAGTGAGGCTCACCAAGATAAGTTTTTCCTGGAGCCGAGTAAGGGCTAATTTTTCTGTTCATCACCAGAAAGGATAGAGACCCAGAGCTGAAAGGGCACATCCCATCAGAGACCAGAAGCCTTGGCTCTGAGATGTGCAGACCGCCCTGGCCTTCACCTGCAGTAGCAGTGACAAATAAGCAAAAATAAGGGCCGGACGCCCCAGGCATGGTGCCCAGCGCATCACACATTCTAAGCAAGGCAAAGAAGTGAAACCAACTCAAAAGAGCTTAAGATAAAAGGGGATTGAGTGAAAGGAGGCCAGGGAGTCTCCGTGATAGGAGCAGAGAGTCCACTCAGCTTTGCAGGCAGCAGATGCTGTTCTCTGCACACAGCTCAGCCTCCTTAACCCCTGGTTCCCGCTCCCGACTCCTCCATCCGTGGGGCTCTGACCTCCGCCCCCACATACCCATCTGATGACCTTGTCGTTGGAATAAGTTTATGAGGCGTTTGTGTTTTCTGCCTCTAGTTTCAGCAGTGCTGCTTTTTCTGGCACTCTACTCACTTTTTACAAAATGAACAGAGTGTCATAAATATCCAGATCATTGCACAAGCCTGCTGTTCAGACAGGGATGATGGTGCTGAAATAGGGTTATTGACTCACAAGCTCAGCACCACGTGATCGCCCAGAATGCTGGCTCCTGAGCTGATGTAAGAAAGTCTGAGCTTGGCCTTGGAAAAGCCAGCATTCAAAAGGGTTCTGTAGGTAGAAGCTTGGGACCACAGAATTAACACAGGGAGCAGTTCACTAAACTGCGTGCAATTAATTCTCAATGCAAAAGGAATCTAGAGAAAGCAAGTTAGACTTGCAGAGGTTCTCAGACATGTTTACAGTGCGTATATGTCTTATATTTCTAAAATATGTTTAAAAAGAGAATATGTGCTATAACTCTTCCAAGTTGGCCTGTAACTTGCTTTTGCCTTTATGTTATTCAATGAGAACTTTCCTAGTTGTCAAAAATTCATTGGAAAGGCTAGTCTGAATGATTGTCTTAACAGTCCATCTTTGGGATGTCACAGAAACAGTCACCCACTGATCTCATCAGACTTTCTAGCAGTTTCCATGGCATCTGGAACACTTGGCTGCCTTTATTCATGCCCTCTTTGTTCCACCAGTAGCCTGGGGTTCCTCAAGTGTGAAACCTTTGTCGCACTTGTCCTCAGGGTCTAGAGCCCAGCACCTGGCCTGGCCAAGGCCCTCTGAGGACTATAGGCGTGGATGCCTGGCAGGAGGCATCTCCAGTTGAGACACCGGAGGCCACAGGGCCAACAGGACATCGGCCAGAGTCTGGGGACGGCACACAGGAGGAGAGGGCTTGGGCCCTTAGGGGAACTGCAGCCGCTGAGCCGAGGTTGGCCTGGTGCCACTAGGCGCAGACGCCCACAGCCGCACCAACCACTATGGTTGCATGACAGCCTTCCGCTTCTCCCCTGGCCTTGGCATTCTGCAGAGAAAGTTACCTACTTCCTTTTTTNATCCACCTGCAATGCAGGACATGCAAGGACATGGGTTGGATCCCTGGCTGGGAAGATTCCCTGGAGAAGGAAATGGCACCCTCTGCAGTGTTCTTGCCTGGAGAATCCCAGGGACAGAGGAGCCTGGCGGGCTACAGTCCACGGGGTCACGAAGAGTCGGACACGACTGAGCAAGGATGGATGGGTGGGTGGATGGATGGTTGGATGGAGGGTGATGTCACATCTTACATCTTACATATATTAAAAGACACTGAGACATGATACACAAAAATAAACGCAAGACAACTTAAAGACTTGAGTATAAGATATGACACCATTAAACTTTAAGAAGAGAATATGGGCAAAACATTCTCTGACATAAAGCGAAACAATACTTTCTTAGGTCAGTCAGCCTCCCACGGTAAAACAGATAAAAGCAAAAGTAAGCACATGGGACCTAATACACAAAAATAAACGCAAGACAACTTAAAGACTTGAGTATAAGATATGACACCATTAAACTTTAAGAAGAGAATATGGGCAAAACATTCTCTGACATAAAGCGAAACAATACTTTCTTAGGTCAGTCAGCCTCCCACGGTAAAACAGATAAAAGCAAAAGTAAGCACATGGGACCTAATCAAACTTAGAGAGTTTTGCAAAGGAAACCATAAATAAAAAGACAGCCTACGGGCTGGGAGAAAATATTTGTAACTGATGTGACCAACAAGGGCTTAATTTCCAAAATATATAAACAGCTCGTGCAGCTCCATATCAGATAAACAAACAACCGGGTCAAACAAGTGGGCAGAAAACCTAAAGAGACGTTTCTCCAGAAAAGACGGACAGATGGCCCAGAGCATCTTGTAACAACTTACCTGGGAAAGAATCTGGAAAAGAACATACGTGTGTGTACATATGTGCGTATATCCATATACATATGTGTAAAAGGGAATCACTTTGCGGTACACCCGAAATTGACATAACATTGTAAATCAATTATATTTTGATTTTTAAAAAAGAAAAGAAAATACATTGAGCTCTGTGCTTAAGTTTGTACATTGTGCTGCATGCAAATTGCACCTCAACAATTGATTCCAGTGTTTCTAGCTGGCTCTCAATGGTAGGCCTGACTCAGAATAACCGTGTTACGTGAACACCTTCCCTAACATGCTACGATCATCAAAACCAGGAAATGAAAATCATCAGCGTGCTGTTAACTAAAATGCGGACCGCGTTCTAATTTCATCAGCTGTTCCGTTTCTGCCCCTTTTCTGCCCGGATCCTCTCCAGGACCCCAAAGGACAGCGAGAAGTGACGTCTCCTTCGTCCACTCCAGCCCCGGTCAGTTCTGGCTGGAAGCTCCTCTTTCAGGCCCACANTCACGAATATCCTCTCTGGATTTTAGTTGCCTCATTTGGCCCATTCTCACTTTCTTCTTCCCACAATCCCATCAGTTAGAAGAGCTAAATTTTTCTTTTTTTTGGTTGCACTTTGTGGGCCTGCAGGACCTTAGTTCACTGACCAGGGATTGAACTTATGCCCCTTGCAGCAGTCTTAACCACTGGACTGCCAGGGGAGTCCCCGGGGTGGGCTCTCTCATTTCCTTGAGGCGTGGACCCTCGAAGCGAGAGGTCTTGTGTCCTGGACTTTGTGGGCAGAGAGGGTGGCTCTCACAGAAAGAGCCTGTGAAGCANACCTTAGTTCACTGACCAGGGATTGAACTTATGCCCCTTGCAGCAGTCTTAACCACTGGACTGCCAGGGGAGTCCCCGGGGTGGGCTCTCTCATTTCCTTGAGGCGTGGACCCTCGAAGCGAGAGGTCTTGTGTCCTGGACTTTGTGGGCAGAGAGGGTGGCTCTCACAGAAAGAGCCTGTGAAGCAGTCCCCCAGGCTTAACCTTCCTGTAGTTAAGACAGAATTCCACAGTTAACAGCTAGGGCAAACTCCCACTCTCTCTCCCCACTCTCTCTTCATTGTCTTTCTAAAGAGAGCAAATACACTCTATTTATCGCCCTGAGGGTTAACAACGGCTCCTCCTCAGAGGTGAGGGATGCAATAAAACGTGACTCCAGGTGAGATGCGCCTGCTAACATTTGCAAACCATTCCCTGAAGGCCCCCTCTGTACTGAAGATGAGCAGGTACTTCAATTGGGAGCATATTTCTGCTCCGAAAGTTGATACACGTTTTACTCAGAAGAAACGCTCCCCTGGGTACCAGGTGTCCCTAATCCGTGTCCTCATGAACGCAGGCCTTACCCTCGGGTCTTTGGAGTGCAGTTAACCCTTTCCAGCACACAGCAAGTGCTCTCACCCAGGGGACAGTACACAGTGGAAAGACTGTTCCTTGTGCAGTTGGGAAACTTTGTGCCAGCCTTAATCTCTGTGTTTTTTTTGTTTTTTTTTTTTTTACTTTTTGACTTCTGTGTTTTAAGGGAACTTAAAAGACTCCTGTAATAACCTCTCTGACCTTCCATTTCCCCCTTCAATAAGACGCCCTTGTAAAGGATCATTGTCAGTATTTATATGGTTACCTAAAAAACAAAACCGAAAAAATAAAGCAACAAAAAGCGTCCGGCTCCTTCGGCGTTCTCCAGCTCTGACGCGGTGGAATGCCGCCCCCTTGTGTTTCCTTGGGGTTCGTCTAGTTTTGAAAACTAAATTCTTCATTTAGAATTGATAAAAATTCTTAATTTAAAAATTGACTTATTATGCTCAACTGCCACCTGGCCAACCATTCCTGATTAAAAAATAAAAGGAAAGAAGCTCCCTTGTCAATGCCAACCCCGCTCCATTCCTGGTGCAGCCCGTCTGTCACTTGGGCACATGCCGTACTTGTTTTGGGGAAATTGTGGAAAACATTGTCTAAACCCAAATTCCAGTGGCCTAAGAGCTCTTCAGTTCAGTTCAGTCGCTCAGTCGTGTCCGACTCTTTGCGACCCCATGAATCGCAGCA
>SJYX01001854.1:62492-76660 GCA_006410675.1 Oreotragus oreotragus | reverse complement strand
ATTTTTACTTTATTTTACTTTACAGTACTGTATTGGTTTTGGCATACATTGACATGAATCCGTCATGGGTGCATACTTATATTCTTAATTACATGTTTTGTTTTATAAGCATTTTAAAATAGCTTATGAGGTGCACTACCTAAAGTCTGCAGATCTAATTTAATTCTATCATATTTGTATTATTTCTGCCGGCTGTTGCTCATGGTCTCTTGTTTCCTATGTGTTTTGAGACTTTTTTTGGACCATGTATTCATATTCCTTGGAACTCTTATCTGTGGAATTATTTGAGACCTCCAGTTAGAGTGGGGCTTCCCTTGCGGCGCAGATGGTAAAGAATTTGCCTGCAGTTTGGGAGACCTGGGTGGGGAAGATGCCCTGGAGGAGGGCATGGCACGCCACTCCAGTGCCCCCACGGACAGAGGAGGCTGGCGGCTGCCGTCCGCGGGCTCGCAGAGGGTCGGACACGCCTGAGGGGCCAAGCACAGCACCGGCCGGCAGAGTGAGCTCCTCCGGAAAGGGCCCCGTTTGCTTCTGCGAGAAGCTGAAGGGCAATATCAACACGTGACTCATTCCGAGCAATCCTTAGCCTGCGGCTTTCGCAGCCACACACAGTGTGGACTCGGCGGCGAGCGTGAACGAGGACTGGCTTAGGGCGGCGCCTTCTCAGGCGGCATCATGCCCACTCATCCCCGGTTCCAGGGCTAGGACAAGCCAGGGCAACGCTCCGCTGTCTGTTTGCGGGAGTGGGTCTCTCTCTGGCCCTCCTTTCCTTTGATGACGTGTCCGTCTAGGTTCCCAGCTTCTTGTGAGGGTCTCCCTCTCGGGGGTCCCTGCCTTGCGCTTCAGAGGCTGTCTAAGCTGCTCAGCCTCCGGGGCTGGCAGCCGCCTGACAAAGCGTGTTCGTGTGCCTGCTCACCTCTGGTTCCTGCCTCTTCCTCATTTTTGCCTTCTAAGGATTAAAAAATTTTTTTCTTACTGGTTTAACAATGTCTTTTAATAGCTTTTGTTTATGTTTTTTGTTGTTTTTAAACAAATTTGGGAATTTGTTAAGAATATCTAGGCTGTCCCACCTGGACTACCGGACTTGGAGGTTTAAGGTGATTTTTAAAACATTGAAATTAATTAAAATGGTGGTATGATGGTCAGTGAGAAGAAAAGTTTACAAATTATAAAAAGTATGAGCACATCTCTAAAAACATTTAGAGATCCCTATATACAGAGGAAATTGTTTTAAACACAGCGGCTGCTCCAAGGAGGTTGAATATTGGGTGATTCTCCTTTCTTTTATTTCTCCCTCTGTAGTTTTTCATAATGAACATGAATTATTTAGCTAAAAATATTTTTAAAGCTATTTAAACTTTTATAAAGGGCTCCCCTGCTAGCTCAGAGGTTAAAGCGTCTGCCCGCAACGCGGAAAACCCGGGTTCGATCCCTGGGTTGGGAAGATCCCCTGGAGAAGGAAATGGCAACCCACTTTTATAAAAATCTGAATGGAGACATTTCAAAGCTAAGCAGGAAGAGCGTTAGTCTTTTTCAAAGCCATTCGCATGTCTTTCATAACTCGCCAGCTTTGATTTTAAGTCTCTCTCTCTCCTTCCTGCCCGCCTCGTGTTGGCCTGCAGGCAAAATCACGAGGGTTAGGCCTTGTCCTCTGTGGGCCCATCTGGCCTCTAGGAGCGAAAGGCGTTCTTCAAATGAGGCTGTCAGCCCGAAGGGGGCAGACAAGGGTAGTTCTCCTTCCCTGGAACCTTCCAGAAGCCTGAGGGGGTTTGAAGGAGTGAAGTGACGTGGATGATGTCTTCCCTGGAAGCATCAATAGAGGAGCTAGTCCCCCAGACGCTTCCCAGCGGCCGAGTCCACCACCTCGGGTGAGTGTCTCCGGGCTGCAGGGACCGACCCTTCTTTCCCCCCCGCCTCCTTTAACTCCAGATGAAGACGCTCAGTGCTCACCTCTTCCAGAGAGCTGTCTGTCTTGTTAGCGAGTCTTTCTAGAATTGGCTAGAAAACTATACAGACAGAAGTCCAGTATGAAAATCAGTATGCCGGAGCTCCAGGGATAACAGAACCTTTTCTGGGCGAGGGTGCAGGAGAATGCCACCCCGGTGAGACCAACTGTGCCCCAAAGCAGCAGCTGTAACGCAATGGCAGTGTTCAGGAAAACAAAAAGAACGCGTTGAGACTCGAGGAAAGTTCCACTCGCTTGCATCATTCAGTGAGGGGGGAAGAGAGGGATGACTGTAAGGTCGGTCTAGTCAATTAGTTTTTTCCCGTTAGTCCCGAAGACTTGGGGTCGACCAACAGTCATTTTAATTGTGAAGTTCACATGTATAAAATATATTCATAAAACGTTAAAGGAATGCCTTTCTGAGATACATTTCAAGTTTATCAGAATTTCACAGCTTCACCAACGGAATTTTTACTTCCTCTCTTCGTGACTGAGTTGAAGAATTAAATAAAATCATGAAAATAAAGTCATGTTACAAAGGAATACGAAGTGTTGCAAAGGAATACCAATTGTGCACCAGCAATAAATCTACTTTCAAAGATCAGATGGATACGTTTATTTTGATCATTGATTTGAAACCTCTGAGACGAATATGCATTTTTGTCCTGTGCTGTAAGAAAAGATTTTGAAATCGTGTTCAATTCCGTCACCACAGGTTGTCACAAGGTGCTTCATTTTCACCAGTGCCGACGGATCAGACTTGCAGGTCCACCTCACAGGAGGCTTGGAACGAGCTGAAAGCCTGTCAGGATTTCCCCCCAGTGTAAGGCCGAGTCCCTGGGGAGACGCCGCCTCGCAGCAAGGGCTGCGTCTAACCCTGAATGTCCCTGGGCCCTTCCCCAGGTCTCTGTGCGGAACTGAGGTGCGGCGCTTGAGGAGGTCAAGCAAGTTAAATGCGCAGCACGTTGAGCCCCATCCTGGAAAAGCAGAGCCCCTGGGGGCCTGCTGTGAGCCACAAGAGACCTTTTGCTTATTTGTTTGTTCTTCCAAGTGGACAGCACCTGTGTTCTATCACCGCAGTTTTGTGGTGAAGATCACGCATGAAAGGCTATTTCAGGAAGCTTTGAAAGCACAATGACTATCCCTTAAAAATTCTTCTCCCTCTCAGAAACAAAAGTTTGCTTGAGAGGGAGGGGATAGATGTATCCTTACTGCCGATCCACGTTGTTGGAATGGTAGAAACCAATACAACATTGTAAAGCAATTATCCTCCAAAGAAAAATAAAAATCATAAATTTTTTTTTTTCAGATGAGGGATGCAAATGAAAAAGACAGACCCAGATGTCTGAGAGATCCTTCTGGGAGTGAAGTCTGAGCAGATCTCTCTTGTATTTTGAAGTCCCCTTCTCACGAAAAGTCCAAGGTCTCTGCCTGGAGGCTCCCCTGTGTTTGGACTAGCGACCCCTCCGACGTCCCGCTTCGGCTGTGCCCATCTCACTCTCTCCTCTGAGACCTCACGGCCCCCCCGCAGGCACTCTGTCCTCAGATACGGCCTCTTTGATTCTCTGCCATTCCTCCAGGGAGTCCCCCGGCGGCTTGCCCTCATTCAGCCTCTGCTCGGATGTCCTCCCGGGCCCTCCTCCCTGACCCCCCTCCTCCACTCCCTCCTCCTGGGCCCTCCTCCCTGACCCCCTCCTCCTCTCCCTCCTCCTGGTCCTGTCTCTTATACACATCTAGATGTGTATAAGAGACAGGTGTGGACTCGGCGGCGAGCGTGAACGAGGACTGGCTTAGGGCGGCGCCTTCTCAGGCGGCATCATGCCCACTCATCCCCGGTTCCAGGGCTAGGACAAGCCAGGGCAACGCTCCGCTGTCTGTTTGCGGGAGTGGGTCTCTCTCTGGCCCTCCTTTCCTTTGATGACGTGTCCGTCTAGGTTCCCAGCTTCTTGTGAGGGTCTCCCTCTCGGGGGTCCCTGCCTTGCGCTTCAGAGGCTGTCTAAGCTGCTCAGCCTCCGGGGCTGGCAGCCGCCTGACAAAGCGTGTTCGTGTGCCTGCTCACCTCTGGTTCCTGCCTCTTCCTCATTTTTGCCTTCTAAGGATTAAAAAATTTTTTTCTTACTGGTTTAACAATGTCTTTTAATAGCTTTTGTTTATGTTTTTTGTTGTTTTTAAACAAATTTGGGAATTTGTTAAGAATATCTAGGCTGTCCCACCTGGACTACCGGACTTGGAGGTTTAAGGTGATTTTTAAAACATTGAAATTAATTAAAATGGTGGTATGATGGTCAGTGAGAAGAAAAGTTTACAAATTATAAAAAGTATGAGCACATCTCTAAAAACATTTAGAGATCCCTATATACAGAGGAAATTGTTTTAAACACAGCGGCTGCTCCAAGGAGGTTGAATATTGGGTGATTCTCCTTTCTTTTATTTCTCCCTCTGTAGTTTTTCATAATGAACATGAATTATTTAGCTAAAAATATTTTTAAAGCTATTTAAACTTTTATAAAGGGCTTCCCTGCTAGCTCAGAGGTTAAAGCGTCTGCCCGCAACGCGGAAAACCCGGGTTCGATCCCTGGGTTGGGAAGATCCCCTGGAGAAGGAAATGGCAACCCACTTTTATAAAAATCTGAATGGAGACATTTCAAAGCTAAGCAGGAAGAGCGTTAGTCTTTTTCAAAGCCATTCGCATGTCTTTCATAACTCGCCAGCTTTGATTTTAAGTCTCTCTCTCTCCTTCCTGCCCGCCTCGTGTTGGCCTGCAGGCAAAATCACGAGGGTTAGGCCTTGTCCTCTGTGGGCCCATCTGGCCTCTAGGAGCGAAAGGCGTTCTTCAAATGAGGCTGTCAGCCCGAAGGGGGCAGACAAGGGTAGTTCTCCTTCCCTGGAACCTTCCAGAAGCCTGAGGGGGTTTGAAGGAGTGAAGTGACGTGGATGATGTCTTCCCTGGAAGCATCAATAGAGGAGCTAGTCCCCCAGACGCTTCCCAGCGGCCGAGTCCACCACCTCGGGTGAGTGTCTCCGGGCTGCAGGGACCGACCCTTCTTTCCCCCCCGCCTCCTTTAACTCCAGATGAAGACGCTCAGTGCTCACCTCTTCCAGAGAGCTGTCTGTCTTGTTAGCGAGTCTTTCTAGAATTGGCTAGAAAACTATACAGACAGAAGTCC
Organism: Oreotragus oreotragus; assembly: GCA_006410675.1. NCBI lineage: Eukaryota > Metazoa > Chordata > Mammalia > Artiodactyla > Bovidae > Oreotragus > Oreotragus oreotragus. Next base: position 71,548 of record SJYX01001854.1, on the reverse strand, counting down.
AGTATGAAAATCAGTATGCCGGAGCTCCAGGGATAACAGAACCTTTTCTGGGCGAGGGTGCAGGAGAATGCCACCCCGGTGAGACCAACTGTGCCCCAAAGCAGCAGCTGTAACGCAATGGCAGTGTTCAGGAAAACAAAAAGAACGCGTTGAGACTCGAGGAAAGTTCCACTCGCTTGCATCATTCAGTGAGGGGGGAAGAGAGGGATGACTGTAAGGTCGGTCTAGTCAATTAGTTTTTTTGGTAGTTCTCCTTCCCTGGAACCTTCCAGAAGCCTGAGGGGGTTTGAAGGAGTGAAGTGACGTGGATGATGTCTTCCCTGGAAGCATCAATAGAGGAGCTAGTCCCCCAGACGCTTCCCAGCGGCCGAGTCCACCACCTCGGGTGAGTGTCTCCGGGCTGCAGGGACCGACCCTTCTTTCCCCCCCGCCTCCTTTAACTCCAGATGAAGACGCTCAGTGCTCAACTCTTCCAGAGAGCTGTCTGTCTTGTTAGCGAGTCTTTCTAGAATTGGCTAGAAAACTATACAGACAGAAGTCCAGTATGAAAATCAGTATGCCGGAGCTCCAGGGATAACAGAACCTTTTCTGGGCGAGGGTGCAGGAGAATGCCACCCCGGTGAGACCAACTGTGCCCCAAAGCAGCAGCTGTAACGCAATGGCAGTGTTCAGGAAAACAAAAAGAACGCGTTGAGACTCGAGGAAAGTTCCACTCGCTTGCATCATTCAGTGAGGGGGGAAGAGAGGGATGACTGTAAGGTCGGTCTAGTCAATTAGTTTTTTCCCGTTAGTCCCGAAGACTTGGGGTCGACCAACAGTCATTTTAATTGTGAAGTTCACATGTATAAAATATATTCATAAAACGTTAAAGGAATGCCTTTCTGAGATACATTTCAAGTTTATCAGAATTTCACAGCTTCACCAACGGAATTTTTACTTCCTCTCTTCGTGACTGAGTTGAAGAATTAAATAAAATCATGAAAATAAAGTCATGTTACAAAGGAATACGAAGTGTTGCAAAGGAATACCAATTGTGCACCAGCAATAAATCTACTTTCAAAGATCAGATGGATACGTTTATTTTGATCATTGATTTGAAACCTCTGAGACGAATATGCATTTTTGTCCTGTGCTGTAAGAAAAGATTTTGAAATCGTGTTCAATTCCGTCGTCACAGGTTGTCACAAGGTGCTTCATTTTCACCAGTGCCGACGGATCAGACTTGCAGGTCCACCTCACAGGAGGCTTGGAACGAGCTGAAAGCCTGTCAGGATTTCCCCCCAGTGTAAGGCCGAGTCCCTGGGGAGACGCCGCCTCGCAGCAAGGGCTGCGTCTAACCCTGAATGTCCCTGGGCCCTTCCCCAGGTCTCTGTGCGGAACTGAGGTGCGGCGCTTGAGGAGGTCAAGCAAGTTAAATGCGCAGCACGTTGAGCCCCATCCTGGAAAAGCAGAGCCCCTGGGGGCCTGCTGTGAGCCACAAGAGACCTTTTGCTTATTTGTTTGTTCTTCCAAGTGGACAGCACCTGTGTTCTATCACCGCAGTTTTGTGGTGAAGATCACGCATGAAAGGCTATTTCAGGAAGCTTTGAAAGCACAATGACTATCCCTTAAAAATTCTTCTCCCTCTCAGAAACAAAAGTTTGCTTGAGAGGGAGGGGATAGATGTATCCTTACTGCCGATCCACGTTGTTGGAATGGTAGAAACCAATACAACATTGTAAAGCAATTATCCTCCAAAGAAAAATAAAAATCATAAATTTTTTTTTTTCAGATGAGGGATGCAAATGAAAAAGACAGACCCAGATGTCTGAGAGATCCTTCTGGGAGTGAAGTCTGAGCAGATCTCTCTTGTATTTTGAAGTCCCCTTCTCACGAAAAGTCCAAGGTCTCTGCCTGGAGGCTCCCCTGTGTTTGGACTAGCGACCCCTCCGACGTCCCGCTTCGGCTGTGCCCATCTCACTCTCTCCTCTGAGACCTCACGGCCCCCCCGCAGGCACTCTGTCCTCAGATACGGCCTCTTTGATTCTCTGCCATTCCTCCAGGGAGTCCCCCGGCGGCTTGCCCTCATTCAGCCTCTGCTCGGATGTCCTCCCGGGCCCTCCTCCCTGACCCCCCTCCTCCACTCCCTCCTCCTGGGCCCTCCTCCCTGACCCCCTCCTCCTCTCCCTCCTCCTGGTCCTGTCTCTTATACACATCTAGATGTGTATAAGAGACAGGTGTGGACTCGGCGGCGAGCGTGAACGAGGACTGGCTTAGGGCGGCGCCTTCTCAGGCGGCATCATGCCCACTCATCCCCGGTTCCAGGGCTAGGACAAGCCAGGGCAACGCTCCGCTGTCTGTTTGCGGGAGTGGGTCTCTCTCTGGCCCTCCTTTCCTTTGATGACGTGTCCGTCTAGGTTCCCAGCTTCTTGTGAGGGTCTCCCTCTCGGGGGTCCCTGCCTTGCGCTTCAGAGGCTGTCTAAGCTGCTCAGCCTCCGGGGCTGGCAGCCGCCTGACAAAGCGTGTTTGTGTGCCTGCTCACCTCTGGTTCCTGCCTCTTACTCATTTTTGCCTTCTAAGGATTAAAAAATTTTTTTCTTACTGGTTTAACAATGTCTTTTAATAGCTTTTGTTTATGTTTTTTGTTGTTTTTAAACAAATTTGGGAATTTGTTAAGAATATCTAGGCTGTCCCACCTGGACTACCGGACTTGGAGGTTTAAGGTGATTTTTAAAACATTGAAATTAATTAAAATGGTGGCATGATGGTCAGTGAGAAGAAAAGTTTACAAATTATAAAAAGTATGAGCACATCTCTAAAAACATTTAGAGATCCCTATATACAGAGGAAATTGTTTTAAACACAGCGGCTGCTCCAAGGAGGTTGAATATTGGGTGATTCTCCTTTCTTTTATTTCTCCCTCTGTAGTTTTTCATAATGAACATGAATTATTTAGCTAAAAATATTTTTAAAGCTATTTAAACTTTTATAAAGGGCTTCCCTGCTAGCTCAGAGGTTAAAGCGTCTGCCCGCAACGCGGAAAACCCGGGTTCGATCCCTGGGTTGGGAAGATCCCCTGGAGAAGGAAATGGCAACCCACTTTTATAAAAATCTGAATGGAGACATTTCAAAGCTAAGCAGGAAGAGCGTTAGTCTTTTTCAAAGCCATTCGCATGTCTTTCATAACTCGCCAGCTTTGATTTTAAGTCTCTCTCTCTCCTTCCTGCCCGCCTCGAGTTGGCCTGCGGGCAAAATCACGAGGGTTAGGCCTTGTCCTCTGTGGGCCCATCTGGCCTCTAGGAGCGAAAGGCGCNTTTACCAGAACCACGAAGGGCACGACGCGCTTGGGCAGGGGCTTTACCAGAACCACGAAGGGCACGACGCGCTTGGGCAGGGGGTTTACCAGAACCACGAAGGGCACGACGCGCTCGGGCAGGGGGTTTACCAGAACCACGAAGGGCACGACGAGCTTGACCTCTGTGACGCCGTTGAGCTTCCCTGGTGGCTCAGACGGTAAAACTGTCTGCTTGCAACGCTGGAGACCCGGGTTCAATCCCTGGATCGGGAAGAGCCCCTGGAGAAGGAAACGGCAACCCACTCCAGTACTCTTGCCTGGAGAATCCCATGGACGGAGGAACCTGGTGGGCTGCAGCCCATGGGGTCACAAAGAGTCGGACATGACTGAGCGCCTTCGCTTTTGCTTTCGGTGTACCTGAATACCTTTTGTAAAGTGAAAATCCGGTACAAGCACTGGCTGTGTGTGTGGTATCATTTGGAAAGGGGTCGATGCACTCTAGTGGGAGAAGCTCTGACCTGGGAGTGAAGATGTTTGAATTCCAGGGCCGACTTTTGCTAGTAATCCTCTGGACAAGTTAGACAAGCTCTCCTGTCTTTTATCTCAGGTTCGAGTTAGGTAAAGTGAAGATTGACTTGGAGCTCTTCAGTTAGCAGTTAAAGAAATCAGATTTGGCAAAGCTAGGGTAGCTCACAGACCGGAGACAGAGGCAGCACAGGAGCCAAAGGTATTGCGGCGTTCTGGGCAGGGCTGGTCTTCCGCTGATGGAACAAGAGACCCAGGCGGAGCCCAACAGGAAGGGGAGCTAACAGCCACCCAGGAGCCTAGCGGTGCGCGGGGCCCGACAGGGTGTCTCAAGCTGTCCGGGCTACTGTGACGCAATTCCATAGTCTGAGCAGCTCACAAAGGACAGAAACGTATTTCTCACCGTTTTGGATCTCCGGTTTCCAGCACGGAAGAAGATGTGTATAAGAGACAGCTCCTCCTCTCCCTCCTCCTGGTCTCCTCCCTGACCCCCTCCTCCTCTCCCTCCTCCCGGGCCCTCCTCCCTGACCCCCCTCCTCCTCTCCTTGCTCCTGGTCTCCTCCCTTCCATCGCCTGCAGACCACATGAAGCGAATGAAGACGCTCAGTCCTGTCCATCTCTGCGACCCCATGGACCATAGCCCACCTGGTGCCTCTGTGCATGGGATTCTCCAGGCAGGAGCACTGGAGCGAGTCACCATGCCCTCCCCCAGGGGATCTTCCCGACCCAGGATCGGACCCAGGTCTCCCCACTGCAGGCAGACGCTTTACCCCCTGAGCCACCTGGGAAGCCGGACTAATGACACGACGCGAGCTATCCACTGGCGTCGGTGTTTTCTGTCCCTCCCTCTCCGAGATTAGTTCCAGGTGTTCCTGCGGGACAGGTGCTTGTGACTGAAGGAATGTGTGACTGAACAGATGGCTCCAGAGGCTCTGCCACCTTGATCATACAGCCAGCACGCGCTCCCCATATGGCATCGGCGGGAGACTCAGGACTGGCGACAGCCACCCGGGAAGGACAGAGGCGGCCCCGCGGACGGCCTGCGCTCGGCTCCACGCAGCAAACACGCACCTCGCCCCTGTTATCAGCAAGGCCCTGAGTGCGCGGTTAACACTAAGGAGCTGTATAGTTGGTCTTTACACAGGAAGAACCAGAGCAGAAAGATTTCCTCAGCCAGTTGGAGACCCCCCTGCTCTGATCCTTGTTGAAATAAATGCAATGTGACGAACCTCTGTCGAATCCCCACCATTGTGCGACCAAAGCACGAGACTGCTGATTAATCCCACTGACGGGCTTGGGGAGGGCGTCAGTCCTTCCCGTTCAAATGATGACAAATCTAAGACTCAGAAAAAAACAACCCAGCGCAGCAATACGGCGTGAGATGATAGACCCTGCGGGCCGCACTAGCCTGCGTGCCTCCAGGGGTAAGACTCGCGGGCTCTTAGAGGGACTGCCGAGGCGGTCCAGTGGTGGAGGCTTTGTTTGCCAGTGCAGGGGTTACAGGTTCAGTCCGTGCTGAGCAAGTTAAGATCCTACATGCCTTGTGCCAAACACTCAAAAACATAAAAAGAGAAGCAATATCGTGACAAATTCAAAAAACACTTAAAAAATGGTCCACATCAAAAGTCTAAATAAATAAATGATGCTATCAGAGTTCCATCAGAGTCGTTCACCCCACTGCTCATCAATGTGCACAGCTGATGGAGACAAGAAAGAAAGTACTTATTACACATTAGCCCAAAAATCGTGTCCTTTCCTCATTATTTTGTGGACACTTCAGACTCACTTTTTTGCAAATCCTTACATAGTTAATTTCTGGTGTATTTTATCTGTGCCATTTCACGTGAGTACATTTTAAATGCACACATATACGTATTAGGCCTTTGTCATACAAAGGATGGAATGAAAAGAGTGTCGGGTACAAAGCGGTGCCTGGCACAGAGAGAACCTACTGGGGGCCTGACGCTCCTCTGAGGGCTTAATGGGTTCGTTAGGCTGGATGAACTAATTCACTTAATAGTCACAACATGCCCATGAGCTAGGTGGGCTCACCACCCCATTTCACAAATTAGGGGCCAGGAACAAAGAGACTCAGCAACTTGGGCAAGGTTCGTGATCGTGCCAAGCCTCTGCCAGCGCCCCTGCCCTTGACCACTATCCTGCCTCCAGAGAAGCAAGTGTTTCACCCTTGGCAGGGAGGAAAGAAACGTATTAAATATTGACCAGAGTTGAGAGCCATAAAAGAGCCTTCTCAAAGTAATATACGATTGTTTTTCCGGCAAAAGTAGACAACAATCACTTTAAGAGCCCAAAGGAGGGAAAGACAATTCTGCCTGAGATGCAACTGAGCAAAAAAGTCAAGAATGGCTTCTTGGTTGCAACAGCAATGCTGGAAGCAGGAAATTCGGGTGTAATACCTTCAAAGTTTTGACAGAAAACAATGTCTAAGGTAGAATTCTTTTTTTTAAGTTTTTTGAAAAATATACTTTTTATTTAGCTGCCGCACGTGGTCTCAGCAGTGCACAGACCAGCTGTGGCCCATCGACTCTGCACACTTAGGCTCAGTAGCTGGTGTGCACAGGCTCACTTGCCCTGCAGCGGGTGGGGTCCCAGTTACCTGATCACGGATTGAACCTGCAAACCTTTGCATTGCAAGGCAGATTTTTAACCAATTCTCAACCACTAGACCACCAGCAAGGTCCGTAGCTAGGACTGTATGCACAGCCAAACTAGGAAAAGAAATTTGAACATAAGGACATAAAAGGTCTCAGAAATGTATCTCCCACCTTCCCCCATGCACCTCTTAGGATATCACTAGAGAATGGCCTTCTTCACATGAGGGAATATTTATCATCATCTCCTTATTTATATGAGATGATGAATGTTCATTAAGCTTATTGTGGGAGTCATTTCGTGATGTATGTAAGTCAAATAATTTACTGTATGCCTTCAACTCTTTGTCAATTATATCTCAATAAAACTGAAAGAAATAAAATAAAACACTAGACAACAAAAAAGAGGGAGTAGAATGCAATCTCGGGAGATGGACGAAATTGAGAACAGGATATCCAGGAGAGGATCCCCAAGTAGTAACGGGGGGGGATAATCACAGTGCCGGTGTGCAGGTCAGTCAAGCAGACGGGCGCAGCAGGACCCAGAGACAAGCCGTCTGGAGCTGCCAGCACCGCGCCTGCTGCCCTTGAACCACTTTGTGCTTTAATTTTAAAAAGCCTTCTGGTCGCGCCGGGTCTCCGTTGGTGTGTGCGGGCTTCCTCTGGTCGCCCTGGCGGGCCGCGCTCCGCCGTGGGGCGTGGGCTTCTCATCGCGGGGGCGTCTGCTCGCACAGCAGGGCCTTAGGCGCGCGGCAGCAGCAGCGACGCGCCAGCTTAGCTGCTCTGCAGCACGTGCGCCTTGCCAGCCGGTGGTCGAGCCCGTGTCCCCTGCATCGGCGGGTAGGTTCCTACCCACTGCACCATGAGGGAAGTCCCGAACCGTCTTTTAACCAAAGAAAACGCCTGGAGAAAGTGTCAACCCAGAGGAGAAGGAGGAAGGTATACTCTCCAGCAAACAGGGACCCAGCCTTGGAGAGAGGAAGGAGGAGATCCAAGCTGGGCAAGAAAGCGAGACCAGGCTGCCAGCTGGGCGGGTCTGACGGGAAGCCTGCTGAAGAAGGGACGCTTAAAAGCGCTTACCCGGTGTCCGTGACTTACAGACCGCTGCGCTGAGATGCTATTGGAAGAGGCTGGAAAGAGTAACAGAAAGGAGAAGGCAGATAAAGGCAAAATCAAGACAATCGCTAACTTCAGAGAAAACGTAAATGTGGAAGGGAAAACGATCGCAGTACCTTGTGATGCTGTTGTAAGAACACTTGATGAGTGTAGGGATGGAAACATTGCAAATGGAGTTAACCAAAAGGTGTCATCCAACCGTCTTGGGAAGAGAAGAGAAGAGAGGAAGATGGCGGCCTGAGAGAGCTGCACCCTCTTCTACCGTAGTAGGAAATACAGAAGTAATGTCCAACACGGTTCATTCAACACACAGCAGTGTGTGTGCCATATTGAGAAGTCCACAGATTTGAAAATGTCAGAGAGAAAGCTGCTAAAAGACTCAAAAGTGATCGCCTCTGGCGAGCAAGACAATATTTTTAACAAGTTTTAGTATTATTTACAATTCCCAGGTGGCTCAATGGAAAATAATCTGCCTGCCAATGCAGGAGATGCAAGACATTCAGTCCCTGGGTGTGGAACATCCCCTGGAGTAGGAAATGGCAACCCACTCTGGTATTCTTGCTGGGAAAATCCCGTGGACAGACAAGCCTGCTGGGCTACAGTCCATGGGGTTGCAAAGAGTGGGACACGGCTAAACACATCGGCATGCAGATTTTGAAACTGCACAATGAATTATTTTAGTAAAATTATACTTAAAACACTAAGTGTCCACGTGGGCTTTCTCACTGACTCCACGACTTAGTATCCAAATGGTTCTCAGTAAAACTTCTTCTTCCATGGTGTTATGATTTTAGATGATATTGAATCTAGTAATATCTGCCCCTGTTTCTTTCTGGGGGTTTAATTCCCTGGGTCTCCATTTCTTCCTGTGTAAAGTGATGTAATCACTGTGTGTGTGCGCGTGCGTGCACGTGTGTGTATGTGTGTGCACGTGTGCATGAGCATGGGTGTATGTGTGTGTGTGTTATGTGTGTGTATATATGTGTGCGTATGCGTGCATGTGTGCGTGCGTGCATGCACATGTGAGTGTGTGTGCACATGTGTGCGTGCGAGTGGGTGTGTGTGCGTGTTGTGTGTGCGTGCCTGTGTATGTGTGTGCACGCGTGTGTGTGTGCCTGTGTGTGATCTCTCGTGCCTGCTGCAGTCCTCTTCTGCTGTGAATTATGAATAGAACATATTATGTAGCATGTGTACACTGCCAGGTTGCTGTCACACGTGAGGAACCTGGGTGCTTTTAAAGTCCTGACTTTGGTCTGGGCCGTGGAGCCGAGAGAATGAGGAGTGTCTCCGCCACTGGTACAAGACCACGAAGGGTGACTGTGGGCAGGGGTTTACCAGAACCACAAAGAGCACGACGAGCTTGGGCGGGGGTTTACCAGAACCACGAAGGGCACGACGCGCTTGGGCAGGGGGTTTACCAGAACCACGAAGGGCACGACGAGCTTGGGCGGGGGTTTACCAGAACCACGAAGGGCACGACGCGCTTGGGCAGGGGGTTTACCAGAACCACGAAGGGCACGACGCGCTTG
>SJYX01001854.1:44957-58548 GCA_006410675.1 Oreotragus oreotragus | reverse complement strand
ATATTCTCTGGAAAAAGTCAAATCAGGGCTTTAGTCTTCTGCATTTGAAAGGGGTGTTTCAGTTAAACCCCTCTGATAGCTCTCTAGCTTGCCTAACAGGTTCCCCAGACCTCTTTACAGCTTGTGAATTGCTTACAGACCCCCAACCGCGAGAGGCACAAAGCTTAAAAGCATCTTAAAGATACAGAGCCTTTTCTAATGAGCTAAAAATCACATTGGTGACAGGATTTCACTGTTGACTCAACGATTGCTGCCAGGCCTCCATATTCTTTATCTTTTAGCCACCTGGAAGGATGTTAATCAATGTAAACAGGACTTGGAAAAGATATATAGTAGTTTTGATGTTAGCAACACTAGACTTTTGAGTTAATTACTTTTATTTTGTTATAAATCACTGTACGCCTTTTACTTGTTATAAATTGCTGTATCTTTGCTATGTAAGAATGTAACTTTATTTAGTGCTTTTCTGAGAGTGGCACCAGACTTTCGGAAGATCAACACAAATAAGTCTTCTGGTTGACAAACCCTTATCAGAAAAAGGCTGTAAAATGTTAATTGGCCCTTTTGGCTGGAAGATGATGTAAATTACCTAAGACTTGTGTATACAACTAGGTATGCAGAGAGAAAAGCCTGGTTTTGATAAAGTCAGGGCTGCTGACACTGCATAATTTTGTATTACCCATTGATCTCTATGTACAATCAAAAGTATAAAAGGCCTTCTGAACAATAGAGGCCGGAGCCAGTCACTGGACTGGTTTCCCCCGTGTCTCTCTTTCTTCTCTTTTACTCTAATTTCTGGCTGAATTCCCAACTGGAGCAGGGCGGCTCACCAAGTCTACTTACTTGTCCTGGCTTCTAAGACCCGCGCGAAAGGGAGCCTAAGGCGGGGCACCCTTAGATATTCAAGCAGGTGCCGGTGGCCCAACGTAGATGGTGCAAATCTCTTGTCCTGAGATTTTATTGGCCTTCCCCTTAAGCCAAGTTATTCAGCCTCTTTTCTCCACTTAATTTTCCCACTACACTATTTCTTCCTAATCTAATCTTATATTAATAAATAAATAAGTCTTCCCTTGCCAACGCAGTCCCCGCTTCGAATCACCCTGGTTCACCGGGGCTGGACCCCGGCACCCACCTACATGTCTTCCAGTACCCAAGACTCAGAAAGTAGAGTTACTGGGGCAGTGAAGTTAGCTGGAAAGTCGCAATGGGATAAGAAGCAAAGGCAATCTGTTAAGAGACTATCACCCTTTCTAAAGATTTTTCACTTTTATCAATATTTTAAATAAGCAAATTTTAGCCTTGTTAATTTCCACTAATATTTGTTTCCGGTATCTTTGGTTTTTATGCTTATCTTTATTAATCCTTCAACTTAATTAGGGTTTTATTTGCTCTTCTTTTTGTGTCTCCTTTAAGTGAAAAATTAGATAACTGATTTTTAAATCTTTCTTCTTTCTTATGTAAATATTGATCTCTAATTCTTAGGTTGCATCCCACAGATTTTCATGTGGAAAATCTTCTTTCTTTTACTCCCTTTCAACTGTTTTTAAAATTTAAAGTTTCCATTGTGATTTCTCATTTGACCCATGGATAAATTAGAAGCATGTTGCTTAATTTCCATTTTGAGTTTGTAAAGATATATTACTAATTTCTAATTTAATTCTGTTAGAAAACATACTCTGCAAACTTTGAGTCTTTTAGGGTTTATGACGTCTCATTTTAGGGCCTGCCTACTTCGTAAGGAAAAATTTTTTTGAAGATGTATCCTGTAGTTATTGGATGTAGTGGTCAATAAATATCAATTAATAGTTGACAGTAGAATTATTATATTAAGTGTATATTTATTTATGATTTTCTTGACTAGTTAAAATGATAGTTGCTCAGTCATGTACAACTCTTTGCAACCCCATGGACTATACAGCCCGTGGAATTCTCCAGGCCAGAATGCTGGAATGGGAACCCTTTCCCTTCTCCAGGGGATCTTCCAGACCCAGGAATTGAACCAGGGTCTCCTGCACTGCAGGCACATTCTTCACCAACTGCACTATCAGTTCAGTTCAGTTCAGTCGCTCAGTCGTGTCCGACTCTTTGCAACCCCATGAATCGCAGCACGCCAGGCCTCCCTGTCCATCACCAACTCCTGGAGTTCACTCAGAACCATGTCCATCGAGTCTGTGATGCCATCCAGCCATCTCATCCTCTGTGGTCCCCTTCTCCTCCTGCCCCCGATCCCTCCCAGCATCAGGGTCTTTTCCAATAACTGAGCTGTCAGGGAAGCCCTAATTGGCCCTTTATTCTGAACTGGATGTGTGCAGTCAATTCACCCTACTCGGGGCTCACTCTTTTCTGAGGCACCCTTTTGCAAGTTGAGTCTCTGGCATTCCTGAGCTCTTTTGCCCTTTGACACTTCATGCTAATAAGACTGTGGCTTTCCACTTGATTTCTAATCACAATGCCTGCACAGTGGGGAGTTCGCTCAGAGGAAGAAGGACAAGTCGCCAAGCTAACAGTAACACAACTAGGGCTTTATTTCTGACTTAGAGCTGTTTCCTCCTGTGTCTGAGGCTACCAGAAAAGAGTGATAAACACTGATTTCCTCCAGGGTCTGTTTCTAAGTAGACTTCTTAACCAATCCTGAAAAGCCTTTTGGTTATTCTAGATGTGAGGAGGTACTTTCTAGTGGTACTTTCACTGGAGAGAAGAAATTACGAAAGCTGATCAACGCCAACACCCTGGGCTGTACCATCAGCCCTATTCTTAGCCTTTGCTTTCTTATCTGCAAATCTGCAGACACAGATCATCAGCTGCCTGTAAAGTTCTCCTATAAAATGGGTCTCTTGTTGTGATTCACTTGCCAAGTCGTGGCCAACTCTGCCAGCCCGCGAGCAGCAGCAGGCCAGGCTCCTCTGTCCTCTGGCACTTCTGGAGTTTGCCGTCTCCCAGGAGTTAAAGTGGATGTTAAAGTAATAATGTAGGTTCCAGAAAAGGGCCTCCCAGGTGGCTCCATGGTAAAGAACCCAGCTGCCAATGCGGGACACATGGGTTCGATCCCTGGGTCAGCAGATCCCCTGGAGAAGGAAATGGCAGCCCACTCCAGTATTCTTGCCTGGAGAATCCCATGGACAGAGGAGCCTGGCGGGCTGCAGTCCACGGGGTCATAATGAGTTGGACACGGGTTAGTGACTAGACCACAGAGTCCAGAAAGAGTTCGAACACAAAGGTCATTTTGTTCAGCTCCCCTGCCGCAAATCCAGGAATCCCTTCTACAATGCCTCGCACGGGTGTAACGCAGCCAGCTGCTTTCTCAGACCTGCTAGTAAAAGGGCCAAACGTGCTCTGTTTCTGTCCAAATCCACGTCTGTGTTGATTCTAGTGCTATTTGCAGAAGCTGCACAAAATGATCTTGTTTTATCGTCCACGTGAAAGCCCTTCAAATATTTGAAGACATCTATTACATGCTTCTGATTCTTATTTTTCCTAGGCTTAATTCCTGCTGAATCGTTCCCATGTCTTTCAAATGTTCTTTGCATGGGCTTGTCAACCAGAACTGCTAAGTCTATGAATTATTCTTAAGTCAAAAATTCCAAGTCGTCTTATGGTTGATGATTTTGAACCTGTACAGAGCTGTCATCTGGACAAGGATAAAACATGGATAGGAATGTTCTTAGAAAAGTTTAAAGTAGTTCAGCCATGCGGATAATGGTGCCTGTGTCCTTAACTGGGCCCTTTATACCAAGTTCGTCCCACAGCCTTCATGAGCTGGGGTCTCTCATGAGTCTCTTCGTCCTTTAGTATCTACCCAAGTAGTAAATTCATTGATGATTTAACTGCCTTTGCCTTACATTCTTTCAACCTGTTGCTAGCATGCTGCTAGTTAGAACTTTTGGAGAGCTACCTGTGTTTCTAAGTACACTATTTATATCATCACAATCCTATAAAGTAGATGTTTGCTTGCTCATTTTACAGATAAAGAAACCAAATCATGGAGTGGTTAAACTAGTTAGTCGGGAGCCCCTAGCAAATTATTGGTGGATACGTCTTCATCGCGCCCAGATTTCTACTCATAGTTCCGGTCTGTGTTACCTCTGTCGTATTTCACACTTATTTCATTTAGTTCTGTACATTTGCTTGTGGTCTTCTTTTCCAATAAAATTGTAAGTGAGCTGACACAGGGGTCATATAGTAGGAAATTTTGTATTTCCCTTATAGCAGAGTGGCTTGGTGGCTCAGAGGGTAAAGAATCTGCTGCAGTGTGGGAGACCTGGGTTCCATCCCCGGGTCGGGAAGATCCCCTGGAGAAGGGAATGGCAACCGACTCCAGTGCTCTTGCCTGGAGAATGCCCTGGACAGCAGAGCCTGGTGGGCAGCAGAGCCTGGCAGGCTACAGTCCACAGGGTCTCAAAGGGCTGGACACGACTGAGGGGCCAACAGGAGCAGAGAGCTTCGGTTATAGTAGGACTCTCGGTAGTGACTGCTGGAATGAAGCTTCTGAAACTGCAAACAACAGCCTCTCGCAGGGCCTGGTACCCCAGATGGCTGGCAACAAGCTTATTGTTTCTCGTATGTCAGCGCTGACTGAGTAGGGCATTATCCAGGCTTTGCATATACGTGTGGGTTAACTCTGTGTGTGTGTGTGCATGTGTGTTTATGTGAGTAGTTTACACAAGCTTTAGGATAAATATTTTAAGGGATTTTGATAAAACTGGCTTGCATAAGGCCTCTGCTCCTTCTTAAACTTAATTGTAGAAATAAGATTGGATAAGACAAACATATGAAGCAGAGGACGGGTCAGTTAGTCCTAATGGGGATAGTTTTAAGTTACTGATTGCATAATTGAGTAACAGTGTTTTGAGAAAACTTGTGCTAAACATTATCAACTTTCCCCAAACTGGGTTTATACCTTCTGTAGTAATACAGCTAAATGGCCATTTCTAACATGATGTTTTTAAGCCAAAAAAAAAAAAAAATTAAGGCAGCGTTATTTGTTTTGTGCAAGGTTTTAGGCAGTGTTTCAGCAAATTAGGCTTTGACATTTTAAAAATATCTCATAGCAGTTTAACAGAAGTTGGAATTTTTTTCTCACCCCTATTTTACTGTCCAAATGAAAGACTTGGCGTAAAACCTTGGGAAAATGAAAATTGCACTTCTCCCAATATGGTATTACTTAATCTCACTTAAAATAAACAATAAGAAAGGAAGAATTTAAAGAAAAGCTACAGTTTTCTTTCTGTATAAATAATATGCAAGGAAGGACTGGTGCTGAAGCTGAAGCTCGGGTACTTTGGCCACCTGATGAGCTGACTCACTGGAAAAGACCCTGATGCGGGGAGACTGAGGGCAAGAGGAGAAGGGGATGACAGAGGATGAGATGGTGGGATGGCGTCACTGGCTCAGTGGACGTGAGCTTGAGCAAACTCTGGGAGATGGTGAAGGACAGGGGAGCCTGGCGGGCTGCAGGCCACGGGGTCACAGAGAGTCACACGTGTTTAGTGGCTGAACAAGAGAATAGTAAGCGGTTTTCAGAAAACAGTTGCCAAGTCAAGGGCAGCACCGCTTCATTGGTCTGTTTGTTTATTATATTGTGTGAAATGCAGGTCAGCTTCTAACATGGCATGCTAAGCAGTGCCTCACAATACCTGGACCGCACTGCACTACAGTGCTTGATGAGAAGTGCTCTGGACTGCAGCTTGGAAAAGGACTTCCTGTCCTGTGTTAGCACAGTATTGTGGGGTGCCTGAGAAAATCCCCACTCTTAAAGGGCAGGCAGAAAGGCAAGTTGTTTGCTTACCTCTCTCTTTGCCACGTTCTCGTTGAGCCTTGTGGTTATCATACTTGGGGAACAAAGCCTTAGAATGTTTGTTCTGGGTTGAGAGTGGTTCCACTGCTACAGCTCTCCTGGAGGGGCCTGGTCTTGGTCCTGATGGAGCTGATGCCTGCTCCTACACCTGTTCAGACCCCCCATATTCAGGCCTTCTGTCTACAGAAAAGTCGCTCACAGCCGTCTGGAGTGAGTGCATGCCAAGTCACTTCAGCCGTGTCCGACTCTGTGACCCCGTGGACTGTAGCCCGCCAGGCTCCTCTGTCAATGGGATTCTCCAGGCAAGAACACTGGGGTGGGTTGCCATGCCCTCCTCCAGGGGATCTTCCCCACCCAGGGACTGAACCCGGGTCTGCTGCACTGCAGGCGGACTCTTTACCTGCCTGGGGAGTCCCAGGACCCCTGGAATGACCCACCTAATCTTGTTCTACCTGCCTCGGCAGGGTTAGAGGGCTTGATGACTCGGGGCCTTTCTCCCTGTATTTAATTTGAATTCTCCGTTTGTCCCATTTCTTCTGTGCTCTGACAAATAGTTGGTTCACTAATCTGTAACAAATTAATAATAAATTCATCCAGGCTAAAAAGCCATATATATTATATATAAAATTGCCACTCAATATGTTGCCCATTCCATTAGGAATTTTAAGGGGCTTCCTGTAATGTGAATGTCTTAATTTAAAATATTCTTTAGTAATTAGCATTTTGGAAGTCTGGTAGGCAGGTTGGGGGAAGATATTTTTTGGGCCTCTAAATATAAATGCGTATATTCTTTAATTTTTTATTATAGGACCTTAACATGATTATTTATGTGATTATTAAAGCACGTGTATCTTCCTTTAGTTGCAACACAAAAGAGTTGCATGCTAGACTGTCACTGGATATTATAAAAAGTAGTTGCCAAGAAAAAATTTTTATGAATGATTACTTGAAGGAATATAGTTATTTCTTTGGATATACTGTGTTACTCTGGAATAAAGCCAGATTGAGCGCATGAATCATCTGAAATCATATTGTTTTGAAGGTTCATAGAGTTATCTTTTGCTACTTTCACTGAAATAACTCTTGTGTTAAAAAAGGCAATTAAAGCTTGTATGTGGCTGCCCAAGAATATCCAGAGAAAAATTAATGGCCTCAAATAAAGAATATTGCATTAAGTAAAGAAAAAGAACAACAAAAAATAAGAGCAGAAAAGCAAAGATAAGTACAGAACTAATACTGCAAGTAAAAAAAAACTATCCTCAAAAAATTATAATCTGGACAAATATTTAGCTTGTCTGTTTTGGAGAGAAAAGAGAAAGGTAGGAAAACATCAGTTTGATGCTGAGAGTGGAGCCTTCTCAAGCGGCTCAGCTGTAAAGGGTCGGCTTGCAGTGCAGGAAACGTGCTTCAGTCCCTGGGTTTGGAAGATCCCTTCGAGAAGGAATTGGCAACCCACTCTAGTATTCTTGCCCGGGAAATCCCATATTCAGAGGAGTCGGTGGGGTGCAGTCCGAGGGATCACAAAGAGTCGGACACGACTTAGCAACAACAGTAAATGGAGCTATAACCAGAAAATACGTTGTCGATTGAGAGATCACACAACTCTGTGCTAATAAATGTGAAAATCAAAATGAAAAGATTAGGGGCAGGATGGGGAGGGAGGCGGGAGGGAGGTTTCAGAGGGAGGGGACATATGTATATCTGTGGCTGATTTGTGTTGATGTTTGGCAGAAACCAACACAATTCTGTAAAGCAATTGTCCTTCAGTTAAAAGATAAATTAAAAAAAAAATTAGAACAACTTCTTCTAATTTTCTGGGAAAATATCCAGACTAGAAAACCAAGAAGTAAACAAGCTAAGTAGATGTATAAATAAGACAAAAGTTGTGTAGGAAGTAGCTTCCAAAAGGGAATAGGCTCGTATGATTTTTCTCTCAAATTATTCTTTGGCTTTTAAAGAGTATGTCATTGTCATGGTACTTAAGCTATTGCAAAACAATGAAAATATAGAAAACTTTCTAACATTTTTAAAATGAAGCTAGAATGATCTTGACACCAGACCTTTTAAGAAATGAATACTCTCAGTCAATTTTGGTTATTAACATAGATCTAGAAGAAAACAGTTATACAAAATTGACATGGTATAAAAGCAGTAACACGCAGATACAAGAAAGGTAAGTTAGCTTGGGAGGAGGGCTCCCTGAGGGCTCTTTAGACCCTAAGAAGTGTCTGATTAGCAGATGCTAAGGGGGCTCTTGGGTAATCCAGTGAGTGGCAGAGACAGTCCAGGACTGCAAAAGTTCAGGCCTGGGAGCACTGTGGAGGCTTGCTTGCAGACCCGAGACGCTCAGAACCTCGGAGGCCCTCGGACACGTCGTTGCCCAGGTCTCGCCTCCCAGAGACCTGACTCTTCATCTCGAAAGACTTGACTGGTGTCAGTCTTACAGGACCTTTGGACGAGCAAGCAGCAGAAAGGGCTGCGGTCCCCGCGAAGCCGCGGTGCTCCGAGGCCTTACCACCCCCCAGACCTGCCTCTATGAGTTACGTGA
Source organism: Oreotragus oreotragus (assembly GCA_006410675.1). Taxonomy (NCBI): domain Eukaryota; kingdom Metazoa; phylum Chordata; class Mammalia; order Artiodactyla; family Bovidae; genus Oreotragus; species Oreotragus oreotragus. The sequence continues at coordinate 50,206 of SJYX01001854.1, read as the reverse complement.
CGCTCCCAGAGGGGCCCTGTGGGCTCCTGCGCAGGGCTGAGTTCTGCGCAGAAGCTGCTAAAGAGGCCCCAGGCATCTCCTCCTCCGGTGAGCGCCGGGTAGAAGGACCGCCGGGGAATTCACTGCGGGAAGGACTCCAGAAGCAGGTGCCCGCCGCAGCGGCCCCAGCATCCGCGCCAGATCCCGAATCGCTCCGCGTCAGTGAAGCGGGGCGATGACCGTGTATTCCCAGTCATTCTCTTCCTTTGCAGCGTCTTGTCAAAAATCTTCCTTTTATTAGTTTATGTTTAGGGTGAAATATACAGTGCCCTAAGGAATGAGCTACTTCCTGAAAATACCAGCACATGTTGGCTTGTTTGCCTGCCCCAGATGACTACATATATTTTATTTTCAGCCTTCTCAGAATACCCCTATGCTCTCTGTTTCTAGGACTGCTGTTACATCCCATGTGGAAACCAAGAAATAAGATGAAGATTTTTCACTGCAAGATGCAGTACTGGGTGTTTCCAGCATTTTTTGTGATTACTTATCTTTGCACCATCGTCCAGGGTCAAGGTATGGAAAACTTATAAGAAGTTCATGGGGGTCCGGGAGTCTAGCCATGCTGGTTCTGATGATCGGTTTTTGTCTTATTTGCCTTACTAGTGCTTCACGGATTCAGCTGTGTTTTCAGGCAGGGTCACCTGTTGGCTTTTTCTAAGTTTTGCCAGCTGTTTACATTGTAGAAATGTGGCACAACTTTGAAGTTACCAGTCACCAGTGGCTGAGCATATTAATTTTGTGGTAGATGGTTAAGCAGCTCATTTTAATACACTTCTGAAATGTCATGCAAATTTAATAACTAAAGTCAAATTTGCAAAATCAGTGTGTGCTTATGTGTCTCCCTCATGCCTTGTCTCTTTAAGCGTGTCTACACAATATTTCTGCCGCTTCATACCTGGTCCTTAGTTTTGCTCCTCTCTTTAAAACTGAATGCATAGTCTAAAGGTTACTAAGGGCCTGACAGACGCTGAACAGGTTCTATGCAAGAAAAAAAGAACCCTCTGGCATATCCCATGATAAGTCCCCTCAAATTTTAATCCTCCTCCTTATAGAACAAGAGCTCTCTAAATGCATTTAGTTAAAAAATGAGATAAAAGCTAAGGTCTTTTCTTGTTTGTTTGGGATTTTTGAAGATCACTTGGAAAAATAAGCTAAATAATTTTCTGCTGTTCCAGTGTCTTTCGCTGAAGTCATTTCTTTGAGATAGTGCCCTGAACTGTGGTTCAAAAGGGGAGATACTCTTGCTGCGCACGTGGCTCCGTTCCCATCACTCAGAGATTTCTGGTTGCAAATAAAGTAAACTTTCTCTGCCCAGTTTAAGCAAAAAGTGTATTTACTGGTGGATAATGAAGTGGTTCACACGATAGTTAAATGAGCTTTGGAAAGCGTAGGAATCCGGGAACACGCTGGATATCGTCTCTAGGAACTAGTGGCCAGTTCTTTGAGGGCATGTTTTTGGAATGAAATGTCAGAGCTGTTTTCCGTCCTTCCATGGCTGGACACAAGTTCCAGATTCTTGGGAGGGTCTGCCTGACTGCTTTGAGTCACGCTCTCCCCGCTTCGCCAAGGGAGGATGGCTGACAGATAGCGCAGCCAAGGCTCCGTGCAGCGGGGAGGGCGTGCTGTTCCTTGGAAGAAAACCAAGGTGCTGTTGGAAATTCGGAAGGGAGGTGACTGTGGGTAGGGAGGAACAGGCGATCTTCCTGTTGGTGTTCTTGGTGAAAGGCAGTGTGTCAGTGAGGGGCTTCCCTGGTGGTAACAATCAGTGCTTCAAGAAATTAATGAGACTATTCCACTAGAAATACACATAGGCAGTCCCTTGTCAAAACAGCAAGATTTCAGCTGAGCTGAGTGGAAGTAAAAGAGAGGAAGGAAGGAAGGGAGGGCAGAAAATCAGTCCTTTAATGAACTGTCATATTATGAAATGAACTTTCCTAAGTACCTGATAGCAGTGAGGCTTTTTTAGAATGAAACAAACATTCCTTTTCTGCCTTTGAGCTTTGATTTCTATGAGGGTGATTGTGCTGCAAATCTTTAAAGAAAAATCTTCCCTCTCAGAAAAAAAACAGCACAGCAGAATAAAAATATCCCTGTACTTTCAGCAACGAGCCTAACCCTGCAGGCAACGACTGGACGCTCCTTAGTCCCCCCTTGCAGCCCCCCTTTGGAATGAAGGTTGTATTTTCGCAAATGTTGTAACTGGTCCTAACTCACATAGAGTGCCTGACGTCACTGTATGAAAGATGAGTTTGCTGGCTTACTCTGGGTTCCCAGCCTGTGCCAGAAATAAAGCTTTACATTTAATTTTTGTCTTTTTTAAGAGGAGTAAATTTTAACTGTTGAGTGGAGGTTGGAAGGAGGCTTGGTGGGAGTGGCTCTATGTATATATAGCTGACTCACTTTCTTGTATAGCACAAAGTTTTTCTGTTGTATAGAAACTAGCACAGCATTGCAAAGCAATTATACACCAAGGGAAAAGAAAGAGAGAAATTACACAGTCCCATCTACAACTGCATCAAAAAGAGAAAAATACCTTGAAATTAAAAAAAAAAGATTTAACTGACACAGATTAACTTTTGAGTCAAGTTCATGCAAGCATCTGTATTTATTAGTGGAGTTAAGTACATATGCTTATTGAAGGAGCTCCTGAGTGCTTGCAGGAAGAAAAATCACGGCTCTGGTACTGAATATACTCACGGGTCTGGTCCACGAGGTGAGAACGGTGGCCTCTGCACTGCGCTCGCAGTCGTCCCTCGACCTTTCTGCCCTTGCCTTGGCGGAAGTCCCAGTGCTGTCCAAAGGTGCCAGCGGAGCTGTCTTTGAAGCTCGAAGCTGTGACTTCATGCTGCTTTCTTTCTTTTCTCGCTTTTTTTTTTTTCCCTAAAGGCAAAAACCTGAAGGAAATGTAAACTTTGTGTCTAACCAAGATTTCCTTCTAATAACTGTGAGACTGTTTATGCATACATAGGCAATAGACGGGTTCTGTCGATAAAAGAAAATGGCAATATTGCGTTTCCCTAGTAGTGGGAATGGGACCGTGGTCATATAAACCATTTGTACGTTGTTTTTGATCCTTGATGGATTGGGTTGTTGCCTTTGCTTCGCTTTTGTTTCCGGGAGTGGGCCGGTGGAAGACACCGCCGTCCTGGGCTCTGGAGCGCCGTCCCTGATCTCTGGGCGGGATGTGGTGTCTGGCTGTGGCCGCCCTCATCGCTTCTCCTGGAGGTTCAGAAGGTCAGCTGTTGACTAAAAAGGTGTTGCAGGCTACAAGCTTGCATTTAAGAACAGCAGCCTGGGGAGAACATACTACAAAGATTTCTAATGTGTAACCTAGGAATCCCGAGTGTTAGTTCTCTGCCCTCCTTGAGGTGTCGGGCAAGACCCCCCGGTGCAGGCAGATCGGGCGACCCTTCGGGCACTGCCCAGACGCAGCCTCCCCTCTGCTTGCGCTCTTCACTCGGCGCCTCCCAGGCGTGCCCGCCCCCTCCTCCTGTGCATTCACGCAAAACCTTGCAGTAAGCTCGGCCAACCATGTCTACCAGCCCACTGGCAAGGCTTGGCTCGGAAACTGCATGTACTGTTTAACATTTTAAAATTCTTATTCTTAATTTTCTTCTGTAAATGATAATCTATCTATGAATAGATTTTTCTCCCCAAGTTTCAGAGGAAGCAAACTAGTATCAGTTTCTCTGTTCATCCAAATTTAGGTTTAGCCAACCTTCTCTTGTAGCTCAGAACAGTAATTCTTAAGATAAATCCATTTCCCATAAGCTGGAGAAATGTAGACTCGTCCATGTCAAATTGAGAATGGAAGCTAGTGTGTTTATTGCTGGACTAGCATTCTTTACTGAAATGTAGCAAAGGGCAAGTAGAAAGAACACTGCTCTTAAGATTGTGTTCTCAGGTACTCCCTGAATTCAGCTGAGCAGAGAGCTTGATGAGGGGTGAACTGCCCATTCTTCTAGCTCAGTGAAGGGTGGCTTCTTAATATAAATCTTCTCCTGAAGAAAAAGAGCACTTTGTTTGGGGTCAAAGATGGTCATGAGCCAGTATGTGAACCTGCATGAATGTCTCAGCGCTTCTTGCTCCCCTTATGTATAAACTTGGGACAGGAACGTATTTTTGTGAGTATTAAATAAGCTTTAGAGATCACGCATTAGATGAAGGAAGGCTGGATGGGAACAAACACCTGTACATATCACAACAGACACGTCCATCTTCTCTTTAACACCTTCATTTCTGCCGTGCCACCTTTTCTAAAAACAAGGCTTTGAATGGAACAATCACTTGCTCAAGATTATTCATCTAATGAATGACAGGACTGGGACCCAAACTAACATCTAAACCCCACATAATACTACATACCTATTGAAATGAGTCTTTCTTTCCTTCCCTGGACTCTGTCGGTAAAGTGGGAAAGAAAGACCAGGCATAGAAGTAGGTAATAAGTGCTAACTTTTCTGTCAAGCATTAAATTTTCCTTTGTGACAAACTAATTTTTATATTATACAGTAAAAATCTTATGAAAGTATTTCTTTTGAAATTCTGGAACATTGATGTAGAGTTCCAAGAACATGTTTTGAAGTTTGAATGACTTACACAAAAAAGCAGTATAGACCTTTTTAGTGAACTATTGGAAAAGATTGACCTTATTACTATGTCTGTAATCGCCTTAAATTATCATATCATAAAAATTACTGAATTAATAAAGTGGAAACCTAAAGGCATAAAACAGATCGTGGTCTACCTAGATTACAAAGGTCATGTGTTCAGAGGAGAAGCGTTCATCCTTGTAGCAGAATACAGTCACTTGGCAGGGCTGGCTTCATTAAGCGAGACTAGGGTGTTACATCCTGACCCTAAATCATAGTTGTTTGTCACCAGATCAGTTCAGTCCAGTCCAGTTCAGTCACTCAGTCGTGTCCGACTCTTTGCGACCCCATGAATCGCAGCACACCAGGCCTCCCTGTCCATCACCATCTCCCGGAGTTCACTCAGACTCGTGTCCATAGAGTCAGTGACGCCGTCCAGCCATCTCATCCTCGGTCGTCCCCTTCTCCTCCTGCCCCCAATCCCTCCCAGCATCAGAGTCTTTTCCAATGAATCAACTCTTCGCATGAGGTGGCCAAAGTACTGGAGTTTCAGCTTCAGCATCATTCCTTCCAAAGAAATCCCAGGGCTGATCTCCTTCAGAATAGACTGGTTGG
>SJYX01001854.1:21968-44862 GCA_006410675.1 Oreotragus oreotragus | reverse complement strand
TCAGGACTGATTTCCTTTAGGATAGACTGGTTGGATCTCCTTGCAGTTCAAGGGACTCTCAAGAGTCTTTTCCAACACCACAGTTCAAAAGAATCAATTCTTCGGCGCTCAGCTTTCTTTGTAGTCCAACTCTCACATCCATATATGAGCACTGGAAAAAGTACACAAAATCAGTACTACTTGGCAAATGCTTACCTCTTGAGTCAGAAACAAATGCTCTTGGGTTTGTGTTATTTTGCAAACAGATCAATTCACTAACGGGTGTAGAAAGAACGTGAAGTCTTGAGTCTTGAGTATTCCGATTACATTACTTTGGCTTTTCAGTTTTAACAATGAAAGCTTAAAAGCTTCAACGTTTAAACAATTTTTGTTTTTCCTTTCCAGTCCCTCCACCCACAAGGTTAAGATATAATGTATTATCTCATGATAGTATCCAGATTTCATGGAAGGCTCCAAGAGGGAAATTTGGTGGATACAAACTTCTTGTGACTCCAGCTTCAGGTAAGAAAATCAACTGTGTTTTAGAGTATTAGCAACTTTTGGCAGATAAGAAACGAAAATGTATAGTGCTAAGTGTTGATTTAATCTCATTTGAAAGACTTTAGTTTTATTTAATCTTTTGAGCTTGAAATCTTATCCTCTACTCAAGAAAATAATATTGCCTCAAATCTAAAGACTAGCTATTGGGCTCATCATAATTTTCATACTATCAAAAATCCTCACTACCTCTGTTTCAACATGGATGAATACTTTTGGTCTCTGGACACTTGAAAGTTACCTCCAATGGTTGTGACCGGCTGAGTAAATTATGATTAATTATGTTGTTCTCTAGTCTCTAAGTTATGTCAGACTCTTTTGCAACCGCATAGGTTATAGCCTGCCAGTCTCCTCTGTTCATGGACTTTTCCAGGCAAAAAATACTGGAGTGGGTTGTCATTTCCTCCTCCAGGGGATCTTCTCCAGCCAGGAATCAAACCTGGGTCTCCTGAGTCTCCTGCATTGGCAGGCAGATTCTTTACCATTGAGCCACCTATGGTTAATTAACTTAATAGAATATTGTTCAGCAATGATGCATTAAGTTATATACTCTAAGTAGACACAGTGGGCATAAATGATGCATTAAAGCAAGAAAAGCCGAAGTTAAACAAACTTACTGATCGTGAGGATCAAATAGTTGTGTAAAGCTTTTAACAGTTAAATTTTGGTTGTGTGTTCCCTTTCTCATTTCCTGTTTTTGATTTATAATCACTGAAACAGTACAGAGCACGTTGGGAATTACCTGGTGGTTAGGACTTGACGTTCCCGTTGCCAAGGCCCTGGGGTTCAATCCCTTGTCGGGGGACTAGGCTCCCGCAAGCCACGCAGCATGGCCAACAAGCAAGACAGGACTAGCGCGCACGCAGGGGGCTAGCGCGCACGCAGCGGGCTAGCGGGCACGCAGGGGGCTAGCGGGCACGCAGTGGGCTAGCGGGCACGCAGGGGGCTAGCGGGCACGCAGGGGGCTAGCGCGCACGCAGGGGACTAGCGGGCACGCAGGGGGCTAGCGCGCACGCAGGGGGCTAGCGGGCACGCAGGGGGCTAGCGGGCACGCAGGGGGCTAGCGGGCACGCAGGGGGCTAGCGGGCACGCAGGGGGCTAGCGCGCACGCAGGGGACTAGCGGGCACGCAGGGGGCTAGCGCGCACGCAGGGGGCTAGCGGGCACGCAGGGGGCTAGCGGGCACGCAGGGGGCTAGCGGGCACGCAGGGGGCTAGCGGGCACGCAGGGGGCTAGCGCGCACGCAGGGGACTAGCGGGCACGCAGGGGGCTAGCGCGCACGCAGGGGGCTAGCGGGCACGCAGGGGGCTAGCGGGCACGCAGGGGGCTAGCGGGCACGCAGGGGGCTAGCGGGCACGCAGGGGGCTAGCGCGCACGCAGGGGACTAGCGGGCACGCAGGGGGCTAGCGCGCACGCAGGGGGCTAGCGGGCACGCAGGGGGCTAGCGGGCACGCAGGGGGCTAGCGGGCACGCAGGGGGCTAGCGGGCACGCAGGGGGCTAGCGCGCACGCAGGGGACTAGCGGGCACGCAGGGGGCTAGCGCGCACGCAGGGGGCTAGCGGGCACGCAGGGGGCTAGCGGGCACGCAGGGGGCTAGCGGGCACGCAGGGGGCTAGCGGGCACGCAGGGGGCTAGCGCGCACGCAGGGGACTAGCGGGCACGCAGGGGGCTAGCGCGCACGCAGGGGGCTAGCGGGCACGCAGGGGGCTAGCGGGCACGCAGGGGGCTAGCGGGCACGCAGGGGGCTAGCGGGCACGCAGGGGGCTAGCGCGCACGCAGGGGACTAGCGGGCACGCAGGGGGCTAGCGGGCACGCAGGGGGCTAGCGGGCACGCAGGGGGCTAGCGCGCACGCAGGGGGCTAGCGGGCACGCAGGGGGCTAGCGCGCACGCAGGGGACTAGCGGGCACGCAGGGGGCTAGCGCGCACGCAGGGGGCTAGCGCGCACGCAGGGGACTGCCGCTGCACGGGTGTCGCGGGGCGCGTTCAGCCCTCTCCTTCCTCCCGGCCGGCCGTTGAGCGTCTTGGTGCCCCGGTTTCCTCTTGGGTGGGACGGGCGGCAGCATTGGTGCCCGCCTCGTGCGGCTGCCGCGAGGTGTGAAACTCAGACCGTGGTCTGGGAGCGGCCGTGTCCTGGTGCCCGAGGACAGATACAGACTGGGGCCCGCGCCTCCGCTTTGCGCGGGCACATCGGCGGGAAGGCCAGGTCGCGGGGCCCGAGTGGGCCGGTGACGAGGCAGAGCGGCGCGGCCCGCCCGAGCGCCCAGCGAGCCTCAGGCGCCCAGTGAGCGGCCCAGTGAGCGCCCAAGTGAGCCTCAGGCGCCCAGTGAGCGCCCAGTGAGCGCCCAAGTGAGCCTCAGGCGCCCAGCGAGCCTCAGGTGCCCAGCGAGCGCCCGGCGAGCGCCCGGCGAGCCTCAGGCGCGGCGGTGGAGCAGCCCCGCGGCGTCTGTCTCAGGCCTGCCTCCTCCGGGAGCCCTGCTTTCAGCTAGCAGGCCAGCGCTCGGTCACAGCTGTTGGAGTAACGTGTACGCGTTCACATAACGCCACGTTCGCCCCTTCTGTGGGTGATACAAAGGGCCACCCGGAGCTGGACTCGCTTCTGTTGGAGGCCTCATCCCAACCCATGGAAGGAGGGAGACAGGCTCTCGTGCTCCTAAGGCATCTGACTCCAAAATCTCAAACAAAACAGGCAGGTGGCATGTCCGGCTTCTGGCCTGGCCTCCAAAAAGAAACCTTTCCATTCGCACGTGTGAGGCACAGCCTCCCTACAAAGACTCTGGTTCAGAAGACGGCGCGCACGCTCCCCATGTTGCCCCTGGAAGTGGCTCAGTCATGGACGCCTTTATTCTCAAGCCTCCGCTCAGAGTTTTCACTGTAGAACACTGCCCGATTTTTAAATCACTCTGACTTCTAAAAATGCAGTTTGTTGTCTAAAATAAACCGTCGTGGGAAATGTAAGAGGCTCTTGAACATTATTGTGATGCTAACGGTCAGTATATAAGTCCCTTATTTGTGGTACCTCTGAGAATGCCCTTTGTCTTAAAAAATAATTAGTGTCCCTCCAAGTAATCAGTAGGTTAATTTTTTTTGGATTAATTGCTCGTAACACCAATTGCACTCATCTCACACGCTAGTAAAGTAATGCTGAAAATTCTCCAAGCCAGGCTTCAGCAATATGTGAACCGTGAACTCCCTGATGTTCAAGCTGGTTTTAGAACAGGCAGAGGAACCAGAGATCAAATTGCCAACATCCGCTGGATCATGGAAAAAGCAAGAGAGTTCCAGAAAAACATCTATTTCTGCTTTATTGACTATGCCAAAGCCTTTGACTGTGTGGATCACAATAAAGTGTGGAAAATTCTGAAAGAGATGGGAATACCAGAACACCTGACCTGCCTCTTGAGAAATCTGTATGCAGGTCAGGAAGCAATAGTTAGAACTGGACATGGAACAACAGACTGGTTCCAAATAGGAAAAGGAGTACGTCAAGGCTGTATATTGTCACCCTGCTTATTTAACTTCTATGCNACTGGATCATGGAAAAAGCAAGAGAGTTCCAGAAAAACATCTATTTCTGCTTTATTGACTATGCCAAAGCCTTTGACTGTGTGGATCACAATAAACTGTGGAAAATTCTGAAAGAGATGGAAATACCAGGCCACCTAACCTGCCTCTTGAGAAATCTGTATGCAGGTCAGAAAGCAACAGTTAGAACTGCACATGGAACAACAGACTGGTTCCAAATAGGAAAAGGAGTACGTCAAGGCTGTATACTGTCTCCCTGCTTATTTAACTTATATGCAGAATACATCATGAGAAACGCTGGAATGGAAGAAACACAAGCTGGAATCAAGATTGCCGGGAGAAATATCAATAACCTCAGATATGCTGATGACACCACCCTTATGGCAGAAAGTGAGGAACATTTACATAGCTGCAAATAGTGCTTGATTCCAAGGGCAAAATTAGTAATTTGACAGAGGAGAAGCCTGGTACATAACACCTTAGTCAAATGAACAAAATGTATATCACCAATAATGGAACTAGTCAAAATTATATACCATTTAGAAAAAAAAATTCAAAACCAGACAAATTTAAATATATATATATGTACGTATATATACATAAAAGTTTTAAAAATCAACAAACAAAAGGAAAATGTACGTGCCACTTGATCAGAGGCAAAAATACTCACATAGCATCCCTTCTGTGATATTCTAACTGGGAATACAAAACTTGAATCTAATTATGAGGAACTTCAGGTAAACTCAAGTTGACAGATATTTCATAAAATATTAGGCTTTAATTTAAACAGTATCAAAGTCATGAGAATCAAAGAAACACCAAATAATTGTTCAAGAGAGAAGCCTAAAGACACATGGTAAGTAAAGTAACACATGATTCCAAATGAGATCCTTTCCTTATAAAGTATGTTACAAGGGAGTTTAGCCGAACTTCAATAGAGTGTGAACTTCATACTCCAGGTGATAGGATAGCAATATTGTTGTTGCTGCTATTGTTAGTCATGTCCAACTCTTTTGTGACCCTGTGACCCTGCCCTGCTCCTCTGTCCATGGGGTTTTCCTGGCAAGAATACTGGAGTGGGTTTTCCTTTCCTTCTCCAGGGGATCTTCCTGAAGCAGGGATCAAGATTTTGCATTGCAGGCAAAATCTTTACTGCTGAGCCACTAAGGAAGCCTGTATCATTGTTAATTCCTTTGTTTTGAAGTTTTCTTTATGGCTATGTAGGAGAATGTCCTTGTGTATATGGAATGCATACTATACTGTTTGGGATGGCAGGGCATTTTATAGGAAAATTATTCTCAGATGGTTTGGGTAAAATAAGTCTTTATGATATTTGCAAATTTTCTATAAATTTGATATTGTTTCAAAAATAATATATTTTGAAGATTCAATTCAGTTCAGTCCAGTCACTCAGTTGTGTCTGTCTCTTTGCAGCCCCATAAACTGCAGCACACCAGGTTTCCCTATCCTTCTCCAACATCTACAGCTTGCTCAAACTCATGTCCATCAAGTCAGTGATGCCATCCAACCATCTCATCCTCTGTTGTTCCCTTCTCTTCCTACCTTCTGTCTTTTTCAGCATCAGGGTCTTTCCAATGAGTCAGTTCTTCACATCTGGTGGCCAAATATTGGTGTTTCAGCTTTAGCATCAGTCTTTCAAATAAATATTCAGAACTGATTTCATTTAAGACTGGTTTGATCTTTCAGTCCAAGGGACTCTCAAGCGTATTCTCCAACACCACAACTCAAAAGCATCAGTTTTTTGGTGCTCAACATTATTTATGGTCCAACTCTCTTTATGGTCCAACTCTCACATCCATATATGACTACTGCAAAACCATAGCTTTGATTGGATGGACCTATGTTGGCAAAGTAATGTCTCTGCTTTTTAATACACTAACTAGGTTTGTCATAGCTTTTCTTCCAAGAAGAAAGTGTCTTTTAATTTCATGGCCACAGCCAACATCTACAGTGATTTCTGAGCCCAAGATATTAAAGTCTGTCACTGTTTCCATTGTTTCCCCAATAAGAAAAGCTGTATTCATGTTTTTTTCTTCCTTTTGTAATGGAAGTATTTTGAAGATCATTCCATTACAAAAGAAAAATAAATAAATAAAAAGTAATACCACTGTCAATTAATTTGATAGCTCCACAAATGGGTATTATGGTTTAAAAAACAACTCAAGATGTTGGATGCAAATTAAGCTTTAAAAATTTAATTTAATTGTGAAAAAAATCACATCTCCATTTTTATCACTGAGAGTTTTAATAGTTAGCACAAGAAGCAAGGAGGAAGGGTGTAAAAGGCAACAGCCAACTAAAAGCAGTGGGTATGAGATGGGACAAATGAAAGTGTCCCTATGTAGCCAGTGATTAATCTCAAAAACTGAGTCCTAGGATAATAGGCACTAGTTTGTCTAGTGATGCATCTAAGTAGAATAATTTAACCACTGGACTGAAGGAGTACTTATGTTCATTTTCAAAATTTTGTATAATTTTAATTTTAAGAAAGCACACAATATATTTTTGTTGCCATACCGTTTTGGGAGACGAACAAAAATAATTGTTATTGTTGAGTTAGAATTAGTCACTATTGTAAGTAAGTTTCTGATACATTAGAACTTACACAGGAGTGGGGAAACAGACTCTTGGAAGGCACAAACAGAATCTTGTGCCCACCAGGACCCAGACAAAGGAGCAGTGACCCCAAAAGAGACTGACGCAGACTTGCCCATGAGTGTCCTGGAGTCTCCAGTGGAGGCGTGGGTTGGTAGTGACCTGCTGCAGGGTTGGGGGCTCTGACCATAGCAAGAGTGTGCATGGAACATTTTGAAGGAGGTCGCCATTATCTTCATTACCTCCACGCAGTTTGGCTTCAGATAAATAACAGGGAGGAAACACACCCCCACCCAACAACAGAAAATTAGATTAAAGATTCAGTGGATCAAAACAAGGCCCAGTTTTCCCCTCAGGCAGTCTCTCCCATTAGGAAACTTCAATAAGCCTCTTATCCTTCTCCATTAGAGGGTAGGCAGACTGAAAGCCACAATCACTGAAAAATAACCAATATGATCACATGGACCACAGCCTTGTCTTACTCAATGAAACTATGAGCCACGCCTTATAGGGCCACCCAAGATAGACAGGTCATGGTGGAGAGTTCTGACAAAATGTGGTCCACTGGAGAAGGGAATGGCAAGCAACTTCAGTATTCTTGCCTTGAGCACCCCATGAACAATATGAAAAGGCAAAAAGATAGGACACTGAAAGATGAATTTCCCAGGTAGCTAGGTGTCCAATATGCTACTGGAGATCAGTGGAGAAATAACTCCAGAAAGAATGAAGAGATGGAGCCAAAGCAAAAACAACACCCAGGTGTTGATGTGACTGGTGATGGAAGTAAAGTCTGATGCTGTAAAAAGCAATATTACATAAGAACCTGGAATGTTAGGTCCATGAATCAAGGAAAATTGGAAGTGGTGAAACAGGAGATGGCAAGAGTGAACATCAACATTTTAGAAATTAGTGAACTAAAATGGACTGGAATTGGTGAATTTAACTCAGATGACCATTATATCTACTACTGTGGGCAAGAATCCCTTAGAAGAAATGGAGTAGCCATCATAGTCAACAAAAGAGTCTGAAATACAGTATTTGGATGCAATCTCATAAATGACAGAATGATCTCTGTTTGTTTCCAAGGCAAACTACTCAATATCACAGTAATCTAAGGCTATGTCCCAACCGGTAATGCTGAAGAAGCTGAAGTTGAATGGTTCTATGAAGACCTACAAGACCTTCTAGAACTAACACCCACAAATGATGTCCTTTTCATTATAGGGGACTGGAACGCAAAAGTAGGAATTCAAGAAACACCTGGAGTAACAGGCAGATTTGGTCTTGAAATACAGAATGAAGCAGGGCAAAGACTAATAGAGTTTTGCCAAGAAAATGCACTGGTCATAGCAAACATCATCTTCCAACAACACAAGAGAAGACTCTATACATGGACATCACCAGATGGTCAACACTGAAATCAGATTGATTATATTCTTTGCATCCAAAGATGGAGAGGCTCTATACAGTCAGCAAAAACAAGACTAGCAGCCAACTGTGGCTTAGATCATGAATTCCTTCTTGCCAGATTCAGACTTAAATTGAAGAAAGTAGGGAAAACAACTAGACCATTCAGATGTGACCTAAATCAACTCCTTTATGATTACACAGTGAAGTGAGAAATAGATTCAACGGATTAGATCTGACAGACAAAGTGCCTGAAGAATTATGGATGGAGGTTCATGACATTGTACAGGAGACAGTGTACAAGACAATCCCCAAGAAAAAGAAATGCAAAAAGGTAAAATGGTTATCTGAGGAGGCCTTACAAATAGCTGTGAAAAAAAAAAAAAGAGAAGCAAAAAGGAAAGGAGAAAAAAAGATATATCCATTTGAATGCAGAGTTCCAAAGAATTGCAAGGAGAGATAAGAAAGCCTTTCTCAGTGATCATTGCAAAGAAATAGGGGATAACAATACAATGGGAAAGAATAGAAATCTTTTCAAAAAAATTAGAGATACCAAGGGAACATTTCATGCATAGATGGGGCAATATAAAAGACAGAAATGGTATGGACCCAACAGAAGCGGAAGATATTATTAGGTGGCAAGAATACAGAGAAGAATTATACAAAAAAAGATCATCATGACCCAGATACTCATGATGAAGTTATCACTCACCTAGAGCTAGACATCCTCGAATATGAAGTCAAGTGGGTCTTAGGAAGCACCACTACAAACAAAGCTAATGGAGGTGATGGAATTCCAGTTGAGATATTTCAAATCCTAAAAGGTCATGCTGTGAAATTGCTGGACTCTATATGACATCAAACTTGGAAAACTCAGCAGTGGCCACAGGACTGGAAAAGGTCAGTTTTCATTCCAATCCCAAAGAAAGGCATTGCCAAAGAATGCTCAAACTACCACACAATTGCACTAATCTCACACACGAGCAAAGTAATGCTCAAAATTCTCCAATCCAGGCTTCAACAGTACATGAACCATGAACGTCCAGATGTTCTAGCTGGTTTTAGAAAAGGCAGAGGAACCAGAGATCAAATTGCCAACATCCATCAGATCATCAAAAAAGCAAGAGAGTTCCAGAAAAATATCTACTTCTGCTTTATTGACTATGCCAAAGCTTTGACTGCGTGGTTCACAACAAACTGTGGAAAATTCTTCAAGAGATGGCAATACCAGACCACCTGATCTGCCTCCTGAGAAATCTGTATGCAGGTCAAGAAGCAACAGTTAGCAATGGACATGGAACAATAGACTGATTCAAAATTGGGAAAGGAGTACGTCAAGACTGTATATTGTCACCCTGCTTAACATATGGCGAGTACATCATGAGAAATGCTGGGCTGGATGAAGCAAGGTGGAATCAAGATTGCCTGGAGAATTATCAATAACCTCAGATATGCAGATCACACTATCCTTATGGCAGAAAGCCAAGAAGAAATAAAGAGCCTCTTGATGAAAGTGAAAGAGGAGAGTGAAAAAGTCGGCTTAAAGTTCAACATTCAGAAAACTAAGATCATGGCATGCAGTCCTGTCACTTCATGGCAAATAACGGGGAAACAATGGAAACAGTGATAGACTTTATTTTGGTGGGCTCCCTTGGAAGAAAAGTTATCACCAACCTAGACAGCATGTTGAAAAGCAAAGACATTACTTTGCCAACAAAGGTCTGTCTATCGAGGCTATGGTTTTTCCAGTGGTCATGTATGGATGTGAGAGTTGGACTGTAAAGAAAGCTGAGCGCCGATGAATTGATGCTTTTGAACTGTGGTGTTGGAGAAGACTCTTGAGAGTCCCTTGGACTGCAAGGAGATCCAACCAGTCCATTCTGAAGGAGATCATCCCTGGGAATTCTTTGGGAGGAATGATGTTGAAGCTGAAACTCCAGTACTCTGGCCACCTCATGCGAAGAGTTGACTCATTGGAAAAGACTCTGATTCTAGGAGGGATTGGGGGTGGGAGGAGAAGGGGACAACAGAGGATGAGATGGCTGGATGGCATCACTGACTCAATGGAAGTGAGTCTGAGTGAACTCTGGGAGTTGGTGATGAACAGGGAGGCCTGGCGTGCTGAGATTCATGGGGTCACAAAGAGTCAGACACGACTGAGCGACTGAACTGATCTGAACTGAAAATCACTGCAGATGGTGATTGCAGCCATGAAACTAAAAGACTCTTGCTCCTTGGAAGAAAAGTTATGACCAGCCTAGAGATCATATTAAATAGCAGAGACATTATTTTGCTAACAAAGGTCTATCTAGTTAAAGGTCTATCTATGGTTTTTCCAGTGGTCATGTATGGATGTGAGTTGGACTATAAAGAAAGCTGAGTGCTGAAGAATTGATGCTTTTGAACTATGGTGTTGGTGAAGACTTTTGAGAGTCTCTTGGACTGCAAGGAGATCCAACTAGTCCGTCCTAAAGGATATCAATCCTGGATATTCATTGGAAGGACTGATGCTGAAACTGAAGCTCCAATAATTTGGCCATTTGATGCAATGAATTGACTCATTGGAAAAAACCCTGATGCTGGGAAAGATTGAAGGTGGGAGGAGAAGGGGATGACAGAGGATGAGACAGTGGGATGGCATCACCAACTCGATGGACCTGAGTTTGATTAAACTCCAGGAATTGGTGATGGATAAGGAAGCCTGGCGTTTGCAGTCCATAGAGTCGCAAAGAGTGAGACACCACCAAGTGACTGAACTGAAGATTTAGTTGCTACTGAAGCTTAGGCTAGGTTTGAATTGCTTAGACTTGATGGATTGATTAATAAAGTTTTGCCATTACCAATTATTTTACAGAAGTCTGTAAGAGTGTTAGGTAGATACACAATCTGTATCCAAGTCACTTTGGTGCCCAATTCTTTGCAAACCTTAGGAATGTAGCTCTCCAGGCTCTCCTATCCATGGGACTCTCCAGGTCAGAATACTGGAGTAGGTTGCCATGCCTTCCTCCAGGGGACCTTCCTGACCCAGGGATTAATGCACGTCGCTTATGTTTTGGTCTCCTGCATTGGCAGGAGGGTTCTTTACCAGTGTTGCCACCTGGGAAGCCCATAGAACAGCTTGAAGTGAAGTCGCTCAGTCGAGTCCGACTCTTGGCGACCCCATGGACTGTAACCCACCAGGCTCCTCTGTCCATGGGATTTTCCAGGCAAGAGTGCTGGAGTGGATTGCCATTTCCTTCTCCAGGGGAACTTCCCGACCCAGGAATCGATCCCAGGTCTCCCGCATTGCAGGCAGACGCTTTACCGTCTGAGCCATCTTACATTCTATTTATTTCAGCACTTTGGAAGAAGAGTAAGGAGATTCTTTAAATCACGACATTTTTTACACAAGTTTTTATAACATTAATACTTTTCTTTGATAAAATTGAAAGATCAAGATCTGTTTATGCTTCACAAAATATAGGAAGAGGTCAGATAATTTTATTTTGTTTGTTATCACACCTTTAAAGTTGGCTAAATTATTGACTTACTACTCCTTCATAAGTGATTATTCTATTACAAATTATGTGTCTCATCACTGTATTTACTGAGTTCTGTGAAGGAAAATAGCATACATAGCAATGCATGGAGAAACTAAGTTTCAAGAAATTTAATGACACTTTCTTGTCTCAGTAGTTACACTAATAGAGTTCAGCTGTTTGAATTCAGTAATTGATTCTCCATAGCTTATAACATTTCTCTTTTCCCCCCAAGAGTTTTTCTACTGGTATACAAAATTCCATTTCTTATATTTATTGAGAACTTACATTAGGCAACATACTTTGTGATATACTACAATGATATAAAATCCATAAAACATAAATCATGTGCTAAATACCATAAAAGAAAAACAAAGCCTCTTGTGAACTCTAGCTAAGATTAGACTGTTTTCAGATGATAGAATTCACAATAGACACAGGGCACATAGGCTGGATCTTAAATAATAGACAGGATGTTAACATATACAGTTGAGAGAGAATGTTATCCTAAGGGATGAAAATAATAAGATTAAGAAAATTAAATTGGAAATACAATGATCAGTCTTAATAAGGGAAGAATTTGAACTTCCTTTTTATTGATAGGGGTGCATGAGAGGCCCGAAAGAACAATGTCTAGAAAGTTTTATTCCTTTTTTTTTTTTTTAGTTTAGTGTTTTATTTTGTTTTTTAAATTTCACTTTATTTTACTTTACAATACTGTATTGATTTTGCCATACATCAGCATGAATCCGCCACAGGTGTACATGAGTTCTCAGTCCTCTACCCCCCTCCCACTTCCCTCCCTATACCATCTCTCTGGGTCATCCCAGTGCACCAGCCCCAAGCATCCTGTATCCTGCATTGAACCTAGACTGGCGATTCATTTCTTACATGATATTATACATGTTTCAATGCCATTCTCCTAAATCATCCCTCCCTCTCCTCCCACAGAGTCCAAAAGTCTGTTCTATATATCTGTGTCTCTTTTGCTATTCTAATCAGACTTTGGAGGATACTGAATGCTAAATTTATTTGGAGTTTATTTTATTCTCAATATTTGGATTTATTCTCAATACTTTTGGAAGCCATTGGAGTAATGGCTTGCACCAATGAAGTGTAATGAAATAGGACACATTTATCCTATTTCAGAGGGATCAGTTGGGCAGCTATAAAATGTTAATACTTGAGGAGAAGTAATATACAGATGAAGAGAACAGCTGGAAGTGACTGCAATAGTCCAAGTGTGAGATACTAGGCTACATGAAATTATAAACACTGTTTAATAAATAAGATAGGTCAACTGAAATATATGGCAAAGATAGGATAGATAGGATGTGGCAACTGAATAAATGTGGAACGCAAATGGGAGAGACATGTCAATAATGTATAGTGTTTGTATCTGAATGACTAGAAGAATACCTGTAAGAAAATGGGTTTAGAGGAGAAGGGTATTAAAAATGAGACAGCTGAATTCAGTTTTTGACATTACAGTTGATTTACTAGTCTTTAGTATATAGTGTTATTTTCTTAAACAATGATTTGTATAGCTACTATCCCCCACCACTCTAAATCTGAAAAGGGATGAGTTTCAAACTGATTTCCTATAAGAAATGATTGATTGCTCTAAACCACCCAAAACTTCTCATTAAGTAAAGCTAATGACCAAAATTGATAAAATGACTAGCTGCAATCCAGACATTCCCATTTAAGGACTGATAAAGCAATTAATGATGTACAGTATTAGTTTTTCACTGTATTTTCATAATCAGGAGGCTTAGAACAATTATTTTTTTATTGCTCAAGACTCTTAATAATATAAAGGTCAGTATGGGTTTTGCCTTTGGATAATATTTAAATGTGTATCTTTAATTGGAAATTATGGAAACATATATAAGTAGTTTATTTTAGCTCCCAAGATTATTCTATCAGCTCACTGAATAAAAAAATGAAATTAGCATCATTCCCAAGTCTCTGTGTTCTCAGATATTGTTATTAAGTCTTAGTAACTAATTTTTTAAAACAGTTCTTTTCCTTCTGAAAAATTACTATAGAAGGGAGACATATACTTTCAAAGAATACTAGGAAAATGTTTAAAACTCTTTCTAAAATCCTCATGCTTTCTAGATAATCATTCAAAAATATATGAACATATCAGAACATAATAGAAAAACAAACTTTAATGTTAATAATTTTTTATAACATCAAGCTTTATCAAAACAATTTTTTGTTTCTATCTTACTATATGCATACACAATATATAACTGAAAATTTCATTTTGTGAGAAATTAATCATTCAAATCTGGTTTATTCTAATGTTGGGTTTGCCATCTTTTACTTCTGTCATTTTTATCAAAAGTTATACAATTTTTCTTTTACATCGGACATTTATCATTAAAAAATAAACAGTAACTCCTTCATGAAATTGTAAGAGATATTAAATTAAAAGATATAACATATAGTATAATGGTGCTAGATTCATACGACAACTACGTAATATGAATTATATCTGATTATAATGATTACAATCTAGTTACAATCATTGATTATATCTAGCTTTGTTATCATTGGAGAAGGAAATGGCAACCCACTCCAGTGTTCTTGCCTGGAGAAACCCAGGGATGGGGGAGCCTGGTGGGCTGCCGTCTATGGGGTCCCACAGAGTCAGACACGACTGAAGCGACTTAGCAGCAGCAGCAGCAGCAGCAGCTTTATCATTGTTATCAATATTATTTTCACATGCTATGTGAATATCATATTTCTGAGTTTCTCTAAATTATCTCTCTTGTCTTTCCATTAATATCCACTACAATATTATCATCTAAATCTTAAATAATTCTCAAATAGGTCCTCTCCTCCACATCAAAGTTGCTGCTGCCTTTGTGTAGGCTATGATCTTCCAATGTTATTATAAAAATAAGCTCCTAATTCTATTTTGCAATTATCTAAATGTGATATAGAGTTTTATGTCTTCACATCTTTGCCCTAGAAGCATCTTTAGACATCATCATCAGCTCTGTTTTGTGGTTATATATTGATTCTGCCCAATATGTAGCAATAAATATAAAAACAGAAATGATAGTTTAACTGGCTTGTATATAAAACTGTTAATTTTTTAAATGCACAAATTTTCTTCACAAAGATAAATACATGCTTGTGAAATTCTGATACTATTGTTTTTATTTAAAAACACAATTCTAAATAAATACTTTGAAATCAAAGTGGTGGAATGAGAATTTCTATTGGCTCATAATCACATTATTAAAGCTATCTAGGAAAATCACCATATTCCTTTCATTGTTTGATGCACTAGATATGTTTCCACTTGGAAAACTTCTGTTTATTCATCAAGATTCAACTTTATTATCACATTCTCATAAGAAATTTCTGCTAACCTCATATTTGACTATGCCTGTTGCTTTGCCCCTGGCCCAACTGATTATAAATGTATTAAACATTTCATACAAAGGCAGGCACAATATAGGACAGAAATGGCAAGGACCTAACAGCATCAGAGGAGATTAAAGAAAAGGTGCAAGAATACACAGACAAACTATACAAAAGAGGACTTAATGACCTGGATAACCACAATGGTGTGGTCACTCATCTAGAGCCAAACATCCTGGAGTGTGAAGTCAAGTGCACTTTGGGAAGCATTACTACAAATAGCTAATGGAGGTGATGGAATTCCAGCTGAACTATTTCAAATCCTAAAAGATGATGCTGTGGAAGTGCTGCACTCAATATGCCAGCAAATTTGGAAAACTCAGCCTTGGCCATAGGACTGGAAAAGGTCAGTTTTCATTCTAGTTCCAAAGAAAGGCAATGACAAAGTATGTTCAGACTAACATACACTTGTGCTCATTTCATATGCTAGCAAGGCAATGCTCAAAATCTGTCAAGCTAGACCTCAACAGTATGTAAAACAAGAGCGGAAATGACAAGCTGGATTTAGAAAACTCAGAGGAACAAGAGAACAAATGGCCAACATCTATTGGATCTTAGAAAAATCAAAAGAATTCCAGAAAAAAAACATCTACTTCTCCTTCATTGAATATGCTAAAGCCTTTGGCTGTGTGGATCATAACAAACTGGAAAATTCATAAAGAGATAGGAATACCAGAACACCTTATCTGCCTCCTTAGAAACCTGTATGCAGGTCAAGAAGCAACAGTTAGAACCAAACATAGAACAATAGACTGGTTCAAAATTGGGAAAGGATAACATCAAGGTAATATACTGTCACCCTATTTATTTAACTTCTATGCAGAGTACCTCATATGAGATGCCAGGCTGGATTGATCACAAGCTGGAATCAAGACTGTTGGGAGAAATACCAACAATCTCAGCTACACAGATGATATTACTTTAATGGCAGAAAGCAAAGAGGAACTAAGAGACTCTTGATGAGGGTGAAAGAAGAGAGTGAAAAACCTGTCTTAAAACTCAATATTCAAAAAATGAAGATCATGTCATCCAGTCCCATCACTTTAAGTGGAAATAGTGATAAATTTATTTTCTTGGGCTCCGAAATCACTGCAGATTGTAACTGCAGCCACAAAATTAAAAGACACTTGCTCCTTGGAAGAAAAGCTATGACAAACTTTGCCAGCTTATTAAAAAGCATAGTCGTTATTTTGCTGACCAATGACTGTATAGTTAAAGCTCTGATTTTTCCACTAGTCATGTACAGATGTGAGAGTTGGACCAAAAAGAAGGCTGAGAGCCAAAGAATTGATGCTTTGAAATTGTCCTGGGGAAGACTCTTGAGAGTCCCTTGGACAGCAAGATCACATAAGTCAATCCTAAAGGAAATCCACCCTGAATATTCATTGGAAGGACTGATGCTAAAGCTGAAGGTCCAATTCTTTGCCCACTTGATGCAAAAAGCCAGCTCACTGGAAAAGATCCTGATGCTGGGAAAGACTGAGGGATGGGAGAGAAGGAGACAACAGAGTAAGAGGTGGTTGGATGGCATCACCGACTCAATGGACTTGAGTTTGAGCAATCTTCGGGAGATAGTGAAGGACAGGGAAATCTGGTACGCTGCAGTCCATGGGGCCGAAAAGAGTTCAACACAACTTAGTGACTGAACAACAACAAACATTTTATGATATTTGTAATCAAATTTTACATGTTGTGAAATAGGGATGATATATTTTTAAAATTTTGAATTATACTTGGCACAAGGTAGACACTTGATAAAATGAAAATTGAATTGATAAACTTACTAATTGTGGAAAATATCTTTTCCCATAATGGAAAGATCAGGGAAGGCAGATTATAAAAGCCTGACAAATAGATCATATTTGTTAGGAAACTTCTGAACTCTAAATTACATAGAAATTAGAACACAGAAATTAGAAACATAATTCTATGTGTTCTAGCTATGTTTCTATGAGAGATTCAATTTATTTTCATTATTTGTGGATTCTATATTTGTGAATCAGCCTACTCATTAAAAAGTATTTGTACCCTTGATATCAACACTGCCAATACTTTCCTTGTCATCCATGGACACGTACACATCAAAGCAACAAAAATTTTGACGAACCCAATACACAAGTTCTCAGGAGAGGTTGAATAAGATCCAGATCTGCTCTCATGTTTCACGTCCACAAAGTAAACCAGCATTTTTTTATACTCTATTTAGTGCCACATTTGTCATATATTTGTATTTGTTTGTCATTTCACTTTTAAGATGCTCCTGTGCATAGTGCTGAAGTAGAGTCTAGCATTCCTAAGTGTGAGGTGGTTGTGGCATGCTTCACAGAGAAAATGTAGGTCAGATGCCAAAACATAAATTCAGGAAACTCAGAGAACAACAAGCAGGATAAATGCCAAACAAACAAACAAACAAAAAAAACCTGTACTTAGGCACATCATGGTCAAACTATTAATGTAAAAAAATCAAAAATAAAGAAATAATCCTGAAAGAAGTCAGAGGAAAAATATATCCCATAGAGGAACAAAGGATTCTGACTTCTCTTCAGAAACCACACAACCAAGAAAGAAAATGGAATGAACTATTTGAAGAGTTGAGACAAAACCACTAACTTATATTGTGTCCGTTTAGTCACTCAGTCATGTCTGATTCTTTGTGACCCTCATGGATTGCAGAACACCAGGCTTCCCTGTCCATCACCAACTCCCACAGCTTGCTCAAACTCATGTCCATCAATACGATGATGCCATCCAACCATCTCATCCTCTGTCATCCCCTTCTCCTCCCACCTTTAATCTTTTCGAGCGTCAGGATCTTTTACAAGGAGTCAGTTCTTCGCATCAGGTGGCCAAAGTATTGGAGTTTCAGCTTCAGCATCAGTCCTTCCAATGAATATTCAGGACTGATTTCCTTTAGGATGAACTGGTTGGATCCCCTTGCAGTCCAAGGGACTCTCACAAGTCTTCAACACCACCATTCAAAAACATCAGTTCTTCAGTGCTCAGCTTTCTTTATAGTCCAACTCTCTCCCAAACACACATGACTACTGAAAAAACCATAGCTTTGACTAGATGGATACTGTATCCTACAAAATTATCCATCAATGGTCAAAGAGAAATACTTTCTCAGAAAAACAAAAATTTAGGAAATTTGTTGCCTATAGACCTTGCAGCAAATGTTAAAAGAAGTTTTTTATCCAGAAGGAAAATAATATTAGGGTCAGAAACTTGAATCTATACAAAATAAGGAAGAGCACTGAATAAGGAATGTGCTTGCATGCTAAGCTGCTTCAGTCGTGTCCAACCCTATGGACCATAGTCCATCAGGCTCCTCTTTTCATGAAAAAGGCCCTGGGATTTCTTTGGAAGGAATGATGCTAAAGCTGAAACTCCAGTACTTTGGCCACCTCATGCGAAGAGTTGACTCATTGGAAAAGCCTCTGATGCTGGGGTGGATTGAGGGCAGGAGGNCAGGCTCCTCTTTTCATGAAAAAGGCCCTGGGATTTCTTTGGAAGGAATGATGCTAAAGCTGAAACTCCAGTACTTTGGCCACCTCATGCGAAGAGTTGACTCATTGGAAAAGCCTCTGATGCTGGGAGGGATTGAGGGCAGGGGGAGAAGGGGACGACAGAGGGTGAGATGGCTGGATGGCATCACCAATTTGATGGACATGAGTCTGAGTGAACTCCAGAAGTTGGTGATGGACAGGGAGGCCCGGCGTGCTGTGATTCATGGGGTCGCAAAGAGTCGGACACGACTGAGTGACTGAACTGAACTGAATTGAAGTGAAAGGTAAAATAAAACTTTTATTTTTCTTAATTGATCCAATTGATCGAACATAATATTTTGTTTAACAGGACATCCTTGCCTTCAAGTTGATTCTTCTATCATTTCCATGTGTCTTGCTAAAAGTTCCCATTTTCTTCTTTATATTCTCCACCTTTTCCATTTTTATCTTAGTAACTTCAATATCTTTGACTAATATTTGAACATCTAGCCATCTCTGAAATGGACTGTTTTGTCTCTTCAGGAAAAATCAGTTTTTCTTGCTTATTCATATGCTTCATACTCTTTCATTATATGCCAGAAGTTGTCATTAACAGGATAGTAGATTCTAAAGTAAATAACATTTATTTTAGGAAAAGGGCCCTCCTTTTTTCTGCCATTCTGCTACACTGTTTGCTGAATCCATCTCCATAGGGTCTCTGAGCAGCTATAACTTGACTAACTTCACCAGTAGCTTTATATCTTTCTGTGAGTTAAATCATTATTATCCTTTCAGGGGAGCCTGAAATCTGAGTACCAGTGATATTCCAGAAAGCTCCCTTTGCTTCACAGCTGAGTAATACTTTTTTTTTTTTCCAAGTGTGAAAAATCTCTCAAGGTTTTTAATTCATGGAGTGTAGGCTTTGCTCCCAACTGTGCACCTTGGGAAATTTATTTCAGCTGTTATCCCTCTGACAATTTCAATAGCCACTAGCCTCTGTGGAGGTTTAGATTGGCTTTGAAGTCACTTATCTTAGTTTTTCTCTCCTGCCTTCAGTCTATGGTAACTGAAATTCCAACGAGCCTGAGGAAGGAAGAATTTCTCTCAGCATTCTTGCCCTCCCTTCAACAGGGAAAACAATAGAATGGAAAGAACCTAGAGTTGGTCTTATGGATCTCTCTTATCTCTTTCAATCATCCCTTGTCTTGGGGAAAAGGAAGCACTTGCACTTGAGTGAAGCCCCACAGTCATCATGAGATCTTTCTCGGCTCCCTTTTTCTGACCATTGTTTTTTAACAGACTCCCATGGTTGGCCTCTACACCCTGAGGAAACTAGGAGACTTGAGCATTCATGGATTTTGGCTTGGTGGTGGGGCTGTNGCATCAGTTAGAAAGCTTCAGTTCTTCAGTGCTCAGCCTTCTTTATGGTCCAACTCTCACATCCATACATAACTACTGGAAAAACATAGCTTTGACTATATGGACCTTTGTCAGCAAAATGATGTCTCTGATTTTTTAATACACCGTCTACGTTTGTCATAGCTTTCCTTCCAAGGAGCAAATGTCTTTTCATTTTGTGGTTGCAGTCACCATCTGTGGAGATTTTGGAGCCCAAGAAAACAAAATCTATCACTGCTTCCACTTTTTCCCTTTCTGTTGCCATGAGGTAATGGGACCAGGTGCCATGATCTTAGTTTTTTCAATGTTGTTTTAAACCAGCTTTTCACTCTTCTCTCTCATCACCATCAAGAGGCTCTTTAGTTCCTCTTCACTTTCTTTTCTGTCATTAGAGTGGCATCATCTGTGTATCTTAGGCTGTTGATATTTCTCCCAGAAATTTTCATTGCAGTTTGTGATTCATCCAGTTTGGCATATTGCATGAGGTGCTCTGAATATAAGTTAAATAAGCAGGGTGACAATATACAGTCTTGTTGTACTCCCTTCCCACTTTGGATATAATCAGTTGTTCTGTGTCTGGTTCTAGCTGTTGCTTCTTGACCTGCACAGAGGTTTCTAGACAGGTAAGGTGGTCTGGTATTTTCATTTCTTTAAGAATTTTCCTCAGTTTTTTGTGATCCACACAGTCAGAGGATTTAGTGTACTCAATGAAGAANGCTGTTGCTTCTTGACCTGCACAGAGGTTTCTAGACAGGTAAGGTGGTCTGGTATTTTCATTTCTTTAAGAATTTTCCTCAGTTTTTTGTGATCCACACAGTCAGAGGATTTAGTGTACTCAATGAAGAACAAGTAGGTATTTTTCTGAAACTCCCTTGCTTTCTCCATTGTCCGACATATGTTTGGAGTTTGATCTCTGGTTCCTCTTTGAAACCCATTGGTACATCTGGAAGTTCTTGATTCGTGTACTGTTGAAGCCTAGCTTGAAGGATTTTGAGTATGACATTGCTAGCATGTGAAATGAGCACAATTGTACAGTAGTTTTGTAATTCTTTGGCATTACCCTTCTTTGGGATTGGAATGAAAACTGACCTTTCCAATCCTGGGGCCATTGCTGAGTTTTCCAAATTTGCTGGTATATTGAGTGCAGCACTTTAACAACATCATTTTTGAGTTTTAAATGACACATCTACAATTCCATTGCCTCCCCTAGCTATTTTGGTAGCAATGCTTTCTAAGGTCCTCTTGACTTCACCCTCCAGGATGTCTGGCTTTAGGTGAGTGACCCAGACAGTTGTGGTTATCTGGGTTATTAAGATCTTTTTTTGCATAGTTTTTTTCCGTGTATTCATGCTGCCTCTTATTAATCACTTCTGCTTCGATTAGGTCCTTACTGATTCTGTCCTTCATGCCCATTCTTGCATGAAATAGTCCTTTGATATCTCCAGTTTTTGTAAAAATATCTCTAGTCTTCCCTCTTCTATCATTTTCCTCTATTTCTTTGTATTGTTCATTGAAGAAGGCATTACCTCTCCTTGTTATTCTCTGGAACCCTGCATTCAGTTGGGTATATTTCTCCCTTTCTCCCTTGCCTTTCACTTCTCTTATTTCCCCAGCTATTTGTAAATCCGGTGGCAATGGCACCCCACTCCAGTACTATTGTCTGGAAAATCCCATGGATGGAGGAGCCTGGTAGGCTGCAGTCTGTGGGGTCGCTAAGAGTCGGACACGACTGAGCGACTACACTTTCATGCATTGGAGAAGGAGGTGGCAACCCACTCCAGTGTTCTTGCCTGGAGAATCCCAGGAATGGGGGAGCCTGGTGGGCTGCCGTCTATGGGGTCGCAGAGAGTCGGACACGACTGAAGCGACTTAGCAGCAGCAGCATACTTTTATAATCCTACTACTATTCTTACCATATCCCCCACCCCAGCTGTTAAGAGTCCCAACATTTGTGCCATCTTGCCTTGGTTTCAGTTTTAGCTGCATCATGAGTCACCTGTATATCACAGCCAAGTTCCTTAGTCTTCTACACCTCAGTCTTTTAATTTGTTTTAGGAAAAAAATAATTGTACTCACTCCATTAGCTTACTAGGCAGATTCAGTGCAGTTAGTCCTTTCTTAGAGAATGACAACAATGAACATTTATTGAGCAATGACTGCCATAACCACTCCCACCAACATTTATTGGATTTTTAATTAATGTCAGGCATTGTAGTACATTTTCACTCTAAACCTTCTAAAAGCCTCAAACTTGGGTACTGTTAGTGTTTCCCTTTCTAGATGAGGAAACCGAAGCCTAGATTAGAAATTGCTTTCCCAAGGTCACACTGAACCAGTAAATGAAAGACCTGGGCTTAAATCCAAATTTGTCTGATTCACCAGATTTAAATTATTAGGTCTCTGCTGAAAATTTGGCCTCTACCCAGTTGCTCTTTGGGTTTTTTTTTTTTTTGGTGTTATCTCCTCTGTATATGTAGCACCTCTCCTAATATATGTCATGTTTGGTATGTCTCTTTCATTATGTTCCTTATTGTCCCGAATCATTTTTGCATTTGGTTATGCTTCATAGGAAATAGATGGGGAAACAGTAGTAACAGTGTCAGACTTTATTTTCTGGGGCTCCAAAATCACTGCAGATGGTGATTGCAGCCATGAAATTAAAAGACACTTACTCCTTGAAAGGAAAGTTATGACCAACCTAGACAGCATATTAAAAAGCAGAGGCATTGCTTTGCCAACAAAGGTCTGTCTAGTCAAGGCTATGGTTTTTCCAGTAGTCGTGTATGGATGTGAGAGTTGGACTGTGAAGAAAGCTGAGTGCCGAAGAACTGATGCTTTTAACTGTGGTGTTGGAGAAGACTCTTGAGAGTCCCTTGGACTGCAAGGAGATCCAACCAGACCATTCTAAGGGAGATCAGCCCAGGGTGTTCTTTGGAAGGAATGATGCTAAAGCTGAAACTCCAGTAC
>SJYX01001853.1:116537-160320 GCA_006410675.1 Oreotragus oreotragus | reverse complement strand
TTTTTTTAAAAAACAACTAGATTTGCTAAGAAAACGAATTTTATGGAAAAGCCTAAGTCCAGCCCACCTTGAGGATATTGTGAAGATTCATAAGTTGGTTCACTGGCTCCCAAGAAGAGTCAAGGTATCTGGGTGGACAGGAAAGTGAGCACACACACATGTAAACCCTTCCCCCACAAGGTTCCATCTCTGCTCCTGGAATAGACTGCACAGGTCAGCCAATTAGCACACAATTTCCCTTGAGTAACTGGTATTGGTTCAGGACTGGACATCCAGCTCCAGTAGATGAAAGGGAATAACCTATAGTCCATACCTGGGGGAAAGTTTCAAGGTTCTTTCATTCTCTCTTTCCAGATGGGACAATGACCCACATAGACTCACCTGCTATTGGCAGCCTTGTTGTAACCAAGAGGAGGAGGTTCAGAATGAGGGAGAAGAAGGAGGAGGAGGAGGAATCATGCAAAGCAGAAAGACAGAAAGCACTCATAATTCCTGGTTACGTCATGGATCTCACTGGACCTGGGGCCTACCCTTCCTCTGACTTTGCAGGTATGAAAGGTAAGAATTTGATGAATTGTTTAAGTTGATCTGACTCAGAATTTTCTGTTACTTGCTGCTCAAAGCACTCCTTCTGATATTTGCCATCACTGTCACCAATGATAACATCCTTAATTAAGGGCTGGGGTAGCATTTGCTTTTCTCCATGGGAAGCAGGAAACTTAGTATGTCCTTGCTCAGCGCGTACAGCTTTTCAGTTCTGGAAAACTGACATGGGTCTGGAGTCTGTATCAAGAAAGAAAGAGAGGTAGAACTCAGAACTGGTCCTTTCCTAGCTCTGCCACAGACACCGTTGTGTGTGACTTGAGATGAACCTGGGGTCCTTCTTCCGCATAAGTAGAATGAAGGGGTAGAATTAAGCACCCTCTACTACTCCAAGGGTCTTAAAAGGAGGGCCACAATTGGGACTCCATGGCCAGCATCAGTGGGCTTATTAATGAGAAAGAGGGGAAAGCCCTCGGATGACTTTAAAACTGTGCGTTCAATGCCAATCTTTTTGAAAGCAGATTGCTCATGAAAATCAAGGATTGGAGATTCTTTTGACGCCTCAGAACAACTGTCAACACTGGACCCACATTTCCATGGGCGACCAGTGGCTAGGGGTCAGCAGCTGCTCTCTTTAAGTGAAGTCTGTCCCCCGTCTCCTCACAGCCCCCCAGTACTGAGTGTCAGCTGTCTTGTATCATCTTATACTCAGCTCACTTGGTCATTTACATTTCCTGCCTGGTCTGGGTAGATGTGGACTTTGCAACCCCAGATCTAAGACCATCATCTACCACATCTGGGATCCAAATTTTCTGGGGCTTTGTTAAATAGACAATGCTTGTCTTCAATCACATTCTCACCCAGAAAGCAGGACTCCGGCAGCCTTGAGAAACCATCAGGAAATCTACCCCCAACTCCGCTCACCTGACTTCTTTCTTGAGGGTCAGCTTTTTCTGGGTTGTGTTTTCCATTTGTTCTTTGGACACTTCTGTTTCTTTCCTGCTTTGAGGTCTGTTTTCCAGCTCACGGGTGGTCAGTTCTTTGGGCTAGATGAAGTAGAATTTTCCATAATCGTCACCTCTCCTGAGTCATTTTGGAGTTGGGGGTTTGTGTTTGAGTCATTAAGTAATTCGCTGCAGGGGAGTTGCCACTTTAAAAACTCGTAGAATAAACAAACACGTCTGCCTCCAAGCACAGATTGCAACTAATGTTCTGATTCCAAATATGGGTCACACATATTTTTGCCTAAAAACAAGTCTTAACTAACCGTGTGTTCCCTTTAGATATCTGAAGCTGTAATGCACAGTAACTGAACTGGAACCTCTGAGTCTTGAATTTGGGTGATGTGGTTGAAAGAATCTGTTGGTCCTCCTGGAAACTCATAGCATCTATTACTGAACTGAACGGTGGGACATGATCTGCCTGTCTTATCTAGACTTGGACAAATTCCCTTCAGAGTTAGTTTCACCTTACCCTCTGTATGAGAAATGGGTAAACTAAATTGATGGTTTAGAGTGGGTTTCATAGAACTTCAGGATTGTTCAAGAGGTCCTTGCAGAAGCAATGGGGAAACCTAATGGATAAAGCCTTGTTTTCAGTTGCTAAGTCAAGTCTGACTCTTTGTGACCCAATGGACTATTACACACCAGGCTTCCCTGTCCTTCATTGTCTCCTAAAGCTTGCTCAAATTCATGTCCATTGAGTTGATGATGCCATCCAACCATCTCATCCTCTGTTGCCCCCTTCTCTTCCTGGGACTACTGTTTTCAAATCCTGAAGCTTTGCTGTGTTCTGTTTGATGTGTTACAACGATTTATTGGGGGGAGGGGGCGGGGAACGTGTTGCTCAGTGAGAGAAGAAAAAGGAGGGAGGAGGATGGGAGGTACATTGTAGCTTCAAAGAATTTGGGCTTCAAGTGTATCTTGGGGATACTCAAGAGGAGAGCTTTGGGATCTACTTGGTTGGCATTCAGCCAGTCTAGAGTCTACAGAATCTCAATTATCCAGAATTGAGACGCAGGCCTTGCAGAAGCACTCTTTCAAGTTATAAAACCACTTTCAGTTCAACAAAGTTTTGTATGCTGCACCAGAGAGAGCCTAGGGCACAAAGAACAGCTGGTAAGGGACCTCCACGCATCAAACAAGAGACACCATACACAATGCCAGTCCAGCCACTGCTGGACTGCTCCCTACTCCAGTCCAATTAATTGTCCTTCATTAAAAATTTTATTAACAATTATCATTTATATGACTGTCACTTGATGAGACCACTTTGCATATCCTTTGCCTAATTATGTTTTCATATAAGCATTCTATAATCAGTGAAACTGAGGCTCAGAGAGGTTATTTAACTATCCAAGATCACAGAGTTAGAAGCAAAATCAAGAATTCAAATAGTTCTGATACAAAGCCCTGCCTCCCTTAAAAAGGATGGTAACGGAGGAAGGCAAAAGGAGAAGGGGACAGCAAAGGATGAAATGGTTAGATAGCATCACTGACTCAATGAACATGAATTTAAGCAAACTCTGGGAGATAGTGGAGGACAAGGAGCCTGGCGAGTTATAGTCCTCAGGGTCGCAAAGAGCTGGACAAGCTTAGCAACTGAACAACAACAAACAGACAACAACCCAGGACGACGTAAGGAGACCAATTTCACCGCCTCTCACCGCTTTCAGGAAAGACGCACGCACTAGGCGAGTCTTGCAGGTCATTGAATCTCTGCTCGAAGCAGCCCTCTAGCCCCAACTCCCTGCCTCCCGGACTTCTTTCAGAAAAAGAATGTATTTTTCACTTTTGAAATCACTTGGGTGTGTTGAGAACAGCCCAAGGTCGCTCATGTCTTAAAATCTGGCAAGTCAGACTGACATTCCTTATCTTCCTGATCTCGGGACATCAGTGACCAAACCCAGCTGGCTGGGCTTCATCCCAGCTTCCGCTCCTCCAGTCCTCAAACCTGGCCCCATCCTATAAAGAGCAGTCCCGGGATACCGATTTGAAGATGAATCCACACAAAATCCAATTCCACTTGCTTCTCCCCAGCCCCTCGGCCCATGATGGAGCCCACGGTGGCATTCTCCAAATAGCCCAAGCTCCCAAGAATGACATTGCAACAGCCACCCATTCCCTACTGCTCATCTTGCCTCTTGGCCAGCTCTCAGCCTATAATTCTTTCCAAACCGCCTGTATAAAATAATCACGTACATGAAGTAAAACAGGAGTCTTATATACACACTTAATAACTCTTGTGCACTATACAAGAGGGAATTCCACGTTATAACCCCCAGAGCTTTCGATTGGTTCTTATTTAGCTTTGCATTCCTGGTGCAAGATCTAAAACTTCCCTCTCTCTGCCCCAGCCTGTCGCTGCCTTTTGAAACTGTTGTGTCTCCAGATTCCTTGGGACCATTTCATCTCCACCTCTGCTTCTAATTGGGGGATTTAAGCATTGCTTTTAGCCCTAGAGCTAAATATCAGGGTTTCACTCAAAAATCCCATATTTGGGGAACGGAGCACATTGTACTGGGGAAGTGTCAAGCGTGAGCATGTCAAAGCAAATGGAGTTAAATGGATCAGCTAATCCTTCTAGCCACGAGCTCGATCTCAGGGTGAGAAAGTGGGTTCCCACCCCTGGTATACAACAAGTGCCCTGTGTGGCCTCAGCCACATCATTGGTCCTTCTTGGATCTCTCAGCCTTTAAAGGGAATCCTTTAGTAGCAGATGCCAATTCCTCTGCAACTCCAGACAGTTAATCAGGCAACACTTTTCACCAAAATCTTAGGTTTTAGGGGAATTGTCAGTATCAAATCGTCTTTTACACTGACCCCATGAATACAATCATACTTAGGAAAATAGCAGAAACAGTATTATGGGGTTAATTAGCTTTACTTTATAAAATATGCATAAATAGTGGCACCTAAGGTTGTGGACAGTGTCAGACTTTATTTTGGGGGACTCCAAAATCACTGCAGATGGTGACTGCAGCCATGAAATTAAAAGACGCTTACTCCTTGGAAGAAAAGTTATGACCAACATAAATAGCATATTCAAAAGCAGAGACATTACTTTGCCAACAAAGGTCTGTCTAGTCAAGGCTATGGTTTTTCCAGTAGTCATGTATGGATGTGAGAGTCAGACTGTGAAGAAAGCTGAGCACTAAAGAATTGATGCTTTTGAACTGTGGTGTTGGAGAAGACTCCTGAGAGTCCCTTAGACTGCAAGGAGATCCAATCAGTCCATTCTAAAGGAGATCAGCCTTGGGTGTTCTTTGGAAGGAATGATGCTAAAGATGAAACTCTAGTACTTTGGCCACCTCATGCAAAGAGTTGACTCATTGGAAAAGACTCTGATGCTGGGAGGGATTGGGGGCAGGAGNGGACTGTGAAGAAAGCTGAGCACTAAAGAATTGATGCTTTTGAACTGTGGTGCTGGAGAAGACTCCTGAGAGTCCCTTAGACTGCAAGGAGATCCAATCAGTCCATTCTAAAGGAGATCAGCCTTGGGTGTTCTTTGGAAGGAATGATGCTAAAGATGAAACTCTAGTACTTTGGCCACCTCATGCAAAGAGTTGACTCATTGGAAAAGACTCTGATGCTGGGAGGGATTGGGGGCAGGAGGAGAAGGGGATGACAGAAGATGAGATGGCTGGATGCTACTGCTGCTGCTAAGTCACATCAGTCGTGTCCGATTCTGTGCGATCCCATAGACGGCAGCCCACCAGGCTCCCCCGTCCCTGGGATTCTCCAGGCAAGAACACTGGAGTGGGTTGCCATTTCCTTCTCCAGTGCATGAAAGTGAAAAGTGAAAGTGAAGTCGCTCAGTCGTGTCCAACTCTTAGCGATATCCCATGGACTGCAGCCTACCAGGCTCCTCCATCCATGGCAGTTTCCAGGCAAGAGTACTGGAGTGGGTTGCCAGTGCCTTCTCCAGGAGATGGCTGGATGGCATCATCTATTTGATAGACATGAGTCTGGGTGAACTCCAGGAGTTGGTGATGGATAGGGAGGCCTGGCGTGCTGCGATTCATGGGGTTGCAAAGAGTCGGACACGACTGAGTGACTGAACTGAACTGAAGGCTGGGGAGGACAGGAACCAAGGGAAGCAAATTCAGTCATCGTATGTACATTCAGCAAATATCCATGGCTGCCTGGTCTTTGCCTGATACAGTGCTCAGCGCTTAGAAGATGACTGAGCTAGATGCAGCCTCCTACATCAGTTCAACTTCACTTCACTCCCCAGCTTGCCCTACCCTGGCCACACTGGTTTGCCTTATTTTCTTGGAGCACACCAGTCTTGTTCCTGCCTCGGTGTCTTTGCACATGCTGTCCCCTCCACCCAGACTGACCCCTTTTTCTAGTCATCAGACCTGGATCTCAACTCAAATCTCAGTAGAGACCGTTCTTTGCCATCCCTGCCCTTAACACTCCCACTCCTCTCTCGCTGCCATAGCGCCTTCACAACATGTGCGTCTATATAGAATCATGCTTGTTAGGGGATTGCTT
The DNA here is from genome assembly GCA_006410675.1 of Oreotragus oreotragus. Taxonomy (NCBI): domain Eukaryota; kingdom Metazoa; phylum Chordata; class Mammalia; order Artiodactyla; family Bovidae; genus Oreotragus; species Oreotragus oreotragus. The sequence goes on along the minus strand of SJYX01001853.1, from coordinate 154,279 downwards.
TCTGGTTTAACCAGTATACTTCCCTCCCAAACTGTAAGCTCCTTAAAGTCAGACATCTTTAAAAAAATTTTTTTTAATTTTATATTGGGGTAAAACTGATTAAAAATGTTGTTATATTCTCAGTTGGACAGCAAAGGGACTCAGCCATACATATACACGAACTACCCCCAGACACCATTAAGACTGTCACAGCATCGAGCAGAGTCCCCTTTGCTATACAGTAGGGCCTTGTTGGTTATCCATTTTAAATACAGCAGTGTGTACATGTCCATCCCAAGCTCCCTAACTATCCCTTCAACCCATCCTTCCCCCCTGGCAACCGAAAGTTCATTCTCTCGGTCTGTGAGTCTGTTTCTGTTTTATAAATAAGTTCACTTGGCTCATTTCTTTCTAGAGTCTGCATATATTTCAAGTTCTGGGAGATGGTGACGGACAGGGAAGCCTGGTGTGCTGCAGTCCATGGGGTCGCAGAGTTGGACATGACTGAGCGACTGAAGAACAGCATGCAATATTTCTCCTTCTCTGTTGAACTCAGAGATCTTGTCTATCATACTGCCTGTCTTTTCAAACTCTAGAAGGGTGCCTGGCATTTAAAGACATTCAATAAGTATAGAGGAATGACTCTATAATCAAATGAGTTTCAAGTCACATTTCTCCCCTAAAACACATCAAGTTAATCTGTCAAGCCCAACTCTTATTATTCCCTTCAGTGATATCAACACCCCCAAGGGATGCAATTTCTTCTCAAACAAGCATATGTCAAATGTGGTAAAAACATATAGCTCTCAATTCAAAAGAAATCCTAGTAAGTAAAGTAGTTACTGTGACAGCAAGGGTGATCTGGTTAAGACAAGGGTTGGGGGTCTGGAACTCCATTCATGTTCCCCCCTCCCCAATTCTACCCTAAGACACCTTTGGAGCCCCACCTGGGACAAACTGTGCAATTTTGATTTGAAAGAAACTTCATTTTTGTCAATGCTGGTAGGTATACTGTGGACTAACAAGGAGTTTCTATGGGCAAGTTAAGGAAATACATTTTTTTTTTCAAATTGAAAAATACAGTGTTATTTATAACTGGATTATCTATCAATTGACATAAACAGTATGAATTTAAAATTCAGGCTTATATATATGCCCATGGCGTCATCAACACAATCAAGCTAAAAAGTATATTCAGCACCTCTAAGAGTTTCTTCTTGCTCCTTTGTAATTCATTCCTCTCCCCTCCTCCTGCCTAAGAAATACAAAATCACTTTTAATAAATATGTATTAAGTGGTCCCTGGTAGCTCAGCTGGTAAAGAATCTGCCTGCAAGGTAGGAGACCCTGGTTCGATTCCTGGGTCAGGAAGATCCCCTGGAGAAGGAATAAGCTACCCACTCCAGGATTGCTGGGCTTTCCTTGTGGCTCAGACAGTAAAGAATCCACCTGCAATGCAGGAGACCAGGGTTTGATCCCTGGGTTGGGAAGAGCCCCTGGAGGAGGGCATGGCAACCCACTCCAATATTCTTGCCTGAAAATCCCCACGGACAGAGGAGCCTGGTGAGCTACAGTCCATGGGGTCCGAAGAGTTGGAGACGATTAAGCACAGCACAACATGTTCCAGAAATCATGCTGGTTTGGGGGATACAGTAGGGAAAAAAAAAAAACAAACAGGTACAATTCCTATACTTATAGGCCTCATAATCTAGGGATTACAGAAAAGTCTTCTGGGTCAAGAAGTGGATCAGTTCAAAGGTATACCTGGGAGTATCTGAATACACATTTTTGCCCAAGGTTGCTGGGCATGTCATGGATCTAGTGTTCCACAAACAAGCTTTGGGAAATGCTTGTCAAAACCAACTGTTATGAGCATCATCAGAAAATGAACTCTGTAGCACTGTCAAGCATCCCAACATTTTTTTAAATGTATATAATCGTAAATGACCCAGCTAATTTGATCTCTGATGATGCATAAGGCATTTTGAGAACTCCTGTGTCTCGGGTCATCCTCTGGACATGGGTCATCCTTGTACTTGAACATGGGCATAGCCATTAAAAGACTCTCCTGTCTGGCTGGTCAATAGCTAGAGAGTCCTGTTTTGCATTTACATCGGCCTACAGCTCTGTCTTTAGAGTCACTTCTTATAGGAAAATGCACTTCTTAGACTGGAAATGCCTGTAGAGAGATTTCAGCCATAAAATATACACTCTCTCCACACACAAATCAGGCAGAAAAATCCAATCAAAAGAGAGCTCCACTTTCTCTCATCTCTGCCTGGGGACATAATTAGCTGCTTCTTCCCATGTATTTGTAGAATCCTGTACCTTTAACTATCTGAAGCACTTACCACAGTAGTTATTATTCATGACAACCATGCAGGGTTCTGTATTTTATGCCAGGCACTTTGCAAGATATTTTCCATGTATTACTGCTTTTTTTCCCCAACTCATAGGCGGTAGATACTATCACCATTCTTGTTTTAAAGATGAGAAAACTTTAAAACAACAACTTCACAACATCAAGCAGAGTCCCCTTTGCTATAAAGTAGGGCCTTGTTGGTTATCCATTTTAAATACAGCAGTGTGTACATGTCCATCCCAAACTTCCTAACTATCCCTTCCCCCTATCCTTCTCCCATGGCAACCAAAAGTTCATTCTCTCCGTCTGCGAGTCTGTTTCCGTTTTATAAATAAGTTCACTTGGATCATTTCTTTTTAGAGTTTGTATATAAGGGGCTCAGAAAGGCTAAATAACTTGCCCAAAATACATGATGAATTAGAATTGATGGAAGACCAACATTTGAACCCAAGCTAATCTGATTTCCAACTCCACACTCTCCCCTCTACTTCTCCCAGCTCATGACTTAAGGGTCTACAGCCTCCAGCTTAGATCTTCAGTTTCTTGAGTGATATCTTTGAGTTTCAAATATTAATAACACCTAACACAGTTCATGATTCTGACGCTCCAATACTTTGGCCACCTGATGTGAATAAATGACTCAGTGTCGTCTGTTTCTAACCTAGAAACACTTGAAAGTGAAAGTATTAGTCTTTCAGTCATGCCTGACATTTTGGCAACCTATGGACTGTAGGCTCTGTCCATGGAATTCTGCAGGCAAGAATACTGGAGTTGGTAGCCATTCCCTTCTCCAGATCTTCCCGACCCAGGGATCGAACCCAAGTTTCCCACATTGCAGGCAAATTCTTTACCATCTGAGCCACCAGGGAAGCCAAACACACCCCAAATCCCACACCCCAAATCCCAGAAAGAAGCAAAAGCCATTTCCTTCTAAGGGAAGATAGAGCCACTAGTGAACCGCAGCACTGACCCAAGCCTTCAAGAATGAGAGTGGCTGGAGGCCAGCCAACAGGGGCAGACGGAAGCTGGGCTGGGGAGGCCTCTTGGCTTCCCCTGCCCGCCCCACACCCCTTTGATGAACTTCAAATTCCTGGGTCAGACCTTTCATCACCAGCACGAAGTCTCTGGAAAATATATATGAGAAGGATCCAAGTCTAGTTTTTGCAAGGCCTTTGCCCCAACTCTCACCCTCCCCTGACACAGATGAGGAAGGGATCAAGACGCCAAGAGACAAAATGCTGTAAAAAAAAAAAAAAAAAAAAAAACCTTTGTGCGAAATAAATAAATAAATCCAAGACGTCATCTTTTTTGTTATAAAAACATGTTTTCCTTGCTTTCTGACCTTCTAGCATTTTGGAGTTTGGGGAGTTTATTGAATGCCTAGTGTCCATGAACTCTTGGAAAGTTCATTACCCTGACCCTTCTTGGCTGTTAAAACTTAGCACTGGTTGCTGGAAAGTAATTTAGCTTCGGGGAAAAAAAAAATTTGTGTGTGTGTGTGTGTTATTTTTTTTTCTTTTCCCCCAAACACCCTCATCCCTGAGTTCCCACTTTGGGACTTTGCTGGATTTTCTCCGATAGTTTATAGATTCCCCAACACATAGCCAGAGTTTTTCTTTTCCCATGGACTCTGTGGAATTCACCTGAAAACTTGGCGATTATTTATGTTCCAACGTACTTACAGTCAAGCCACCCAGGACTTCGTATCCACAGGAAAACTGACAAATCCAATCAACTCTCCCAGTGCAGCTCTGTAAAGTCTTATTCATTTGGATGCCATCAGTTCAGAATTTTTGGATAATTCAGACAGTCTGGATGGAAGTTGCTTTTTGCACAGTTCTACACACAAAAAAAAGAGAGAGAGAGTTTCTTAACAAATTGATAATGCAAAGCAGACTGTTGGAGCTGAGAATAAACTGTCTTCAAGTCCTCCAGAATAGCATTCACTGACAGGCAATCAACGATTAATTACAAATTATTTTTATCAAACAATTAAAATGAATTCCAGGCAACTCACCATACCTTGGGAATAGTATAAGATAGAGAGAGGGGAAAAAAGGGGGGGGGGGTGCTTTCAATCCATCAGGCAAGAGCTCAAATTCCAGCTATGTAACTCATGAGTTTCAGTTACTGTGCATAAGCTCCTTCCCGTCCCTGTGCCTTAATTCTGACATATGGAAAAGTTTGCACAATGGACATAAGAATTGGAAATCACATAGGTGAAAGCAGAGTTTCCAAAACTATGCTCAGAAGGATTCTAAGTCCATAAGATGTTAGCACATATTGCATGAAAAAGAGATCCATGGTTGAATAAGTCAGGATAAACTAAGCAAAACAAAATGAAATATGTTTGCTTGCTTTTCTCATTTGTGTCTGTGCAGACCTTCTCAGTGCCTTTAATATTGTACTTTATATTGCAAATTCCCAAAATGAGGACATACTAAGCATTTTTCCCCAAATTTCTTTCACCAGGCAATTCTTCCTGCTGAAATACTTTTTGACCTCTTACAGAACTCTCACTGAAGAAAGCTTGGAGAACAAGGCTCTAGGATCTGTGGTTTGAACTTTGTAGCAGGAGTATTGAGTCCTTATGGAGACATTTATACTTTATCTCCAAATCTTCTTGGGACCAAGGTCAAAATCTGGAGGATAGAGTTCATGACCAAAAAAAACAGATTCTGACATATAAAGCCATAGTCTTACAGACTCCCCACAAACTAGCCTAGAAAAAGTAACTTTCAGGATTTTTTTAATATAGCTAGAAATCCTTGTATCTGGATGCTAGGATCTTCAGGGTCGTTGACTCAAGGCCTGAAAAGTTTCAGAAGGTTATGGAAGTGGACTGGGGAGAGAAAGCATAAGAGGGAGGCAAGGAATCTAATTCTGGCATGTGATAACAATGTTAGGGAGTGCTTGTAAAATCATTAAAGCAATGAAAAACAGAAACCATAATAGAATAACATTCAGGTCTTGTTACCAGTTTTCCTTCTGGGAACTATGGTAAATGTAGTTGTCATTATTCCTCCAAAGAGAAGTACATCCGCAAAGAACTTGGGATGATATTAAAAAGTGGATCCAAAAGAATGTCAAGATTCATCCTTACCCTAAGACTGAAAATGGAATTAACAAGACAGAGTTCACAATGTATGTTACAACAATGAATGTTACAACACAGCTCATAAGAAGGAAATGGAAGTTCCAGATAGTAAGCTGTCATTCATTTATGTCTTCATTAATTTGTGTTTAACACGTGACAAGTGCTCGAAGGCTCAGTCAAGTCCCTTCCTGACATTTTACTCTTGTGAAAGAGCACGTGACCCCTATGGTCTTCACAGTGGAGAAAGAAAGGGCTGAAGAGTTGCATGGAGGGTATTTTTTTTCAGTAGGCTTACGTTTTGCCAGGGCGGTATGTCAGAGGCAATGGTATGCACCAGCTCTCCCTGTGTTCCTCCACATTTTCCATCTGCCCTTGACATGAGACTGGGGTCCTTTGACATGAGACTGGGGTCACTTGACTGGGTTCTGCTTGATGGGAATGTGGGCAGAGATAGCCCCACCTTTAAAAACACCCTCCAGAGGACTTCCCTGGTGGACCGGTGGCTAAGATTCTGCACTTCCAATGCAGGGGCCCTGGGTTCAATCCCTGGTCAGGAAACTAGATCCTACATGCCACAACTAAGAGTTTGCATGCCACAACAAAAGATCCCATATGCCGCCACTAGAGCCTAGTGCAGTCAAATAAACAGTATTTTTATTAAAATAAAAGAAAAACACCCTGCATGCAACTCTTTGGCCCTTTCTTCCTCCACTGTGATGACCTCAGGGGTCATGTACTCTTTGACAAGAGCAAAAAAGATGGGGAAGGGCTCCCCAAATACATAGAAGACTGATGGGAAAGAGGAATAAACGTTCATTGAGTCAGGCGCTGAGATCTGGGGCTTCATCTCTGTAGTACACGGGAACAAGTGTGGCCGTGTCTGGCCCACGTGAAAGTAAACAGGGAGGAACAGAGAGAAAAGAAGAGAAAGCGGATATACAGAAACAGAAAACCGAGATGAGAAGCCCTGTGAACCACAGTGGATGAAGAGTCATCCCAGATCCGGAGTCGCGAGGGTCCTGGGCCCAGGCCCTTGGGAGGTCTGCCATGTACCGGTCCCCTTGTTTTCTTTAACATCCACCAATGTCCTCCAATACTTTCATGTTCTGGGTATAAGTTATGTAAAATTTGGCTCCCCATGACCTAAAAAGTCCTTGACTCACTCAACACGTTATGGCTAGAGCAGTGAGTGGGTAGAAGAACGGAACAATCTTTTCTCTTAAACCAAAACAGAAAAAGCATATACAGGGCTCCATGGGCTTCCCAGGTGGCACAATGGTAAAGAATCCACCTGCCAGTACAGGAGATGCAACAGACCTGGGTTCCATCCCTGGGTGGAGAAGATCCCCTGGAGGAGGACGTGGCGACCCACTCCAGTGTTTTTGCTTGGAAAGCACGTGGGCAGAGGAGCCTGGTGGGCTACGGTCCATGGGGCTGCGAAGCATGGGACATTACTGAGCAACCGGGCACGCAGGGCACTATATAAGCGTGCACAGCCCGGCTTTCAAGTTGCACACAGTAGGCTCAGAAAAGTAGATCGTAACAGGAGGGACAGAAAAGAACATTGAGAAGATTAATGCTTTTTAATAAAAAAGGCTTTCTTCAAAATGGTGTTCAAGTAGGTCATTTTACAATTTCATAAAAAAAGAAGAAGAACGTAGTGAAAATTGCCAAGATTATGGAGTTAGGACTCACCGTATGCTTGTGCTGAAAGAGCTTGAAATAAAAGACAACCCTTAAGTACCGAGCATTATAATTATATGCTACTTTAAAGAATCACAGTCAGTCCTCCTGCTGACTAATCTTAACTATCTGTCAAGAACTGAAGACGGAGAAGCCGTCATAGCATTGGAGGGATGGTCTCATCCTGGGGTCTGGCTTGAGATTTCCTCTCCCAGGTCCCTCCAGGAACCTGTCTGAGTGACAAGGAAGAATTCATCACAAAATCTCTTCTTTGGATTTCCCTAACCTCACCTGGAAGGGAGAAAAAGAAAAAGAGTCTCAGTAAGAGAAACAACTGAAAGATCATGGGGGAAAAAATCCAGTAGATCAGCTTCTTAAATGCAGGATCTACATGTTTCTTATTATTTCTTTGTTCCCCCTCTAGGGTAGGGACTATGTCTGGCTGCCTCACTGCTATACCCTCAGCTTCGGAAGGCAGTGTTGGGCAGATAGTAGAGTCTCCATGATTATCTGTTGAATGAATGAATGAATGAAGCCAATGACAGTATCCTTTACTTTCTTATTTCTAGATTGATGTCAATTCTGAGACCTAACACTGTCTCAATATAAGAAAAGTATTTCAGGTCATAAACCATGGAATCACTGACCAAATGTGAAATAGCTAGGGAAGCCTCTCACATGAATTGTAAGGTTTCAGTGACTGTGGTGAAACCCAGAAAGAGAAAAAGTATTTCACTGGGGTTATAAAGAGATACCTCTTTGCTCTTCCAATGGTTATTAAATGAGGAGCTGGTGTGTGCTAGGTTCATGTTAAGACCAGGGATAATTCAGAAATGATACTTCTTCAGCAGCAGAAGAAGAAATGATACTTCTTCAGCAGAAGAAAAGTGTAAAATGGTCTACACTCCAGCCCAGCACTAGCTGATACAAATCTAAGGGATGCCACATCTGTCATTTTAAATTTTTGAGCAGTGACTTTTAAAAAAATTTTGGCTATGCTGTGTAGCTTGCAAAATCTTGGTCTCCCAACCAGGGACTGAACCCAGGTCCCAGCAGTGAAAACACTGGACCACCAGGGAATTCCCTCAAGCAGTCACATTTTAAAAAATAACTTGTGAAATTAATTTAATATCATTACATATATTAACCTACTAAGTATACTATTTAACCCAATACATCCAAAATATGCTCATTTTATCATGTGATCAAGATAAACATTATCAATGAGATATTCTACATTTTTTTTTCATCCTAAGATTTCAAAAAGAGGTATATTTTATACTAACAACCCTTCTTATTTGGATGCTAAATTTTCATCAAAAATTCTGGAAATTTTATATTTAAGAGTCATAATCATTATAGCTGAAAAGTGCAGATTCATATGTTAAAGTTGTTTCCAACATACTTGAAAACCAATAGCTGAATAGCTGAATCATGTTCTTCAGCTGAACAGCTTCCAATAGCTGAATCATGTCAGTTTTTAAATTTGAAATTAAATTAATCAACATTAAACAGAATTGAAAATTCAGTTCTTTAGTTGTATAAGTCACTCTTCAAGCGCTCAGCAGTCCCAGTACCTATTGGCTACCATATTGGAAAGTGGGGATATAGAATATTTCCATCACTGAAGAAAGTTCAACTGGAACAGCATTGCTCTTGATGCTCTAAGAAACCCACAAACATTGAAGATAATCATGTATTTTCCCCTTTTTTATATCCCCTAGAACAATGATTAATCCATAAGATTCCACAGATGATAGTTGAAAGGATGAATGAATGATCAAGTTGTCATATTACAGAAGTTGAAGGGTTCAAAGAAAACTTAGCAAAAGAAGGGACATTTGTGACAGGCCTTGATGGGTGAATAGAAGTCCACTAGGCTTCCCTGGTGGCTCAGAGGTTAAAGCGTCTGCCTGCAATGCAGGAGACCTGGGTTCGATCCCTGGGTCAGGAAGATCCCCTGGAGAAGGAAATGGCAACCCACTCCAGTATTCTTGCCTGGAGACTCCCACGGACAGAGGAGCCTGGTGGGCTACAGTCCATGGGGTCGTAAAGAGTCAGACACAACTGAGTAATTTCACTTACTTAGCAAATATTAAGGCAAAGTCAGAATAAGAGCCTGGTGCAAGGATGCTGAATTATAAAATGATCTACTAATACTATGCTGTCAAGAGCATGAGTTTTGTTCATTTGTTTGCAAAGTCAAGATGAAACTGAATTAGTGCAGAAAACTGCACTAATTTCCAGCTGGGTGTCTTTGGAGAAATCATTTAACCTCTCTGAGGCTTGATTTCCTCGTCTGTAAAATAGGAGTACTAACTTTATCAGTTTTGAGGACTCACAAGGGAAGAGATGCAGGGTGCTCACTGTAGTGCCTGATACGTAATAAGCAATCAAAAAATGTTAAATATCAGTCACTATTGTGTCCAGTATCTCATGAGAAGTGGATCGTGGTGGCACAGCAGGGTTCCAGATGCTCCCCACCCCAATTTCAACATCTCTTCTCATCCTCTGTCTTAGTGGCCTAACCTTTAATAGTGTAGTTATGTCCCAGATAAAAGTCCACATCTTTCAGCCTTCCTATAGCCCGGAGAAGCCGTGGGCCCTAGTTTAGGTCAACATACTTTAAAAGAATGATCTATTTGTTCATTCTAAATGAACAGTGATCTAAATGAATGATTTTACTTCTAGGAAGTTTCTTAGAGGGAGGGGGTTTCTCTTCTGTCTTCCTCTCCCCGTGGCCCCAAATGCAAGTGATGCTCTAGGTTTCATGGTCCAGGAAATTAGAAGGCACCTGAGTCCCTGATGATGATGATGTAGGTAGCATTTTGAGTCTTCCTTGACCTTGAAACTAGTTCATTAAGGACCATCTCTTGGGATGAGAACAAAGTTTGGGCAACGTGGTTTAGGTGATCTGGAGGGAAGAGTTCATGGCTGAGATGCCAGTGGACTGAGAAGACCGTTTGCAATGAACGTGTGCACTATCTCACGCTCTGGGATGCTGGAGGGATGGTAGGGTTCCATAGAGCCAATGCCATCTCAGAGTCACTTGGCTGTGCCTGGTCCTCTGTGAGGTCAGGGGGACCGAAGGTGATTCGTTGGCCAACAACAGTGGCAGCCCCACGCTATGGTGGGGGTTTGTAACTCTTCTGTTCCGCCTGCAGCTGCTTGCTTATTGTGGTTCTCCTGCTGATTCTCAGTTGACATTAGACGCTAAGGAATGCTGCTGTGTCTCTTGAATCTGTTGTGTTTCTCGTAAACTGTTGTTTGTTGTGGCCAAAAAATTGGATGATGGGATTGTTTTTTTCAGCCTGTATTTTTGGAGCCGTCGTTTGATGTTTGGAAGAGAACATTCGCTGGTGTGTTTTTAAACCATCCTAAATGGGAATAAAGTCGGTAAGTTACTCCTTGCTGTCCTTCAAAGAAACCCAAGCGTGGCTTTGTCTTAAACACTCTACCATAAACCTTGGTACATTGAGCCAAGTAGACTGGAATTATTCACAGAGAGGAAAGGTTCTTATAATCTCCATCTAGGTTGTGGGATACCTTCAGGGAAAAAAAAAAAAAATGAAGGCATTATTGAGAGACTCACTGTGAAGTTTTTTGTATGCATGCGTGCTCAGTCACTCCGTCATGTCCAACTCTTTGTGACTCCAAGGACTGTAGCCCACCAGGCTCCTCTGTCCATGGGATCTTCCCAGGCAAGAATACTGGAGTGGGTTACCACCCCCTTCTCCGGGTTGGGAGATCTTCCCAACCCAGGGATCAAATCCAGGTCTCCTTCATTGCAGGTGGATTCTTTACTGTCTGAACCTCTAGAGAAGACCAAGAATTTTACATAACTCGTGTCAAACATCCCAGCAATCCTGGGACTTCTCTGATGGTCCCATGGTGAAGACTCCATGCTTTCAGTGCAGGGACACAGGTTCAGTCCCTGGTCAGGGAACTAAGGTCTGTGCTGTGGTTTAAAAAAAAAAATTTTTTAACCTCCCTACAATCCTAAAGGCAGGGATTGTTACTAATGGCATTTCACAGGAAGAAACTGAAGATCATAGAAGTTAAGCAATTATTTAAGTTCACACAGTTGAGACTGGGGTCAACTTTGCCAGACTCTCAAAGTGATGAACTTAATGCATTAAACTATGCTGTAACTAATGCTTAATATTTAGCTATAATAAAACCAGGTAATGAGATTCTTCCTCCATTAGCAACTATAGCGTTTAATATTGCTCTGTGTGCAAAGCATGTGGGAAGATATTTTCTCTGCAATGTTTTATTNACTTTGCCAGACTCTCAAAGTGATGAACTTAATGCATTAAACTATGCTGTAACTAATGCTTAATATTTAGCTATAATAAAACCAGGTAATGAGATTCTTCCTCCATTAGCAACTATAGCGTTTAATATTGCTCTGTGTGCAAAGCATGTGGGAAGATATTTTCTCTGCAATGTTTTATTTTATGATTTTATATATATATATATCTTTTTAATTCTTTTCTCCCATATACTTTTTTTTAACTTTTTGTTTTGTATTGAGGAATAACCCATTAATTTATTTTTAATTAGAGTATAATTGCTCTACAGTATTGTGTTAGTTTCTGCTATACCATATGTATACATATATCCCCTCCCTCTTGAGCCTCAGCCAGGCCGCATCCCATCCCTCTAAGTCATCACAGAGCACTGAGCAGAGATCCCCGTGTTATACAGCAGCTTCCCACTAGCTATCTATTTCACACATGGTAGCATATATATATATCAATGCTGCTGCTGCTGCTAAGTTGCTTCAGTCGTGTCCGACTCTGTGTGACCCCATAGATGGCAGCCCACCAGGCTCCGCCATCCCTGGGATTCTCCAGGCAAGAACACTGGAGTGGGTTGCCATTTCCTGCTCCAATGCATGAAAGTGAAAAGTGAAAGTGAAGTCGCTCAGTCGTGTCCGACTCGTAGCGACCCCATGGACTGCAGCATACCAGGCTCCTCCGTTCATGGGATTTTCCAGGTAAGAGTACTGGAGTGGGGTGCCATTGCCTTCTCCGGATATCAGTGCTACTCTCTCAAATTGTTCCATCCCCTCCATCCCCCACTGTGTCCACAAGTCTTTTCTCTAAGTCTGTGTCTCTATTCCTGACTTACAAATAGGTTCATCAGTACCATCTTTCTAGATTCCATATATATGCATTAATATACAATATTTGTTTTTCCCTTTCTGATTTACTTCACTCTGTATGACAGAGTCTAGGTCCATCCACATCACTACTTTGCAATGCTTTAAAGCAATCTATCCTAGGACCTTGCTTTTCTCACTGTCAAAATCAGCAGTGTGCTTAAAGGACTAACAAGGCAATGGGTGAGAAGGAGTTCAAGAGATGAAAGTAGAAGTCTGAAGTCAGGGCTAAAGGTATATGAAATGGTAAGTTTCTTTTTCATCTGCACTAGTTCCATTTGCATTCGGTTTGAATTCAAAGAGGGTAAAAAACACATTTTGCAAATGGAACCCCAGGCTGTTCAGCTCAGTCCTTTCCTGCCATTACCTCCCCAGATGAGGTCAGCGGTCTCCAGTTATTCACAATTAATTCTGTCAACCACGCACATGTCAAAAAAAGACAACTGCCAGATTTTGTGAGTTGAAACGTTCCCAGCTCCCACCCACAGTCACACATATGTGGAAATTGAAGAGAGGGTCTCCAGACCCAGCTGAGGCTGCTCATGTGGAGTTACTCTTGTGGACAGGAACGATCCTGGGCCAGTCCACCCTGGTTTTCCAGAAGGCATTCGGGCTTTCCAAGTCTTGGGCAATATTAGCCAGGGATTGTTTATCTGTTTTGATTGTTGTGCTCTTTCCAAGTTGAAGACATCTGTGAAGTGTTTTCTTGATTGCAAATGTGGACCCTGTTTAGTTTGCTTGTGTGTGTGTGTTTTGCTCCATGTTAGAAGAATGACCAAAAAGAAAGGTCATCTAGAGGGAAAAGATACTCGCCCAACAGGAAGTGAGAAGGAAAAAAAAGGCAGGAGTGATGTCGCCTGGACCATGATTTGTTCTGCACATACCCAGGGCCATGTGTGCATCAGTGTGTGATAGGCGTTGGTATGGGGCCACAAAGAGTCAGACAGGGCTGAGAGACTAACACACACACACACACACACACACACACAGAGGCGTTGATAGAACCTTCAGAAAGAACACATACTAAAGCCCCCAGCCTGGGACTTGCCAGGTGGTCCAGTGGCTAGGACTCCACATTGTCAATGCAGAGAGCCCGAGTTTGATCCTGGTCAGGGAACTAGATTGAAAATCCCGGGTGTTGCAGCTAGGACCAAGCACAGCCAAATAAAAATATTTATCCTGGACTTCCCTGGTGGCGCAGTGGATAAGAATCCGCCAGCCAATGCAGGGGACATGGGTTTGATCCCTGGTCCGAGAGGATCCCACAGGCCGTGCAGCGACTAAGCCCGAGTACCACAACTACTGAGCCTGTGCTCTGGAGCCCCGTGCTTTGTCAAGGAGAAGCCACCACAATGAGAAGCCCAGGCACAGCAAAGAGGAGCCCCATCTCCCACAGCAATGAAGACCCAGCGCCACCAAAAATTAATAAACTAATTTTTTTAAGTTGTATAAAAAAAATAAAATCAAGCCTCGAGCTGTGCTAAAATCTCGGCTCTGTTCTCATAAGCTATATGACCTTGAGTTTGTAACTTCATCTTTCTGAGCCTCTGTGACCTTTTCTGAAAATTAGGAAGGGTGGTAGTAAATAATAATTATTGATTATATTTATTGAATGCTTTCTATGTACCACGAGCCTTCTTAATTCTCATGGTAAGTCTTTGAGCTGAGTACTATCACCCCCATTTTACAGAAAACAAATATTCAAAGATGGAACATCTTTCTCATAGTCACAGAGTAAATGACAGCACCAACACCCATGTTACCTGACTCTGGAAAATAAACTCGTAACATAGTTTTAACATAAAGGTTATGAGAATTTAGGGGGAAGAGTCAAGGGAAGTGTCACCTCCTAACAGAATTATTCACTGGACGTATAGGCAGCCAAAGCAAAAATAAACAAGTGGAATGACATCAAACTCAAAAGTTTCTGCAGAGCAAAGGAAATCATGGAGTGAAAAAATAAGCTATGGAATGGGAGAAAATATTTGCCAAATGTAGATCTGATAGAAGATTACTGTCTGAAATATACAAGGAACGCCTACAACTCAACAGCAAAGAAACAACTCAATTCAAAAATTAGCAAAGGAACCAAACAGACATTTCTCCCCCAAAAAAGAGATACATATAGATGACCAAAAGGTACAGGAAAGTATGCTCAGCAGGGAAATCAAAACCACAAGGAGACATCACCTTGGGCCTATTAGGATGACTATTATCAAAAAAAAAAAAAAACCAAGAACAAAAATTAGCAAATGTTGGTAAGAATGCGGAGAGAGAGAACCCTTGTATGCTGTTGATGGGAATGGAATTTGGTGAAGCCACCAAAAAGTGGACAACGGTATGGAAATTCCTCAAATAATTAAGCACAGAACTGCCATATGAGCCAGCAATTCCGCTCTTAGGCATCCATCCAGAGAAACTGGAATCAGGATCTCTAAGCCATGTCTGCATTCCTTACAGCATTATTCACAACAGTCAGTCACAGGAAAGCAGCCCAAATGCCCATCAGCTGGTGAATGGAGGAAGAGAATGTGGTATGTACATACATAAGAATATTATTCAGCCTCAACAAAGGAAGGAAAGTCTACCATTGGTGACAACGTGGGTGAATCTGGAGGATATGACGCAAAGTGAAATAAGCCAAACACAGAAAGACAAATTCAGTATGATATCACTTCTATGAGGGATCTCACAGAAAAGGAGTAGAACAGTGTTTGCCAGGGGCTCAACAGAAACAGAGAGGAGTTGGTCAAAGGGTGCAAAGGTTCGGTTATGCAAGATGAATGCATCCTAGAGTTTTGCGTACAGCATAGTGCCCATAGTTCACAATGCTAGATTGCATACTTGACAATTTGCTAAAACAGTAGGTCTTATGCCATTATCTTATGAACAATCAAGGAAAAAAAGAAAGAAAGAGGGAGGGAAGGAAGGAAAGAACTTTTGTAGTGATGGATAGGTTTATATTATACAGGCAGAGATGGTTTCACGGGCATATACTTACTTATTTCCAATATCATCAAGTGGTATATATTATATATGCACAGCTTTCTGTATATCAATTACACCTCAATAAAATGGTTTCTTTAAAGATTCTATTTACACCCCCTCCAAAAAAAAAAATATTGATACTACCTCCTAGGCATGATATATTCAATGAAAATAGATCAATGAACATACAGGTAGGTTCACGAAAACACACACACACACAGAAACTTCCACTTCCAGAGCTAAGGGGAAAAGAGAAAGGTGAGCAGAAAGGAACTTACAGGTAATGAGAGCCTCTCACTACAATGAAGCCATTGATACCCAACAATGAAAGGTCCGAGGGGGGAAGAGATCTGATGGAAATGTGATAGATGTGGGAAAAGGCTAATAAAGCTTCTATTCTTCCAGAGACCCCCAGCCACTGAGGCCCCAGGATGTGACATGGATTGAGCATCAGCACCCAAGAGGCCAACAGGTCAAGACTGTCAGGAAATTCCTGTGGGCCAAACTAACAGATACATGGAGAACCCTCCATGTTAGAGACAGGCCAGTGAACAAATGCACAGCATCAAGTAGACTCTTGGAGGGAGATTCAGAATCCATCGTTCTCATTCCAGATTCCCAAGAGGCACTTGCACGTGCAGCCGTGAAGGTGCAACATCATGACTGAACCACCCCTGTGTCTGAATTCACTTGAGGGGCAGTGAGAGATGGGATTCTGGTCATCACCACCACGGTACTTAGAACACAAGGGGGGACAGTTCAGAACCCTTGTGGCAGAATTAGAAAAAAGAAAAAGAACATCTGTGGTTGATATGCAGAGCAAACTAGTGATTACCAGCAAGAAGGAAGAGGGCAGGAGCAATATAAGGGAGAAGGGCTAAGAGGCACAGATTCTTATGTACAATACAAGCTACAAAGATGTATTGAAGAACACAGGGAATATAGCCAATATTTTTAGAAAAATATAAAAGTATAACCTTTTTGTGAATCACAGTCTGGTACACCTGTAACATATATAAAAACTCTCTTTCAATTAAAAACTTTTAAAATTCATGTGTATATAGAGAGACTTTTTTCTATACATTCCAGTATTTTGTTAATAAACAATGGATCACATAATATACTCTGTTTAGTAACCTTTTGGCATTTCATATAGAATGGATACATTTTCCTTTACCCTTAAATATAGATGTATTATTTGTATAGCATTCTGTTGTGTAGAACTCACTGTTGATTTATCTAATAGATTATATCTGATAGACATTTAGGTGTCTTTGGGGTATTATAAACAGTGGTACCATAAACATATCTGTGGATTAAAAAAAAGAAATACCGATGAAATGAAGGTTGTCAGTAAAACTATCCTGTATACAAATGACAAAAGACCATCTACACATAAACACTATAAAAAATGAAAAAGTATGGAACCAGAGTCCTGACTCACTGAACTTTCAGTTAACCATAACTCTTTTTTCTTATTTCACTTTTAGGGGAAAAAAAGAATGGATTAGAAAAATAAGTGAAGGTGGATTCAGAAATTTAATCAAAGGAGGAGTCAGAACATATTTGACTTAATTTCCAGTACCTCCTGCATCTTTTTGATCTATATTCACTAGATCGTGCGCACCATGAGGATATAGGCCTTGTTTTTCTGTCCCTGCTGCGCCCTTAATACCTAGTGGAGTGTATAGTGCTTCCTAGGTGTGCAGTGAATGTTTATTAAATAAATGCTGACCCCTGTCCCACTCAAGTGTCTCCTAGATATTTAAGCAACAATTTCAACTGTGATCATTATCGTCCAAGTCAAGAAAGTAAAAGTGTTAGTCGCTCAGTCGTGTCCGATTCTTTGCAACCCCGTTGACTGTAACCCACCAGGATACTCTATCCATGGGATTTTCCAGGCCAGAATAGTGGAGTGGGTTGCCAGTTCCTCCAGGGGATCTTCCCGTCCCAGGGATCTTTCCTGACCCAGGGATCCAACCCGTGTCTCCCGCATTGCAGGCAGACACTTTACCATCTGAACTACCAAGGAAGGCAAGAAAGGAGGTGTAGATGTTTTAGAAAAGCTCTTCAAAAATGAGGTGGATTCAAGATGGTCATAAATTATTTGCTACCCTTCTCACTGAGAGGTGACCAATTCCTTTCCTTGGAATCTGTATTGGTTCTAGTAAACTTTCTGATCAATAGAATCTGGCACAAAGGATGTTCTCAGATTTCCAAGACTAGGTCATAGGAGGCCTTCTGAGTTATACTGGGACCCCTTGGAACATTCTTTCTATGCCTTAGCTGCCATGGGAGCAGTTCATTTCTCTCTATGGGGGAGAAACCACTTGTAGGCAGTTCAGTGAGCGAGCCGCTCTGCCAGCCAGGCCCTCCAAGGCCCCAGAGAAATGAGTGAAACTGTTTTGAACACCCCCTGCTCTGCCCCTCCAGATCAGAGGGCAGAACACTTTCTCTACAAAATGCCAGATATCAAACACTGAAGGCTCTGCAGGCCATCCAGCATGTGTTGTCCCCACTCTACTGTGACAGCATGAAGGCCATCATGAGGCGAGGTGAAGTCGCGCAGTGTCCGGCTCTTTGCGACCCCGTGGACTGTAACCTACTAGGCTTCTCCGTCCATGGGATTCTCCAGGCAAGAATACTGGAGTGGATTGCCATTTCCTTCTCCAGGGGATCTTCCCAACCCGGGGATCGAACCCGGGTCTCCCACATTGGAGGCAGACGCTTTAACCTCTGAGCCACCAGGGAAGCCGAAGGCCATCATAGACAGTATAAAAAAGAATGGGCATGATATATAACTTGTGAACAGAAAAAAAATCCCTAAAATTGGAAGCAATCTTACTGAAAAGTGAGGGAGTCATAAAACGATGTACAAATATATATGTTGATCTAAAACACGTTCAGAGCTTATTGCTAAGTAAAAAGTGCAGTCTGCAAATGTTGTAAGCCTGCGAATTAGAAAAAATACACGTAGAATAAGAAATATATTTTTAGTATTGTCTCTCTATTTCATTGAAACTAAAGTGTGTATCCCCCAAGAAAACTTTCTGAAGGAATGCTCTCAAAGCTTTAAACAAAGAATATTTCCACAGATTTTCCAGATGAAGAACATGTGCCACAATTTCATTATCTCTGTTTTACATATGTATTTTATTGGATCTCTATAAGGACATTTTACCTTTAAACTGGAAAAATAGAAATTAAAGTGTGAAATCTGAAAAGGGAAAAAAAAAAAAAAAAAAAGAATGGGCTTGGCTGTGTTCCAATAAAACTTTATTTACAAAGACAGTTGCCAGGCTGGATTTGGTCTGCAGGCCATAGTTTCTGACCTCTGCTCTAGACCACCCCGAGTGACTTCTGTTAATGCTGCAAGGGGCAGAAGAATTACCCAGCTGAGCCCTGCCCACATTCCCAGTCTGCAAAACATTTTAAAAAGGTAACAAATTTTGTTTTCAAAACTACGGAGTTTCGGGCAGCTTGTTATGCAGCCATAGATAACTGGAACAAAAGAATTACAACCTAAAAAATGTGGGGGTGGGAGGGAGGTAGGGATAACTCTCGGTCCATCCCCACAAGCATGATAGTTGCTAATGTCATATGTGAAGATGGAGTAGAAAATAAAACTATTATCACTTAGGACTGGATTATTCTAGCCAGAAGCAAGGAGATTTTAGCTAAGACTGAAAGAAGATGAGGGAAGGATGCAAGGAAGAGGAATAGAGGATTGCAGGACAGCCTTGATTCAGAACTCTGGGGGACGGAGGGCACCGTTTGTGTTATTTTCTACATGAACGGTGCCCCCCACCCCTGGAGAAGTTCATCATGGTAGCCCTGGTTAAGAAAGAGCAAGAGGTTGCCTGTTAAATAGGCTTTGGAGTCAGATGCATCTGGGTTCACATCCAGCTCCATATCTTACATAGGGCACAATCCCAAACAAGCTTTTTAATCTCCTTGAAGGTCACTTTCCTTCCTTTAAATAGTCCTTAGTTCTGGTACTTCCCTGGTGGTCCAGTGGCTAAGATTCTGAGCTCCCAATGCAGGGGACCTGGCTTCTCTCCCTGGTCAGGGAACTAGATCCCACACGCCACAACTAAGAGTTTACGTGCTGCAACTAAGACTTGGCACAGTCAAATAAATAAAAAATACAAATAAATATTTAAGTAAATAGTCCCTAGTTCCTAAGGTGCTTGTAAGAATACGTGAGGCTCTATACGTTAAATTTGGTACAGGATAAGTGTTCAGTAAACAGAGTTTAACATATATTCATAAATAAAGAAAAAATCTACAGGTGCAATAAGACACTGCTCAACGGAGCCAAGTAGGTGATTTTTTAGAGCATGAGTTCATAAAAGTCATCAATCATGCCTGGAGCCTTCAGTCAAAAATTGTGGGGCACTTTAACACATTATCTGATGTCAATGTGCTTAAGAATCACCTTGGGGTCTTTGCTGAAATGCATATCCCCTTCCTCCCCTCTCCCCTCCAAGAGATTCAGATTCAGCAGATCTGGGATGGGATCCAGGGATTTGAGTTGTTAACAAGCGCCCCAGGGTTTGTTCATCCAGAAAGTATTCTGGTCGCACTTTGAGAAATTTCTTTCTGTAAGCCCCATGCCATGAGGAAACAGCTCAGGGAGGTAAAGGACTTGCCCAAGGTCATCCAGCTGGATGGTGGCAGAGGCCGGTTTTGTTTTGTTTTTTTTTTACTACTTTAACTTTTTATTTTATTTTGGAGTATAGCCAATTAACAATGTTATGATAGTTTCAGGTAGACAGCAAAGGGACTCAGCCATGCATTTACATGTATCCATTCTCCCCTAAACTTCCCTACCATCCAGGCTAGAGACAAGCTTTTAAATCCTTGTCCTGTGCTCTAGGCACTCAACTGCATCTGCCTGCAAACCAGGTGTGATGACTGCGGCTGCATTTACTGTACTCCCAGGTCTCCAGCCAAAAACAGCCTGACTTTGGGAATCTTCCTACCCAGTCATCCTATTGTATGGATGGACAGCCTGAGACTTCCAGGGTGGCAAGCAGTCACCTACCTTCTGTTTGCAGAGAGAACAAAAGCCCGAACTCAGCCCAGCACACTTTCCTGTCCCCCATTTTCAGTCTTTGCACCAAAACAAAGGTTTGTTGCACACTAAACAAACCTGACATGAGGTCTGGTCATGGTAAACTGAAGCCAAGAGTGATCAAACCCCACTACTTCCCACTCCACCATATATCTCAGCATTCATGTTAAAAGTGATGGAGAAGCAGTCACCTAAACCATCATGAGACCAGTCCTTTCTTGTCTAGAAAATCAGTCTCAACCTGCTGCTCTATGACTCCACGTTATGGTCCTGAGATCAGTCTAAACAATCCCTTTCTATAATTAAAAAAGTATATATTCCACTGCTAATGTTCCCAGCTCCTTTTAGTGAAGGGGCAGCTTCCAGATGGGATGACAGAGGCCGGACATGTGAGATGGCTCAGGCCAGCAACACAATGAGCCATTACAAGTTCTGTTTATTTTATTTGGACAACACTTCTTACGAAAAGGGAATTAAAGACTGGAGTCTGCACCCTCTCAACTGTTCTGGACAATGCGAAGTCCATCCCTTTAAACACAAAGGGTTGTTTGGTAATCGGGCTACTGACACAAATACACATACGTACGTGCATCCCTCTTGACGTTTATGTTATGGGTGGACTTTCTCCGCCAAGTGTATATATTTAAGGCCAACTTCTATGTAAGTCTGGGTACCATAGAGAAAAGCACTCTTAGCCTTAATTTCTTAATCCTTAAGATGAGGGGAAAAAAAAACAGTATCAACAAGGTTTTCATAAACAGTCAATAAGCAAAAAGACTTTGCAAGATTTCAGGCACATGTCAAAGTGTTAGTCGCTCAGTCATGTCCGACTCTTTGTGACCCCATGGATTTTAGCCTGCTAGGCTCCTCTGTCCACGGAATTCTCCAGGCAAGAATACTGGAGTGGGTGGCCGTTTCCTTCTCCGGGGGATCTTCCTGATCCGGGGATTGAACTCAGGTCTCCTGCACTGCAGGTGGATTCTTTACTGTCTGAGCCACAGGGCAGATGCTAAATCAATCACAAGTGGTCGTGACAGCAGTAGCAACCTGAGGGCATGGTTATGAGACGCTCAGCATCAGGAATTAGACTATCTGGGTTTGTGATTATAGTTGCCACAGTTCTTAGCTCTGGAATTTGGAGGAAATGACTCAGCCTTCATCCCCTCAAATGTAATATAAGGAGGTTAATAATAGCATCTAACTTCTAGGATGGGGAGTTTGAAAAGAGTAATCCATGTGAAGTGTGTAGCCCAGAGTAAGTGCCCAACCAGTATTGACATCTAGTGCCTTTGTCTAGCTAATCTAGAGGCTTCGTTCGTTCGTTCTTTCTCTTTGGTTGCGCTGGGTCTTTGTTGCCGCGTGGGGGGTCTTCTCTAGTTGCAGCGATCAGGGGCTGCTCTGGTTGTCCTGCGCAGTCTTCTCGTTGCCGACCACGTGTTCTAGAGCACAGGCTCGGTGGTGGCCGTGCCATAGGCTTAGCTGCCCCACGGCATGTCGAATCTTCCCCAGTTAGGGATTGAACTCATATCCCACGCATGGGCAAGTGGATTCTTAACCACTGGGCCACCAGGGAAGTCTTTGGGCTCATCTTTAAATGATAGACCCCACGTCTCTAGATCCTCCAGCTTATTTCCCATGTGGCTGGTTTGAGAAAGGTGATCGGGTTGTTTTTACTCGGGGCCCCCAAGAACCCCTGTCTCTCTTTCAAAAGAGAACAGAACACCCAGACATCTGTCCCAAAAACATCCTAGGACAATGCTAAAGCTGGGAGGGACTGCGGGCCGAGCTATTCAGGTGATTTCCATACTTGACTTTGCCTCAGAACCACCTTAAGAACCCTGCTAAAAATACAGGTTCATAGCACTTGGGCCGGAGAAGGCAATGGCACCCCACCCCAGTACTCTTGCCTGGAAAATCCCATGGACGGAGGAGCCTGGTGGGCTGTAGTCCATGGGGTTGCTAAGGGTCGGACACGACTGAGCGACTTCACTTTCACTTTTCACTTTCATGCATTGGAAAAGGAAATGGCACCCCACTCCAGTGTTCTTCCCTGGAGAATCTCAGGGATGAGGGAGCCTGGTGGGCTGCCGTCTATGGGGTCGCACAGAGTCGGACACGACTGAAGTGACTTAGCAGCAGCACCACCACCACCACTTGGGCAGGAGATTCTGATTCCATCAGGCTAGTGCTTGGGAAAGGGAAGCTGCGTTTTAATGTCTTTGGCCCTGGTGATTCTAACATGGGGGTTCAACGATGGCCTTTTGGAGCTACCGGTCCAATTTGTTTACAGCAGAGGAGGAAACTGAGGCTCAGAGAAAGAGAAGAACTTGTTCAAGACCAACCAGTGGCATAGATGAGACTTTAACTCGGGTTTCTGAATCATCTAAACCCTCTTCTGTAATTTTTTTCCCCTCTGGTTGCCCTTGTCCTGAGAACAAACATGGGGAAAATCCCAGCCCCTTTATTCAATCTCTAGGTCACAGAAGAGCCTGCAGCCTCCTGCGAGAGACCAGCGGCTCTCAGCTCATCAGTACATCCCTACTTTTACAGGGGTGCACCCTTTCCACACTCCACCTTCCTTCTTGCTTGAGAAGAGTTCAGAAAACAGCTAAAGCCAAACTGAGGAATAGAAGAAGAGGGGGCTTTCTTTGATTCGGGTTTTGATTTGTTTTTAATTTTTTTTATATCAGAATATAGTTGATTTAAAATGTGTTAGTTTCAGGTATACAGCAAAGTGATTTAGTTGTACCTACACATGTATTTGCAAGTGTGTGTGCTAAGCTACTTCAGTTGTGTCCGACTCTGTGTGACCACATGGACTGTAGCCCACCAGGCTCCTCTGCCCATGGGAATCTCCTGCTAAGAGTACTGGAGTGGGCTGCCGTGCCTTCCTCCCGTGTCTCTTACGTCTCCTGCACTGCCAGGTGGGTTCTTTACCACTGAGCCACCTGGGAAGCCCACCACAGTTATTATTCTTTATCAGATTCTTTTTCCACTTGGGTTATCATAGAGAACTGAGCAGAGTTCCCTGTGCTAAGCAGCCCTTAAAACTATTAACAGATCTTTAACACTGGATAGACTCAGAATTTTTTTTTTTTAATATTTAAATGGTTTTAATATCTCTGATTTCAGTGTCAGACTGAGGACACTTCCTGGTATTTAACCATATCTGTCAGGTGCAGCAGCTTCATTAAATGGCTGTTAGACTTTCAATGGCTGGGCACCACTCAGAGCTATCAAAATCTTTCATCTCCAAAAGACACAAGACCAGGGCTCTTTCTCTGCTTTTTACATGAGGTTATACAGAATTTAGGAGCAAATAGGATTAATGTTTCAAAGCTTTAGGAGATACTTGGATAAGTACACTTGATAGTCTAGATTCTGGGGGCTCCGGAAACAGCATTTATGTGTATATACTTTATAGGGCAGACTTTGTTACGGCCCCCCTAATGGAGGTTCCAATCAGGACGGGAAATAAGATTGTATACAGAAATCCGGAGATGAACAGAGTATCTGGTGACAGGCCATTTTCCCAGCCCCGCTGGCACGCTAGCAGACTGGCTGTGGGGGAGAAGAGCTAAAGGCTCCGAACGAGAGCGCGACCTTTTTCTTGTCTGTTTGTTGACCTCCGCTAACACCTTGGTAATGAAGTGATACTACAGATGCTCCGTGAGTGTTGAGCAAAGTTCAACTCATCTCAGTCTATTCAGGAGGGGACTTCCGATGCTTCAGGCAGGAACCGTGGGAAGCTGATGTTGACAAGGCAGAGACAAGAAACAGAGAAACAGGAGTGCGGTTGCTAGCCGCTCACCAGCTGTGTGACTTTGGGCAAGCTGCTAACCTTTCTGAGCCTCAATTTATCTATCCATAAAATGGGATTGGTAATAGTGCCTCTGGATATAATTAGTTATGTGCTGTATGAAAGCCTTCAATAGGTCATTGCTGAGGTTTTAGTTATTATTATTTGGATGGCTCAATATCCTAGTATCTTAGATCCCTAGCCCCTAGATAAAGAGATCCTGCTATGCCCCCAAAGACATTATTAATTGGGGTTTTTATGTTTGCAAGGGAGAGAAATTCAACGCAAATAGACTTAAGGAAATAAAAATAATGTCTTGATTCACATAAAAAAAAAAGTCTAGGAGCAGAGCTGTCTGCCTTTAGGCATGACTGGATCCTGATACTCAAATGATGCCATCAGGATTTCGTGGTTTTTTTCACATTCTGGAGATTCCTTAGAAAACTGAAAGTACAGTTACCATATGATCCAATGATCCCACTCCTGGGTTTACAGCCAGAGAAAACTATAATTCAAAAAGATACATGCACCCCAGTGTTCAGTGCAGCACTGTTTACAATAGCCAAGGCATGGAGAGAACCTTGAGGTCCCTCAATAGATGAACAGATGAAGAAGATGTGGCATATATATCCAATGAAATACTGTGCAGCCATGGAAAAGGGTGAAATAACGCCATCTGCAGCCACGTGGGTGGGCAGAGAGCATTGTACTAAGTGAGGTAAGTCAGAGAGAGAAAGACACACATCCAGTGATATGGCTTCTATGTGGAATCTAAAAAAATGATAGAACGGAACTTATTTACAAAACTGAAATATACTCATAGATGTAGAAAACAAACCGATGCTTACCAAAGGGGAAAGGGGGAAGGTATAAACTAGGAGTTTGGGATTAACAGATACACACTACTATATATAAAACAGAGAGCCAACAGGACCTAATATATAGCACACGGAACTATACTCAATATCTTGTAATAATCTATAAGGGGAAAAAAGTCTATAAAAGAATATACGCACACACTTATGATAGAGTCACTGCTTTATACTTGAAGCTAACACAACATTGTAAATCAACTATAGTTCAATTTTTAAAAAGTGAAGTGAAGTGAAGTCGCTCAGTCGTGTCTTACTCTTTGCAACCCCATGGACTGTAGCCTACTAGGCTCTTCTGTCTATGGGATTTTCCAGGCAATAGTCCTGGAGTGGATTGCCATTTCCTTCTCCAGGGGATCTTCCCAACCCAGGGATAGAACCCGGGTCTCCTGCATTGTAGACAGACGCTTCACCATCTGAGCCACCAGGAGTGGTGCTCTCAATAAAAAGTATAAAGAAATAAACAAACATCTTTGATTGATTATGCTAAAAAAAAAAAAAAAGAAGAAGAAGAAGAAGAAACTACCTGAAGCTTCAGTGACAGTCATACCTGGCTTCCTGCCTGAACATCCTGTCACTCTGTCCAGGAGTGTTCTCTGACTTAGAGTATGCTCAGCCCAGGAGGGGCATACAGGGACAGCCAGGGAGTGGATGTCCCAGGAGCATCCCACATCCTGTGATGGGAGAAGCTGATGGATAAACACCCAGCTTCCTCACCCACCGTGGAAAAGCCTGAGATGTCCACAATATCTCTCAAAGGCTTGGAGGCATGGAACCTCATTTGCCCAGTAGAGCACCTTTCCTTGGCTTTCTCTCCTATCCTGACTCACTTCCCCACCCCCTCCCAGTGCTTCCTGGGTTCACATGCCAAAGAAATCCCGTTCACCCAAATCCTTGCCTCAGGCTCTGCATTTTGGAGAACCCAAACTGGGTCACTACCAAATCTCATCATTGAGAAACACACCTGGGGCCCCCATGTGGCCTGCCCATGTGAAGCCCATCATTGCCCTCAGAAGAGATAGGTCCCTTATTAGGGAGCCCAGGGTTCTCAAGATCTGCCCCCACTGACTACTCTGACTTCATCTCCTGTTCTCTTATACTGTTCCATAGGGTTCTTGGAATATCTTGAAGATGCCATAATGGATCCTGCCTATAAGACTTTAAACATTCGACGAAAGTGAAAGTGGAAGTCACTCAGTCGTGTCCAGCTCTTTGTGACCCCAAAGACTGTAGCCCAGCAGGCTCTTCTGTCCACGGAATTCTCCAGGCAAGAATACTGGGGCAGGTTGCCATGCCCTCCTCCAGGGGATCTTCCCAACCCAGGGATCGAACCTGGGTCTCCTGCATTGGAGGCAGACTCTTTACCATCTGAGCCACCAGGAAAGATTTAAGCTCTCTTTCTGTCCCCATCATGCCCATCAACCACATCTTGATTCAGTGAACTCATATCATTGATAATGAATTCAAGGATATCGTTGTCTTAAAACCTCTTCTTAACACCACCCCTAACCCCCAGACTTGCAAGCAGGATTAAGTATTCACTCCTCCACTTCCCACCCCCCACATGCCTCAATCAGACTACCTGCTGCCACTCCAGGATATTAAATGTTTCCGTGTACATCTTCCCCATTCGACAAAGAAACTCCCAAGAGTAATGATAATAATGTCTACTTTTATCCTCAAATCATAGTACAGGAACGAGCACGTTACAAGCAATTACACAATGTTTGTTGAATGAATGAATGAACAAATACTCTTGAGTAGCCCAGGAAATCTTACCACCCATTCCCACCCCTCTGCCCAAACTTGCTTCCTAAAAAACAAAAGTTTATTTTTTACAGGGGCTCCAAATTTGATAGAACGTTGATGTGCTGAATGTGTATTTATGATCTTCAACCCACTGGCTGGGAAGCTGGCCTAGAATAAGGCCTATGAAGATGATTCATAAACTGTTAAGTATCAAGGAAACACGGTGTTGTTTGTATTACAAATAATGGCACAATTTAGAAATAACAAAAGTAAGAGGCCAAGTGCCTTGTCCAAGGCCGTATGAGAAGTAAATAGGAAAGGCAGGATTAGAATGAAGTTTCTGACTTTTGTCTCCATATTTTCTACATATAAATAAGCATCTTCTTCAAGTAAGAAAGCCCTGAAAGCATGGCCACAGGTGTGGGAATAGTAGACAATTCAATCCCTGCCTAGAGTGAAAACAGAATTATGATTAAGTGAACTGTAAGAACAGCTACCATCTGAGTGCCTGAACTAGGTCCTTTATATACATTACTTGTAAGCTTTGTGAGAATTTTTTATTGGAGTATAGTTGCTGTATGATATGTCAATTATAGGTGTACAAAATAGTGATTCACAATTATTAAAGGTTGTGAACACCGAAGAATTGATGCTTTTGAACTGTGGTGTTGGAGAAGACTCTTGAGAGTCCCTCGGACTGCAAGGAGATCCAACCAGTCCATTTTAAAGGAGATCAGCTGGAAAAGACTCTGATGCTGGGAGGGATTGGGGGTAGGAGGAGAAGGGGACGACCAAGGATGAGATGGCTGGATGGCATCCCCGACTCGATGGACGTGAGTCTGAGTGAACTCTGGGAGTTGGTGATAGACAGGGAGGCCTGGCATGCTGCGATTCATGGGGTTGAAAAGAGTCGGACACGACTGAGCGACTGAACTGAACTGATGCTCAATTTATAGTTTTATAAAATCCTGGCTATATTCCCCATGTTGTACAATATATTCTAAATTGGTTTTTTTTGGCTGTGCCGCAAGGTATGTGGGATTTTAGCTCCCCAACCAGGGATCAAACCCGAGTCCCTTAAATTGGGAGCCTGGAGTCTTAAGTCTTCAATATTTCTGACAATAATTTTTGATGACTATTTCAACACCAATTTACAGATGAGGAAATAGAAACTCACAGGGGTTAGTTAGTTATCCAGTTATCCGAAAAGAGGTGAGGCTTAGATTCAAACCCAAAAATGGACCATCTCCTACTTCCAACACTTCTCAGAAAATAAGAAAAGCTGGCATTATTAAGCAACAACTGTGTCCTTCACACTTACTTTCATCCTCAGAATAATCCTGCAAGGTCACTTCGGTTATAATTTTCCCAATTTTGCAGACAAAGAAACTGTGTTTTCCTGCAAGGTAAAATGTAGAGACATTACCCTGCCAATTAAGGTCCATCTAGTTGAAGCAATGGTTTTTCCAGTAGTCATGTATGGATGTGAGAGTTGGACCATAAAGAAAGCTGAGCACCGAAGAACTGATGCTTTTGAACTGTGGTTCAAAAGAGAAGACTCTTGAAAGTCCCTGGACTGCAAGGAGAGCCAACCAGTCAATCCTAAAGAAAATCAGTCCTGAATATTCATTGGAAAGACTGGTGCTAAAGCTGAAACTCCAATACTTGGGCCACCTGAAGCGAAGAACTGACTCATTTGAAAAGACCCTGATGCTGGGAAAGATTGAAGGTGGGAGGAGAAGGGAATGACAGAGGATGAGATGGTTGGATGGCATCACTGACTCTATAGACATGAATCTGAGTAAACTCCGGGAGTTGGTGATCGACAGGGAGGCCTGGTGTGCTGCAGTCCATGGGCTGCAGTCACAGAGTCAGTCACAACTAAGTGACTGAACTGAACTGAACTGAAAAGTCGCTTTCTCAAAATCAGAGATAGAATGAGATCTTGGTCCTTTTGGACTACAGAGGTCATTTCTTTCCATGCCTTTTCATGTTTCTTGCTTCTAGAAGTCCATCAGAACACACAAAGAGCTCTTTAGAAACTATGGGGACTTCCCTGGTGATCCAGCGGTTAGGACTTCACCATCCAATGCAAAAGGTGGGAATTCTATCCCTGGTCAGGGAGCTACGATCCCACATGCCTCACAGTCAAAAACAACAAAACATAAAACAGAAGCAATATTGTAAAAAATTCAATAATTTGAAAATGATCCACATCAAAAAAGAATCTTAAAAAAAAAAAAAAAGAGAGACTATAAATCTCCAGACCCCATCCTTGAAAGCCTGATGTAATAATTGCCACCACAAAGAAACACGTTAGAAGGGGTGAAGCCCAAGGAAAATGGGCTGCTTTTTCCAAGCTAAAGCGTAATGGAGAAATCCAAATGGATTTCTGCCAGTATGCATCCACCATCTTAGCGCTGACAAGGTTGCAATCGAGGAAGCAGAAAAGTAAGACCTCAGCTGGGTCAAGACAGCAGAGAGGGAGCATCATAAGAATAAAAATAAACTATGAGCTTGCTTTAAGGTGGGGATTTCAAACCAGCTCTCTTGAACTGGTTAAGTAAGTGATAACAGAGCTACACAAATGGCTATGTGGCAGCTGTGAAATGCAATGAATTTGTTCTAAATTCACACACATGGAAAGACGTCTTGGATGCGAAAAAAAGCAGTTTGTGAAACACCATGAAGAGTCTGATCCTGTTTGCATGCATAGTGTGAACTATGCTTTTTACACCATAGTACTATATAGTATAGTATTGTTTGCTGTTTGGCTGCTAAGTCGTATTGGACTCTTTGTGACCCTGTGGACTGTAGCCCGCTAGACTCCTCTGTCCATGGGATTCTCCAGGCAAGAACACTGGGTGGGTTGCCATGTCCTCCTCCAGGGCATCTTTCCAATCCAGGGATCAAATCCGTGTCTCCTGTGGCTCCTGCTTTGCAGGCAGTTTCTTTACTGCTGATGACCAAGGAAGCCCCTTTCTTCCTCCTATTTATTCTTAATTGCTTGAAAATTCTAAAAACATGTATTCATTTGTATCTGGATTCATTCGAAAATCAAATCAAATTATCTCTTGTCGATATCCCCCGATAATCACCGACAGAGACATTTATAGGAGACTCAGGAGACATGAGTTTGGAGACTGGAGACAGAAAGAGGAAAGTCTAAGATAGACTTCCCTGACCCTCCTCCCGGCCTCTGCTTTTTTTTTTTTTTTGGTCGGGGGTCACCATCTGTAGATTTGTTCTGCACAAAAATAAAGCCATCCATCTCCCTTACTGTGGTGTCATGTAAGCTCAGGAAAAACCACAGCACTCAAGGGGGGCTCCGGGTGGAAAAGTCACTTATCTGCCTCGGCCGGGTTCAGCGCTCCCCCGAAGGCATCCTCCCTGGACTCAGGGGGTGGGTTTTGTTTATCCCCCTGGCACACAATGAAATGTCGGGAACACATGCTCAGGGTGAGGTGGGGCCTGACGAAGGTTAAAAATGGAACGGCGGCTTTGATCACCAGCCAACACCAATGACGCTTGGGGTTGGGGCCAGAGTGAAACGTCATGTTCCCTTGTTGTCTCTGCAGAAGGTGCAGACAGTCCCCCCCTGACTCCACAAGCAGACAGAGCCCCAGAATGGAAAGTGGGGGCGGCGGGGAAGGCTGCAGACAAAGAGAGCTGGAGGAAGCTGGCCTCCTCTGGGCGGGCCAGGGGACTTGCTCCACTTGCAATGGCAAGACAGCTCAGGATTTGCAATGGAGCCTTCGCTGGAGGGCCCACTGGGGAGCTGACATGATAGCAGGCCAGGCAATCCCGGCTCCCCATCTGACCAATCTGTGGCCGCCATTTTGTCATCACTTCCCTACACTCTCGCTGTGGTGCCCAGGACTCCTATTCATCTGCACCCTCTTCACTCAACCAGCAGATGTGTGTTGAGAGTCTGGACTGTTTCCAAACTGGGCTGGATGCTGAGGATCCAACAGTGAGACAGTTGAGAAGTGAGGTGGGTGAGTATAGAGGGCTTCCCTGGTGGTTCAGCGATAAAGAATCCATCTGCCAATGCAGGAGACGTGGTTCAATTCCTGGGTTGGGAAGATCCCCTGGAGGAGGGCATGGCACCCTACTCCAGTGTTCTTGCCCGGGAGAACATCCAGGACAGAGAAGCCTGATGGGCTGCAGACCACGGGGTCCCAAAGAGTCAGACACAACTGAGCAGCTGAGCACGCCTGGACGGGTGAGTATAGGGTGCGGGAGACCAGAGAGGGTGGCAACCCAGGCTCGATGGGGGAGGGCAGGGGAGGAAGCCTGGAGAAAGACAGAGCTGCTGCTGCTAAGTCACTTCAGTCATGTCCGACCGTGTGTGACCCCATAGACGGCAGCCCACCAGGCTCCCCCAGCCCTGGGATTCTCCAGGCAAGAACACTGGAGTGGCTTGCCATTTCCTTCTCCAGTGCATGAAAGTGGAAAGTGAAAGTGAAGTCACTCAGTCATGTCCGACCGTGTGTGACCCCATAGACAGCAGCCCACCAGGCTCCTTCGTCCATGGGATTTTCCAGGTAAAAGTGGGGTGCCATCGCCTTCTCCAAAAGATAGAGCTACTTACCCTGAAAATAAAAGTAGAAGTATACTGGGCCTTCCCCTGTGGCCCAGTGGTTAAGACTCCACACTTCCATCGCAGGGAGTCCAAGTTCCATCCCTGGTCAGAGAATTAAGATCCCAAATGCTGCCTGATGTGGCCATAAAATAAAATTGAAAAATAGAATAAAAAAATAGGAGTATACCGCGTAGAAGAACTGAGGGACGAGTGTCTCAGGTGAAGGGAGCAAAGAGAGGTGAAGAAGAGATTGGAGGAAATGAAAAAGCGAAACACTGTTGGGAGACATGAGAAAAACTCTCCAGATTACAGACTGCAACACAAACACTAGCTGCTTGGTCACTTTTACTATCAAATGGACCAACTGCTTTTCAGTGAAGTGGGTGAAGAAATCATTATTCTAATCAGATCCATCACTTCTATTGAGCATGTCCTATGAGCCAATGAGGGCTTTCCCGGTGGCTCAATGGTAAAGAATCTGCCTGCCAATGTAAGAGACGTGGATTTGATCCCTGGAAGGGGAAACAGCAACACATTCCAGTATTCCTGCCTGGAAAATCCCACAAACAGAGGAGCCTGGCGGGCTACAGTCCAAAAGGTTGTAAAGCATACTACATGATGGAGCATGCATGCTCACATATAAGCCAATAATTCATAAATATAGGATCTCATTGCATCCTCACATCAAACAAATTTACCAGCTGAATAATCTGAAGGTCAAAGAGGTTATTTAAACCCATCAAAACCATGTAGCAAGTAAGTATATATGGCAAGAGAGTCCAGGACTTGAACAAAGAGCTTCAACCATTTACAGCACTCAGTCTATTTTAGTAGAGATGGATTTCCTCACTGAAGTCCACTTGGGTGACTGAATCACCCCTGAGGTCAGAGATAAAGACTTCCATCATCCCTCCACTCACTGATATAATCAGTCCATTATTTGCACGTTCATTGGCAGATTCTCATCTCTCTTGTTCTACATTGCCTTGCCAATCTCAAACTGACTTCCAGAATATTCTCACATTCCAGATGATCAGAGACTACCTCAGTCTTTGAAAACAAGACGGTACCTACCTCAGAGCTGAAGGATTTTCTCTGCAGCTCTATTTCGGGTCATGTTTCAAAGTTCACCAGTTGCTTTAACGGGTATTAGATAGCAAAGACCACTTTGGAAGTCCTTATGGGCTGGGCTGTGCTGTGGTTAGTCGCGGTCATGTTCGACTCTCTGTGACCCCATGGACTATCTCCCACCAGGCCCTTCTGTCCATGGGGATTCTCCAGACAAGAATACTGGAGTGGGTTGCTATGCCCTCCTCCAGGGCATCTTCCCAATCCAGGAACGGAACCAGGATCTCCTGCATTGCAGGCAGATTTTTTTTATCAGCAGAGCTATCAAGGAAGCCCAACCCCCGACCATGGACTAGACCTTATAAAATCTGAACATCATAAGATGTTCTAAGGTCTAAGACATCAGTTAGAAATTTTAGAAGTAGAAATGAACTTTGAGATTATCTAGTTCACCTTCTGGCTTCACAAATTGAAGAATTAAAGTATAAAAATGAAGAGGCATCTTTCCTAAAAACACATGGATGTTTGATACAAATGTTTGTCATATGATATTGGGGATACACTTGGTGATAATGAACTAATTCTTGGTTTTAAAAAAACCTAATTATGGCTATTCAAACAAACTCTTAAATGTTTTAGAGAATGAGGAGCTAAGTCTTTTTATTTTTCCTTTTCGATAACAACGATGATAAAAGTCTCCATCCTTTCTTTTCATGCTGCTGCTGCTGCTAAGTCGCTTCAGTCGTGTCCAACTCGGTGCGACCCCACAGACGGCAGCCCACCAGGCTCCTCTGTCCTTTGGATTCTCCAGGCAAGAACACTGGAGTGGGTTGCCATTGCCATCCCCAATGCATGCGTGCAAGTCGCTTCAGTCAAGTTTGACTCTGTGTGACCCCATGGACAGCAGCCCACCAGGCTCCTCTGTCCACGGAATTTTCTAGGCAAGAATACTGGAGTGGGTTGCCATTTCCTTCTCCCTTTCTTCTCGTAAGTCTGTAGAAATGTGAGAAGACTGTTAAGAGATTCTAATAGCTTCTAAACCTACTATGAGACAGAGTAGTTAATAGGCTACATCACAGCTATCATTTTGTAATGAAGATCTTAGATATATAGAGAAAATAAAAAGGACACATGCCTCCCTCCATCACCGAATACTCCCATAAAGAATAGAAGGGTACATCTAGACTCAACGATCATGTTGGGATGGAAAGCAAACTTCAAAGAAGATTTGTTATCAGAGATTTGGCATCACTTCTGAGTGTCAAGATATGATGAATGATCCAGAGCTAACAGGGTTTATAGTGGTCATGGAATCTTCGAGGTTAGAGAATTAAACTTTCAGTGACACCATTTAAGCTTGAGTCTAGCAGACTGGAGAAATAGGACATGGTGCCGAGACATTCAAAGTCACTGCACAAAGGGCATTTTCCCTGATCCCCAAAGTTATGACTCCCTCTTACAAGCTCCCTTCCAATGATACACCCTTCTTCACTGGACTCTGTTTATTAAATACTCTCTTGATGTCCCTCCTTCCCAATGACCTGTCAACTCCCCAGAAACAATATCTGTCTGGTTTCTCTTGTACTTCTATTGCACTGCCTAATATGTAGTGAAGTCTGTAAGCAGGTCAAGAAGTAACAGTAAAACGGGACATGGGGCTGGTTCCAAACTGGGAAAGGAGCACATCAAAGCTGCATATTGCAACCCAGCTTATTTAACTTATACACAGGGTACATCACGTGAAATGCCAGGCTGGATGAAGCACAAGCTGGAATCAAGATTGAAAGGAGAAGTATCGATAACCTTAGATATGCAGATGACACCACCCTTATGGCAGAAAGCGAAGACGAACTAAACAGTCTCTCGATGAAAGTGAAAGAGGAGAGTGAAAAAGCTGGCTTAAAACCCAGCATTCAAAAACCTAAGATCATGGCATCTGGTCCCATCACTTCATGGCAAATAGATGGTGAAACAATGGAAANGTGGTTGGTGGTTCTGTGCTTCAAGTAGCGATTTCCCCAGAAGTCAATTTCATGGGCTAGTGTGATGATGGATGTTTGTCCCTTCACTCAGTAGACAGACGAATGGATAAAGAAGATGTAATACACACACACACACACACACACACACACACAATGGAATATTACGCAGCCATAAAAAGAAGGGAAGAATGCCTTTTGCACAACACAGATGGACCAAGAGATTATCACAGTAAGTGAAACAAGTCATTCAGAGAAAGACAACAACCTTTGATCCTATGATATCTCTTACATGTAGCATCTTTAACTTGTTTACAGGCTTACGTGGTGGTGCTAGTGGTAAAGAGCCTGCCTGCCAACGCAGGAGACAAGAGACCTGGGTTTGACCCGTGGGTTGGGAAGATCCCCTGGAAGAGGGCATGGTAGTCCACTCCAGTATTCTCGCTTGGAGAATTCCATGGACAGAGAAGCCTGGTGGGCTGTGGTCTATACGGTCAGAAAGAGTCAGACACAGCCGAAGCGGTCAGCACACATGCGTGCATGAACTTGTTTACAGAATAGACTCACAGATATAGAAAGGAAACTACAGTTACAAAAGGGGAAAGGGGAGAGATAAATTAGGAGTTTGGGGTTAACATATATACACTATTACATACAAAATAGATTACTAACAAGGACCTACTGTATAGCACAGGGAAGTATATTTAATATCCTACAATAACTTATAATGGAAAAGAATCTGAAAAGAATGTCCCTACATTCTTAAATGTATATATCTAAAACTACCACAACATTGTAAGTCAACCATACTTTCATTTTTTAAAAAGGTTTAAAAAAAATTTTTTTTAAGGTTGAATGAGGCCATATGGGTAGACCCTACTCCAATCCTGACTGGAGTCCTTATAAGAAAAGAACCTTTGGACACAGAGATGCACAGAGGAAAGATCACGTGAGGACACGGCTCGGCAAGTAGCCGTCTGCAAGCCGGACCCAAAGGCCTCAGAAGAAATCAAACATGCAGACACCTGCTAGCCTCCAGAATGGTGATAACATTTACTTCTATTGTTAAAAAATAGAGCCCCCCCCAAAAAAACCAAATGGAAAGGTTGTTTATTTCTGTTCCTTCTTCTCTTCCCTTGTGCTCTCTTCCTCCCAACTCCACTGATTTAAGTTTGCTTTCCTCCACCGTCATGGTCAGCCTGTTTTACCAGCCACATGGCGAGTGGCAGCCAGCTCTTGGACTTCACTGTTTCTAGTCCTAATGTGTTGTGGGATTCGAAATGTGATACCCACGCTTGTTAGAAAAGATTGCAACCACTAGCCGCGTATCAAAATACTATTTCTTCTGCAACGTGCTATTCGTTGGCGTGTCGGGCTTCTCACTGCGGCGGCTCCTCTTGTTGCGGACCACGGGCTGTAGGGTGCGCAGGCTTCCAGTGGTTGCTCTCAGGCTCCAGAGCACAGGCTCAGGAATTGTGGTGCACGCTTAGCTGCCCAGGTGGCATGCGGGATCTTAGTTCCTGGAACAGGAATCAAACGTGCGTCCCCTGCCTTCAAACAATGGAATGTTACTCAGCTTTAAAAAGGAAAGGAATTCTGACCCATGCTGCAACACAGATGAACCCTGAGAACATTCTGCTAAGTGAAATAAGCCAGTTACAAAAAGACACATACTATAGGAGGCACCTAGTCAAATGACAGAGACAGAAAGCCGAATGATGGTTGCCAGGGGCTGAGCAGAGGAGGGAATCGGGAGTCGGTGTTTGAGAGGTGTCTGAGTTTCCATTTTGTAAGATGAAAAGGTACAGAGATGAATGGTGGGGATGATTGTACAACACTGAACAGGCGTTACACTACTGACCTATACACTCAGAAATGGCTAAGGCAGCAAAGTTTATGTGATGCATTCTTTACCACAGTTTGAACAAAAAACACACATGCCTAGTACTTTACCTACACACCCTTCAATATAGTAAACCCACAGCATTAGCTAGGCATTGTATGCATGTGTGTGTGTGTGTGTGTGTGTGNTGAGATGCAGTGTATATGGGAAGTGTCTGTACCAGCTTTGGGATTTTTCCGTAAATTTCAAAATAGTTTGCAATGTAAAACTCACTGAGAAAAGAAACTGGGAATGAGATATTTGTAGGGCAGCAAGATGCCACCCTAGAGCTAGGCAGATTCCCCGAGAAGGAAGTGTTTCATCCTATGATGGAAAGGTCAGGCTCGGAATTTAGCGTGACTCTCAGTCTGCCTTCAGTGGACAAGCAAACCCCGCGTGCCACCTAATATAAGTCATCGCTGGACACTTAGGAGGGTTTCATGACTATAATGCTACTGCCAAATCCAGCAAGCCTTTCTAACCCACTTCCAGGGGACGGGCCACATAGGGAACACGCTGTGAGAAAACAGACAATTCCCAAGCACTCCAGCAAACGCCTATGGTTTTTTTTCCCACCCAGTCGATATTATTATTATTTTTTAAATGGTGAGGTTGGACTTGCTGTGGTTGTTTACTCACTAAGTCATGTCCAACTCTTTGTGACCCCACAGACCGTAGCCCGCCAGGCTCCTCTGTCCATGGGATTCTCCAGGCGGGAATACTGGAGTGGGTTGCCATTTCCTCCTCCAAAGGATCTTCCCGATCCAGGGACTGAACCTCGGTCTCCCACACTGTAGGCAGATTCTTTACTATCTAAGCGACTAGAGAAGCCCTTACCAGATGTATAAGCTATTATATAGGATGGAGAAACAACAACGTGCTGCTGTATAACACAGGGAACTATATGCAACATCCTGGGATAAATTATAGCTGAAAGGAATACGAAAAGGAATGTGTATAACTGAATCACTCTCCTGTACAGCAGAAATTACCCCAGTGGTGTAGATCGACTCTCTTGCTTGGGTACGTGCTCGGTAGTAACAGCAGATCTTTCACTGAACAGGGACCCACTAGGGTCAGTTTGCAGCTGCTTGACTTCTAAAGCCTCTGTTGCTTGTTGCTTGTGGACTCTGCGACCCCATGGACTGTAGCCCACCAGGGTCCTCTGTCCATGGGATTCTCCAGGCAAGAACACTGGAGTGGGTTGCCATGTCCTCCTCCAGGGGAGACCCAAGGACTCTAGTGTGTCCTGCATTGGCAGGTGGATTATTTACCACTGAGCCAGTAAATCATGTATGCTGCTACTGCTACTGCTAAGTCGCTTCAGTCGTGTCCGACTCTGTGCGATCCCGTAGACGGCGGCCCACCAGGCTCCCTCGTCCCTGGGATTCTCCAGGCAAGAACACTGGAGTGGGTTGCCATTTCCTTCTCCAATGCATGAAAGAGAAAAGTGAAA